>BLSH010352484.1:3563-18164 GCA_018402905.1 Glandirana rugosa | reverse complement strand
TAATTTAAACTTACTGTATCCAACTACTGTTTGTTCAAAACTATTGCACTTTTGTCCTACTGCCCTTCTGTACTGCTGTAATTGGAAAGAGCAACTCTCAAGAGTAAACGCTACAAGAACAATTACAGCCGATAGTAGATTGGGTGGCTGACAATGCCTCCAGTTCCTTCACATTGTTTCCCACCCGGTCCCTTGATGAAAGCTCAGAGTTGGCACCTGAACCCCATGGCCATCTGTCTTTCACCTCAGTCCCTTGTAAATCAGCCAAGCAGTCTGAACCTCAAGTCATGCAGCAGTCTCTTCTGCTTTTTGATGACTCTGCTGGTGTGCTTTCCGTGGGCCATCCACTGCCCCAGAAGTGGAAGACATTGACTGCACCGATGCCCAACCACTTCTGTTTCAGGATGAGGACATGGAAACACCTCCGCAGCATGTCTCTGATGATGACGAAACACAGGTGCCAACTGCTGCGGTTTTCCACAGTGTGCAGACTGACAAGGAGGGCAGTGGTGAAGGGTGGGTGGAAGATGGTGTGGAGGATGATGAAGTCCTAGACCCCACATGGAATGAAGGTCATGCGAGTGATGTGTGCAGTTTGGAGGAAGAGGTGGTGGTTGCACAGAGGCACCAGCATAGCAAAAGAGGAAGCAGGTTGCAAAAGTGGAGTGACCATCCCCTAGACAGTACGCCTGCTACTACCCACCGCACCCAGGGACCTAGCACACCAAAGGCAGCTCAAAGGAGTTCCCCGGTGTGGCAGTTCTTCCAACAATGTGCTGGCGACAAGACACGAGTGGTTTGCATGCTGTGCAATGAGAGCCTGAAGCGAGGCATAAATGTTCTAAACCTGAGCACAACTTGTATGACCAGGCATCTACATGCAAAGCACGAGCTGCAGTGGAATAAGCACCTCAAAACCCAAGAAAGGTCTCGGCCTCCTCCTGCTTCCTCTTCTGCTGCTGCCTCGGCCTCTTCCTCCACCTCTACAGTGCCAATGTCACCTGCCACCCAGCAAACAGACCATGTGACAGCAACGACACCATGTCCGCCACCGTCCCCAGGCATTTCCACACGGTCCCATGGAAGCTTACAGCTCTCCATCTCCCAAACAATGGAGAGAAAGAGGAAGTACCCCCCTACCCACCCGCGATCCCTGGCCCTGAATGCCAGCATAACTGCACACTGGGCAAATGTAGTGGCAGGTGGGCCTGAGGCGGCTAGCCGTTTGGCGCATGTCCTTCCGCCACCGAGGATTTCAGAGCATTTCTCTTTGCCTACTGTTGCTTCCTCCTCCGCTTCCTCCTCATCTACCATCTCCTCATCCAGTCAGGGTAACACCTTCACCACCAACTTCAGCACATCCAGGGGGAAACGACAGCAGGCTTTTTTAAAACTGATATGTTTGGGGGATAAACCCCACACTGCGCTGCAGCTGTGGACGGGCATTGAACAACAGACCGATGAGTGGTTGTTGCCACTGAGCCTCAAGCCCGGCATGGTGGTGTGTGATAATAGGCGAAATCTCGTAGCAGCTCTGGGTCTAGCCGCTTTGATGCACATGCCTTGCTTGATGCATGTGCTGAATTTGGTGGTGCAGAAATTTCTAAAAACTACCCGGATATGTCAGAGCTGCTGCAGTAAGTGCGGGCCGTCTGTGCTTGCTTTCGGCTTTCTCACCCTGCTGCTGCTCGCCTGTCTGCGCTGCAGCGGAACTTCGACTTTCCCGCTCACCGCCTTCTATGCGATGTGCCCACAAGGTGGAACTCCACCTTGCACATGCTGGAGAGACTGTGCGAGCAGCAGCAGGCAATAGTGGAGTTTCAGCTGCAGCACGCACAGGTCAGTCACTCTGTGGAACAGCGCCACTTCACCACCAACGAGTGGGCCTCCATGCGAGACCTGTGTACCATATTGCGGTGTTTTCGAGTACTCCACCAACAGGGCCAGTGCCGATGACACTGTTCTCAGTGGTACTATCCCACTTCTATGTCTCCTTGAAAAAACACTTTGGGCGATGATGGAAGAGGATGTGGCACAGGAGGAGGAGGAAGAGGGGTCATTTCCACGGTTATCAGGCTAGTCATTCACAAGTGGCTCGGAGGGTGGGTTCCTGCACCAGCATAGGCCAGGTAAAAAAATTTCAAGCCAGGGCACAGTTCTGGAGGATGAGGAGGACAAGGATGATGAGGAGGAGGAACCATATTCACAGCAGGGTGGCACCCAACGCATCTCGTGGGCATCACTGGAGCATGGCTGGGGGGATACGGAGGACACAGATTATACACCTCCCACAGAGGACAGCTTGTCTTTGCCTCTGGGCAGCCTGGCACACATGAGCGACTACATGCTGCAGTGCCTGCTCAATGACAGCCGAGTTGCCCACATTTTAACTTGTGCTGATTACTGGGTGGCCACCCTGCTGGATCCCCGTTACAAGGACAACGTGCCGTCCTTAATTCCCTCACTGGAGCGTGATCGGAAGATGCGCGACTACTAGCGCACGCTGGTAGACGCGCTGCTTAGGGCATTCCCAAATGACACCGGGGGCTCAGTGGAAGCACAAGGCGAAGGCAGAGAAGGAAGAAGAGGTCGCCAACACAGCTGTGGCACCGCCAGCACCTCAGAAGGCAGGGTTAGCATGGCCGATATGTGGAAAATCTTTGTCAGCAGCACGCCACAACAAACAGCGCCAACAGCTGATTGGCAACGTCTTAGAAAGAGGCAGCATTTCAGAAACATGGTGGAACAGTATGTGTGCACACGCCTACACGTACTGACTGATGGGTCTACCCCATTTAACGTCTGGGTCTCCAAATTGGGCACATGGCCTGAGCTTGCCCTTTATGCCTTGGAGGTGCTGGCCTGCCCTGCAGCCAGTGTATTGTCTGAACGTGTGTTTAGCACGGCAGGGGGCGTTATCACAGACAGGCGCAGCCGCCTGTCCACAGCCAACGTGGACAAGCCAACATTTATTACAATGAACCAGGCATGGATCCCACAAGACTTGTCTGTACCTTGTGCACAATAGACATTTAGACCGGCCTCACACAGCCATTGCTATACTTTTTTTTTTTTTTAATATGTCTTAATATTTTGGTGGCTACCCCAATTAGAAAAAAAAAACCAAACAAACAAAAAACAATGTTGGCTACCTCCTCCTCCTCCACCGCCACTTCCACCTACACCGCCACAGTCACCGCCTCCTCAACCTCTAGGCTCCTACTCCACATCCACCTCCTCCTCCAATTTTTATTTTTTTTATGTGATTTTAAGTTGTTTCCCTATCCACATTTGTTTGCAGGGCACTTGTCCTACTCTTACATCCATTTTGCTTCCTTTTGCAGCCCTCTAGCCCTTTCCAGGACTTTTTTAGAGCCTTTTTTGTGCCCAAAAGTTTGGGTCATCATTGACTTCAATGGGGTTCAGGGTCCGGGGTCAAGTTCGGTGCCGAACTCAAACTTTTTCGCGAAATTCAGCCGAACCCGACGAACCCGAACGTCCAGGTGTCCGCTCTACTCTATTCATAATCATAAAACATGCAACACTGTGATAAAAACACCAAAAAGTGCAAATAGAAAAATAAGCAACAAAAAATTACTCTAGTGTTAGTCCAATAACAGTCCAATGACTATAAACTATATTGCTTATGGTCATCAGACTGTTATTGGACTAGCACTAGAGGACTTTTTTGTTGCTTATTTTTCTATATGCACTTTTTGGTGCTTTTATCACAGCGCTGCATGTTTTAGGATTATGATCATCATTTTGTGGGGCTCAGTATATTACCTCTTTTGCTAGCTGCTGTTTAATCTTTGACACTTTGGTATAGTGCCCACTTTTTAATTTTTTTCCATTAGTATGAATATTAAAGTAGGAAAAATGTAAACTGCCTAAGAGTCAGTGCAAAAGCTGGGGCCCCTTCCCATTTGGGCTGTTGTCATCTCCTGTTGCCTTCCCCCCTCTTGGAGGTGGTTCGGCCCATCTGCGCTGGTGTCCTTGGAGCGCGTGAAGTGGCTCCAACTCTGGAGGGGGCAGTGCCATGCGCTCCATGGACTGTTGGTCTCATTGGTGGCGTCCACAAAGCGCGTGCGCGGTGATGCGCACATGTGTGGTGATGTGTGGGGACTGCGCATGCGCAGGTGTTCATGCTCCATATTTAGTTCTGAAAGACGATCTGTCAGGCAGATGATGCCGGGATCAATGGCATAAGGACCTCATAACCTGACAAGTGGGTAAGCAGCAATCTTGGTGTCCACTTATTGGAGCCAAATCAGCAGCAGGTAACTTAGATTCATATATGGGATCTATCCATATTCCAACTGTACCCTTTTGACTTTTTTGTATAGAGAGAACCACCTGCCCCTTCTGCCCTGCTTGCCATGCAAATGATTATTATGGACACTGGGCTTCATGACTGAAGCAACTGCATGCCCCCTTACTCCTTGCCAGACATTGCATATGGGAGGGACACCATAAGGGGGCTGCCACTACATATATAAGTAAGTAAGTATATATGTACCAGGGACTATTTTTGGTGGGGGAGGCATTGTGGGGTTTATCCCCTCTGACACATCATTTGCCCTCTTTTAATTCATGTATTCCTTGATGCAGCTTATTCAGACTGCACAGGGATGCGACCACCATTTTGGGGACCTCCGTGAGTGCTTTCTTGGTTGTTTGGTTTGGTGGGGGTTACACACCACCAACAGCCAGTCAAGCCATTGTATGCTGAGACTCACCATTCTCAGCTAAAATACTAAGCATATGAATCTGAACATTTGTTTACCCTCAACACGAATGGGTATGTGTAATACTTTGTAGGATGGTTGTTTACTAATGATATCTGTGCAGGTGTTATATCTCAATGTTTCTCCTTTGCTCCTAATACAGAAGGACTTAAATACTGAACTTTAATACTCTGCTATTATATCCCTGAGAAAGGCATGTGTCCTGAAATGTCGGGTACTAGAGAACAGTCTCCTGGTGTTATGGAGTTATCCTTTACTACTTCTTTCATAGAAATAATATGTTGAGATTCACAAATGTTATGTTAATTCATGTTTTTACCTACCAAGACCCATTCTGTTTGGGTTTAGGTCTTGTATGTTTTAACGATATGTAAAATGATCTTTTTTAATGAACCACATCGGTAGTGTTTGTTGCCACAAAAGTCCCACTCCTCCACAGGGGTAATTTGTTATTTCCAGTGCAAAAGCTAGAACAAGGTTGTGATAAAATTGATAGAATGAACTGCACCAAGGCTCATTTAAGGTTATACTATCATTATGTAAGCAATAAACATTTAACTTCATGTTAAAGGGAATGAATTGCACATAAATAGAACACTGCACATAAAAGAAACATTTTGATAATATACATATATGGATTCAGTCTGTCTAAGGCCCCTTTTCATCAGTTTTCATCAGCTGCTCATCGTTTTTTTCATCCGCTGCTTATCAGTTTTTCATCATTTTTTCATCAGCTCCTCATCTGTTTCTCATCAGTTTTTTTTATATCCACTATCAATGCAAAAACAGATGAAAAACTGACCCTTTGTCAGTTTACACCTGTTTTTCATCCGATCTGTTTTTTTGGTTGGCTTACAGTCCTGTTAACACCTTGCGTTGGCTTAGCTGCACTTCAGCTTTGCATCAAAAATTATACCCCATGTAGCTTTAGCCAGGCTTCAAAGCCTCTCCAACGCCTCCATAGAAATCAATAAGGAAGCTTGTTTGAAGCTCGCTTGAAGCACCTGAGGCTTTTTCAGAGGCTGTGATTCAGCTTTAGCTTCGCTTTGTTTTGGAGAAATTGCAGGTGTGAAATATCAACAAACACACAGGGCGTTAATAAAGCTTCAAAAGTGCATCACTGAAGCCTCATCAAAGCCTCGTCGAAGCCTTGTTGAAGCATTGTTGAAGCCTCACTGAAGCCTCTTTGAAGCACCGCCGAAGCCTCAAAAACACATCATAAAAGCTTGTTGAAGCTGTATGAGCTTTAATGAGCGTTGAAGCCGAGTAAACTAGCCCTAAAGGTGCCTTTAGATGTTTGAGAACACTTTCTTAAGCCATTCATGTTTAGATAAAGGAACATTTGTATATTTGTAGTCAAAATCTTGACCAACTCGAGGCCAAGCATGTTTGAGGCAAAATTGATCAGCTCTGGATAGTTTTTCAAAGCTGATCCCTATTTCTTTTGTAATAGGTGGCACTTGCAGCTGTTCCTCTCACTTATTCTTAAGAACAAACATGTAAGCCTGCTTAATGCATGTTAGTAGAAATATATTTTATTAGATTGTTTGACTGATCATACATATGCAGCCATTCATATTTTAATGTGTGTAAGCAGCTTACTGTAACCAATTCTGAGATAATGTTATGATATGATAATTAGGTGCAATTCATTTTGCTCAAAAGTAGCAATGGCGCAGAGTAAAACCTGCAATGTCAACTTCCTTAATTGTGAGTCTGTTTGGGTTGAAGCTGTCTTATCTACATTGATAAATCTGTCTCATCGCAAGTGGTATTGCTGCAGACTTGTGTATGTCTGTCTCAATTGACTGTCCCAAAAACAGGCAAAAGGGTGGCAAATAAACATGAAAAAGTATGAACTTTGGCAACTGGCAAACAGCCTAATATGCATTTAGTTATGTTGATTTCCATTGTTTTGTTGTGAAGAACATTCAAATAGTCTATTAAAATAATACACCACACAGTTTTGGGTAAATATGTTGATTAGATAGATGCAAATCTAACAGTGTATAGATAGCTTTAAAGTGTAATAATGTAAAGTAGGGTTGCACAGCCTAAATCCAATGCATGAAAATCAATAAATATCAATAAAACGATATCAACATTTGTGCAAATGACAAATTCCTCATAGAAATCAAATATAAAGTGCAAGTGATAATAGTGACTGTAGTGAAATCATGTATGGGATGAAATAAAGTCCATGATTCAAGCCTGCTGTATGTCAACCACCTTCTTCTGCTTAGATGGTATTCGTGTGTGATATAGATAAACGATAGTGAACTTCCACCTCTGTGCGCCGCTCCCATGCTCTCAGAACCCTCACCTCAGGTAAAATATAGACAAGCATTTGAGTAATATATTCAATCAACTGGTATAATGCTTCAACACTCTTCTCCTCCAATAGGTACCATTGCCAGAGTAATTCAGGTAATAGTCTCTATAAGACACCTGCGGTCCCTTAAAATCTCCAATGCATCCACTCAGCCACATGTTAGGACAAAATAAACATGCCTCCCGTAGTGTAAAATGTCAAACAACCACCTTTTATTAAGCTAAGAAAGCCTCTTACACGTGTAATCTGGTGTATACTCAGCATTGCATGGTATCTCGCATCACTTCCGGTTCCGGGGCCCTACGTGTTGCGTCACGCCCACATGACTTCATCATTAGAACCGGATTGGTTAATTTCACCTATATTTATATACCATGTACAAGAAATATGATGGGGGCTATTTTGCTGGAGCCGCGTGTGTATTGTCTATCGGCCATTTTTGATGTAACCAAAAACAATGGAATAATCACTAGAGAACTAGAATCATAGCTGTAGTGGCCATTTTGTTATAATTCAAAATATAGCTGTCACCGTAAAACAATCTCTTTATATATGGAGGATAAATACAGATCCCTTAATGCGTTTAAAAGTGATAATTACAATTAGCTTGTGCGAAAGTGATGTTCCATA
The DNA here is from genome assembly GCA_018402905.1 of Glandirana rugosa. Taxonomy (NCBI): domain Eukaryota; kingdom Metazoa; phylum Chordata; class Amphibia; order Anura; family Ranidae; genus Glandirana; species Glandirana rugosa. The sequence goes on along the minus strand of BLSH010352484.1, from coordinate 10,454 downwards.
TATACATATTATGCTAATTTTAGAACATAAATATTAGTGTCTTATTTATTCTCTTTTCAAAAGTTGTATTGAATTTTAAGACATAGGAATACAGCCGATACAAATGTCAATTATCATGGTATGAGAAATGATAGAGAAGCTTGTAGAAAATCAAAACTACATGGTGGATGATGGGTACAGTGCATTGAAAAGAGGACATTTTGCTATGTAAACTCTTGTCATATTTTTGAAGTTGAGTGGGCAAACAGAGCTAATAGACTTCTTTACTGGACGTAGTTTCTTGCTCATAATTTCAGATATATAGGGAAGGGTCATGCTATCCCTGGAGAGTGAGATAGGGAAAACCCTGGTCGGGAGTACACAGAGCCTCACCCCAGCCACCCCAATGGGATCAAGCTGTGGTCAGGACAAGCCTGGAATACTCCCCAGGGTCACCCCATTAAGGTAGGTGGCCTGGGAGGCATGCCCTGCCTATTTCCCAGGTTCCCTCAAGGGGGGGTCGGTTTGGGCAGGACACCTGCCAGATCGGTGAGGTGACAGCGAGAAATGATACCCAAATGTCTCGGGATAAAAGTATATGATCAAACATGGCATAAACATTGACAACAATAAAATGGGTCTAGTACCCACCCAACCATGCGTAAAAACTGAGTGTATCATAATATATCATCTGGTGTCATACTTAGCTTTTATTGTCTACTGTTACCACAGTGCAGACAGTCAGAAGTCTAGAGAGGCGAGGAAATAAGGTAGAGGAGGGAAAGCAGTAGAGAAGAGGAGAAGTGGGGAGTTCAGGGGAGAAGATAGATGATTTCAGGGTGTGAGACCTTAAGGAGGCGCCGCCGGGGAAGCCATCATACCAGGATACAATGGGATGTTTGTGTATCTGCCCCAGGGTTCCCAGATGGATTCAAAGGATGGAACTTTGTCTTGGAGAATGCTGACCAGTTTCTCTTGGACCATAATCCAAGATATTTTCCATTTCACTGCTGAGAAGGCCACTGAGGCCTTTTTCCAGGATTTAGCTATGGTGATCTTAGTCCCCAGCAGTATGAAGAATACTCATTTTTGAGGGTTTTTGGGTAGATTGTCTACTTTGTCGTTCAAGAGGGCTGTTTCAATGGTTTGAGGCACTGGGATGCCCGTGAGCTTGCGGAGCAAGGCAAAAACCTTGTTCCACAGTGTTCTTATGCGGGGACAAGACCACCATATGTGAATTAGGGAGCCTAGATGGTTGCATCCCCTGAAGCAAAGTGGCTAAGCATCGGGGTATATTTTGGCTAAAAGGGTTGGGACTCTGTACCACCAGGTGAGTATTTTGCTGTTATCCTCGATCAGGGATACATTCAGAATACCCTTAAAGGACCTTTGAAAACAGGCGTACCAGGAATCTGGGTCACATTCATAACCCAGGTCGTTATCCCAGGCTTGTGCATATGCAGGTTTAGCTTTCGCGTCTGCTAACGCTGAGTACATGATGGAGATTCCGCCCCTCTGTTCCATGAGAGTGTTGCACCAAGCTTCATAAGGTGTGATATTGGGGGTTCAGGTTTATTGTACCATATAGAGTGTAGAAAATGTTGTATCTGGGATAGGCGAAAACGTTCCGAGGGGGGCATGTCATGTTTGCTAACATAGTATCCAATGGTAGTATCCTATATTCATCCCCCGGGGAAAGTCGGGGTCATGGAAAAGGTGTCTCAGGGGGGCGTATTACCGAGACCAGGGCGGGGTGTTTGTGGAGTCGGTCACAGAGAACCAAAGAGTGTGATAAGGTCGGAGACAAGACTGGGGGCCTGAGTTTGGCGGGAGACCATAAGAGGAGATCTATGGTATGGTGTGGAGTAGCTTGTCGTTCCATATGTAGCCAGTCTGTTTTAGGACCTCGTGAGTATACTATTGAAATCTGTGCTAATTGAGCCGCTAGATAGTACCACCAAACGTTCGGAAGAGAGAGACCCCCTTGTGATTTAAGTCCGAAAAGAATATGTTTGGAACATCTGCTACCCTTGGACCCCCAGATGAATTTCAGAATCTTAGATTGTAGGGGTGATAGTTGAGTCCTTTGGAGTGCTATTGGAAGGGCTCTGAAAAGATATAGGAGGCGGGGTAAAAGTGTAATTTTAATCGCGTTAACGTGACCTAACCAGGAGAGTTTGTGTTTATCCCACGTTAAGAGGTCTTTTGTTAATTTTTGAAACATTGGAGGACAGTTGTGGGCATATAGGAGGTTAAATTTAGGAGGAAGCTTGATCCCAAGATAGGGGATAGAAGATATGGTCCAGGTAAAGGGGAAGTATTCCTGTAATCGCTCTAGCAATGTGGGGGGCACCGTGATATTCATTGCTAAGGATTTGGTGAAATTTACTTGAAGGCCTGATGCTTCCCCAAATTGCCCGAGAAGCCTAAGAATATTAGGAGTCAAGATCAGGGGGATGTAGTAAAGAGGAGAAGATCATTGGCAAATAGGGCGCATTTATGTTCCTGGGGCCCACACGAGACTCCCCTGATGTCCGGGTGCTGCCTGATCGCTATTGCCAGTGTCTCAATTGCTATAGCGAACAGCAAGGGAGACAGTGGGCACCCTTGCCTGGTACCCCTTCTGATTGAGATGGGATCGGAGTAGGAACCCAGAAGGCGCACCTGGGCGCTGGGATTGGAGTATAGAGATCGTAAAATGCCCCACCTCTCCAGGACTGAGAATATGTAAGGCAATGAGACTGTATCGAATGCTTTCTGAATGTCAATAGAAAGCAGGTACCCTTCCTGGGGTGGCCCCCCGTCCCAGCGGGAATTTAAGAGGGAGATGATTTCAATGGCTCTTCTTATCTGATCAGGCCCCTGTCTGCCTGGGATAAACCCTGCTTGGTCTTTGTGGACATAGTGAGCGATAAATGAGGAAAGTCTGTTAGCTAGAATCTTAGTAAGGATTTTTAAATCGTTATTTATTAACGAAATAGGGCGGTAATTGCTAACAAAGCTTGCGTTCTTTCCTGGTTTGGGTATCACTGAAATGTATGCCAGGTTTAGGCACTGATCAATAGGGGATCCTGTGAGCAGCGAATTGAAGAACTTGACCAGATAAGGAGCCAGTGTGGGAGTAACCTTTTTGTAATAGCACACAGAAAAGCCATCAGGTCCTGGGGCAGAATTTAGTCTGAGGGATTTAATGACTCCTGAGACCTCCGCCTCCATTATAGGGTCCTCAAGGAGTTGGGAGTGTTGTTCTTGTAGCCTAGGGAGAGGAATGGCGCTAAGGAAAGCATCTATCGAGGGAGCTGGAAGAGAATTTTTGGCCTTGTATAGATGAGAATAGAAGTCATGAAAGGATTCCATAATGCGTTTCGGGTTTTGCGAGAGGGTACCAGACTGGGTTCGTATTTTAGGAAAGGCTGTTGTTCGTTGTTTGGGCGATAGTTTGATCACTAGTTTAGGACCAATTTTATCTTTACAGGAATATAGGCGAGCCCCAGACCACCAAAGCTGTTTTTCAGCCTCAGTGGTTAGGGCCAGATTTAAAGCTATACAGGCCAAGTCTAGTTGGTTCAGGGAAATATCGGTGGGGTTACGTTTATGGGTTTTGTTCAACTCTCGAAAGTCTTTGAGAAGGGAATTTATCGTGAACCTGTGCTCCCTTTTTAGGCGGGAGGCGGTCTGGATGAGTTTACCCCGCAGCACAGCTTTATGAGCCGCCCAAAGAGAAGTAGGTGAGATGGAGCCTACGTCGTTTAGTAGGAAGTATTCCTTGAGGTCCTGCTCTATTATTGTTGCCTGTACCGGGTCACTAAGTAACGATTCATTGAGGCACCAGATGGGTTGCGTCTTAGAGTATTGTGAGTGTTTCAGGAGTAGCAGTACTATGGAGTGGTCAGACAAGGGGGTGTCCCTTATAGCAGCTCTTAAGGCCAGTGGTATTTGGGGAGCCTGCATAAAAATGGGGTCTATCCGCGAGTATAGTTTATGTGGGGCCGAGTAATGGGTGTAGTCTCTAGACCGGGGATTTAGTTCTCTCCACATGTCGATAAGACCCGAGGAGAATAGGGTGTTGGCAAGTTTTACACTCTGCCTGAAAGGTCTTTTGGGACGAAAAGCTCTCGCACCGGATTTGTCAAGGGATAAATCAAATGCGAGGTTAGTGTCCCCACCTTCCCGGAGGTCTCGGGAGAAAAGAGGAGGATATCAAAGGGAAAAAAGAAAAAGAGACCATCATTATAAAAATATATGATACAGCAGAACAATTAGGCAGATAAATTTGAGAAACAATCCCCAAACCCAAAGTGCCAAGGAAGGGTCAGAGCCCTCTTGGCGCAAGTAAACCCCTAAGAAACACCCCCCCCCCCACGCAGGGGGTGTAGAACTGTCCCAGACTGGTGGGGGGGACCCCTTCTAGAACAACAGGAGGCACGAGGCATCCGCTCTGACTAACCCGCTAAAAAGGCACAACTAAAAACAACCGTCGCTGAACATTAGTAGACTCTATAAAGTTTCTGGAAGTTCAAGGGAGAACGAACACTGTAGGCTCTAAAACAATATGAGGAAGTAGGGGGGAAGAAACTGTGGACTTCTTTCCTAGGCAAGTCCTGTGGGGGATAAGTCCCAGTTCCAAGGGAGGAGGGACAGGATGCTCCAGGTTGTGTGGAGGATCAGGGTTGCAACAAGCCAATGAACTAAAGTAAGTAACTTGATGAAACGGTGAGTTTTCTCAGGTCTAGCCTGGCTCCAGGAAATCCTCAGGTACAAGGTAGATGTCCTAGGTAAAGGACGAGCCAAAGACTTAGGAGAAGAACAGTTCTGGCTCCTGGTTCATTATGGGGGGTGGGCTTCCCTGGATCTCTTGGTCTGGTGCTTCTGCCACAGAGGGGCAATGGGGCTGGGTGGAGGAGGCCTTTTAGAGGAGTTGACATTTCTGGGAGGTAGCTGGTTCTTGTGTGATCAGCCCCAGCTGTATTAGCAAGCGTTCCCCCTCAGCAAAGGACGAAAAACCAAATGGTTTGTTTTTGTAGATGAACCTGAGGCGGAATGGGAAGGCCCATTTGTAGGTAATTGTTTTCTGGGATAAAATTTGTAATAAGGGCTTTAGGGCTCTCCTTTTCTGTATTGTGTAGGGGGAGAGGTCGGCAAAGATTTGGATAGGGTGGTCTTGAATTGAAATGTCTCCGAGCTCTCTTGCCCGACGCATTACTTCTTCCTTACCTGCTGTTTCACCACAATATCTCTGGGCAAGCCATCCTGGCGGGGCGGTTGCAGGGCCCTGTGGGCCCGGTCCAGTTCCAGACTGTGCTCGGGCAGGTCCAGGAGCAGGTTTTGATAAATGAGAGTACAATTTTGTCAGTCTCCTTTTCCAGATTCCAGGAGACCCCCTATTCTAAAATTGTATCTGCGAGCCCTGTTTTCGAGATCATCGATTTTAGAGATCACAGAATCAAGTTACTCATGCAGGTCCTGTAATCTGGCAGTGTTCTGGTTGGCCCTTGCTATAGTCTGATCAGTTTTGGCTTCTATGGATTCAATTCTGGCCCTCAGTTGGTGCAAGTCGGCCTGGATTGTGGAAGTAATCTGGGCCGCATTCAGAGCTAGGCCCCTGGTGAGCATCCTGGAGAAAGACTCCATCAAGGAGGGAAAGTCCTTTGGGGCCGTGTTACAGGCTCTGGATAAGTCTCTAAGATTGTCAGGGGTGGTGGATAACTCCCCTAGGGGAGTTAGGAGCATCTCATCCATGGTGCTATTTAGCAGGGATTCTGTGGAGGCTGGGGAGGCTGGGAGAGGAGTCATTGTACTCGCGGTGGGGCCAGGACTCTGGTTGGGCTGCCCGGCCTGGACATCTTGGTCCGCTATGGAGTCGTCCTCCTCTGCTTCCACGTGTGGGGATATGGCCACGGGCACCATCTTAGGTGCTGGCAGTGCTGTAGGCCCAGAGCCTAGCTGTCTGAAGAGGTCCCTGCGGGCTGTACCAGAAGCCATCCAGGGATATCGCCAGACTCTACGGGTGTTTAGAAGGTGGGGTGGGCGATTTTGGAGCTGAAGGAGCCTGAGGGGACACTGCAGCGGGTGAGGACAGCCGGAAAGGTGCGGAGCTCCATCCACGAGCGGCCGTGCGTGTGCACTGTCTTATTTATTCTCGTGCTTTTATCAGAATATTCATAGCTGATGTGTATACTCCATTGCACAAATGAACAGAATATAATTAAACAATGATGAAAGAATACAGAATGTACAAATAAAATAAAAATAAAGATAAAAATAAAAATAAAGATAAAAGTAAAAATAAAATAAAAGAAAATGAAAAGGAAATGGAAATGAAATATAAATGTGCATTAAATATGGATGAATATAAAAAGGTCTGGTATGGTAAGAAGAAAAAATATATAAAAAATTCTAAATACTCCAGTAAAAACCTCCAATCTACCTATCTTGGAAGGACAACTAAAAATCACTTATAAAACAATTAAAATCAAAATCCACATTTAAACCCTCAGGAGTAGAGTTGAGCGAACACCTGGAAGTTCGGGTTCTGCTGGTCCGTCCGAACTTCGGGACAAAGTCCGGGTCCGGGTCCGGACGGAACCCGAACGATCGCACGGTATAAATTTCAATAAAGGGACAGGGGTAAAAAAACATCCCGTGAACGGGATGGGAATGGGGGTAAAATGAAGGAAAACGTCGGGAGACCCCGAAAGGTCCTGAAACGATGTCGGTAAAAACACGGATTTTCAAGCCCAGGGGTAACTAAAGTTACCCCAAGCAACAGGCACGCTAGCAAGCCCAAGGCAGGCCTGGGCCTGGGCCTGAAACAGGGCTTCAAGCCTGCCTGGTCGTCTTGGGCTTGAAGGTCCACAAGCGAGTTGAGATGAGGACTCCCAAATTTACACCTAAAACTAAAATTAACAAAAT
>BLSH010352452.1:0-11817 GCA_018402905.1 Glandirana rugosa | reverse complement strand
GATCCAATGCTTTTTCCAAACCAGTAATGAATTGTTATCAACGGGTGAACCCGGAAATGATGAAATACTCGTCACGTCCAGTTTCTTAGACCATAGAGATGATGGGGATGTTCCGTTCCTCAATCATCTCTATGGTCAGCTGCAGTCCCAGGTTCCCCGGTGGGATGGGAGAGATGTCTCTCTTCCCTGCTAGAATCAATAACTTCAGTGTATTTCATAACTCATGAAATAATAACAGTACAGCCAGAATAAGGACAGATTTACTTCTATCCGATAACAAGCAATGTTTTATGTCCAATCACCCCAATATTAGATGATATGGGGAGCCAATGGGACACATTACCCCTCCTAGGTCAGGTAGAGATCCCATCCCCCACATATCTATATCCATTCAGAAGGGAATTCAATGCTGGACAATAATATGGAAGTTAATAGACTGTCACTAGGGATGGGTGAAAGGTTCGGCCCGAGCATTGAGTTCAGGGTTAATATTTGCCTGTTCAGCCATTCGCTGTACACCCCAATGTGCAGAGCGTTCACCCCGATGAACTCCCTGCAATGCACTGAGCGCTGCACAGTGCATTCTGTGCCCTGATTGAGCAAAGCTTTGTCCAATCAGGACGCAGTGTAAGCTGGTTGTTAAGGAACGGGGCCAGGAAACCAACCGCTACGTCCTTAACCACTTAACGACCGCCCGCTGTCATTATAGAGCAGCTCTTTGCCGTTGAATACCATTGTTATGGTAGCAGATAGCTACCAGAACCCCGGTATTTCTAAAAACTGCGGGTGGCCGGCTTTCAGATAAAAGTGGTCTCTGTGGTGGATTCACCGCAAGATTACTTTTATTGGGGGGGGTGGGAGAGGTGCCCCCTCCTGCCCCGCTCCGGTCATCTCCACTGCTTACCGGACCCGCTGGTATCAGCAGAGATGATCTGATCCTTTTGTCCCCTGCACTGGATGCCGACTGAGAGGAAGATGACCCCCAGCCGGCTCCATATCATTGCAGGGGGGAATCGATGGCAAACGTCACTTTCTCCCATAGCTCTTAACCCCTTCCCTACCGCCGTATGCAGAATGACGACCAGGAAGTGGTTGAGTTATCCTGACTGGGCATCATATGACATCCTCAGGATAACATGCCAGCGCGCCCTCGCAATTGTCATTCAAAATGCAACAGCACTGAAAGCTGAAAATTGGTCAGGTAGGGAAGTTCTAAGTGCCCGGTATTGAAGGGGTTAAAGAAGACTTTTTTTTTAAACTGACATTTTTTTTTTATTGCATTTTAGTGTAAATATGAGATGTGGGGGGAGGGGAGGTCTTTTTGACCCCCAGATCTCATATTTAAGAGTTCCTGTCCTGCTTTTTTTCTATTACAAAGAATGTTTACATTAATAGGAATAAATGCGATCAATTTTTTTTTTTAAATGGACAGCATAAAAATAAAAAAATTAAAGTAAAATAAATAAGAAAAAAAATTTAAAGCGCCCCGTCCCCGCCGAGCTGCACGCAGAAGGGAACGCATACGTAAGTCTCGCCCGCATATGTAAACGGTGTTCAAACCACACATGTGAGGCATCGCTGCGATTGTTAGAGTGAGAGCAATAATTCTAGCCCTAGATGTCCTCTGTCACTCAAAAGTGGTAACCTGTAGAAATTCTTAAACGTTGCCGATGGACATTTTTAAGTGCCGAAGTTTGTCGCCATTCCACGAGCGAGCACAATTTTGAAGCGTGACATGTTGGGTATCAATTTACTCGGCGTAACATCGTCTCTCACAATATGGGAAGAATTGGCCTAACTTTACTGTTGTCTTATTTTTTAACTAAAAAAAGTGACATTTTTCCAAAACAATTGTGCTTGTAAGACCGCTGCACACATACACTGTGACATAAAGTATTGCATGACCGCCATTTTATTCTCTAGGGTGTTAGAAAAAAAATATAATGTTTGGGGGTTCTAAGTAATTTTATAGCAAAAAAACCTGATTTTTAACTTGTAAACAAGTGTAAAAATAGGCTCGGTCTTGAAGTGGTTAACAACCGATGAGTCATTAGCTGTCAATGGGTTTCGCCGCTGACAGCTGAATAAAAAAAAATAGAAAAAAATGGCATGGGGTTCCCCCCAAAATCCATACCAGACCCTTATCTGAGCATGCAGCCCGACAGGTCAGGGAAGGGGAGGGAATGAGCGAGTGCCACCCTCCTGAACCATACCAGGCTACATGCCCTCAACATGGGGGGGGTGCTTTTGGGCAAGGGGGACTCTGCATCCCCACCCCAAAGCAATGCGTCCCCATGTTGATGAGGACAAGGGCCTCTTCCTGACAACCCTGGGCTGTGGTTGTCGGAGTCTGTGTATGGGGGCTTATCGTAATCTGGAATTCACAGGGGGGAAGGATCTGGGGGCCCCCTTGTTTAATAGGGCTTCCAGATTCCGATAAGCCCCCCACCTGCAGACCCCGACAGTGGCTTGGTTGTCAGGAAGAGGCTTTTGTCCCCATCAACATGGGTACGAGTTGCTTTGGGGTGGGGGGCGCAGATCACCCATCCCCCCATGTTGAGGGCATGTGACATGGTATGGTTAAGGAAGGGGTGCTCACTTGCCCCCCTTTTCCTGACACTGCCAGGCTGCATGCTTGGATAATGGTCTGGTATGGATTTTGCGGGGACCCCACGCCATTTTTTGTTTTAAATAATTGTAATCGTGAGTCATTTTAAATGAGATTTGACTTTTTTTTTTCCTTATAAATGTCAGTTTTGCTGTAGCATGTTCTGTCTATGCTACAAATGCGACACTTTACAGGCACATTAAGAAGACCCCCAGGCATGATATTTAACCCCTTCCCTACCACCGTATTCAGAATGACGGCCAGGAAGTGGTTCAGTTATCCTGAATGGGCGTCATATGACATCCTCAGGATAACATGCCAGCGCACCCGCAGGGCCTTGCAGCATGGCGGTCGGTGATGTGGTGGGTCCGTCTGATACACTGCATTTCCATTCTAGGCAATGGGCTTCTACAGTGCCTTGAAAAAGTATTCATTCCCCTTGACATTTTCCACATTTTGTCATGTTACAACCAAAAACGTAAATGTATTTTATTGGGATTTTATGTGATAGACGACACAAAGTGATAATTGTGAAGTGAAGGAAAATGATAAATGGTTTTCACTTTTTTTTTTTTACAAATATGTGAAAAGTGTGGGGTGCATTTGTATTCAGCCCCCCTGAGTCAATACTTTGTAGAACCGCCTTTCCCTGCCATTACAGCTGCAAGTCTTTTTGGGGAAGTCTCTACCAGCTTTGCCCATCTAGAGAGTGACATTTTTGCCCATTCTTCTTCGCAAAATAGCTAAAGTTCTGTCAGATTGGATGGAGAGCGTCTGTGGACAGCAATTTTCAAGTCTTGCCACAGATTCTCAATTGGATTTAGGTCTGGACTGTGACTGGACCATTCTAACACATGAATATTCTTTGATCTAAACCATTCCATTGTAGCTCTGGCTGTATGTTTAGAGTCGTTGTCCTGCTGGATGGTGAACCTCTGACCCAGTCTCAAGTCTTTTGTAGACTCTAACAGGTTTTATTCTAAGATTGCCCTGTATTTGGCTCCATCCATCTTCCCATCAACTCTGACCAGCTTCCCTGTCCCTGCTGAAGAAAAGCATCCCCACAACATGATGCTGCCACCACCATGTTTCACAGTGTGGATGGTGTGTTCAAGGTGATGTGCAGGGTTAGTTTTCTGCCACACATAGTATTTTGCTTTTAGGCCAAAAAGTTTAATTGGTCTCATCTAACCAGAGCCCCTTCTTCCATGTTTGCTACATCCCCCACATGGCTTCTCACAAACTGCAAACGGGACTTTGTATGGCTTTCTGTCAACAATGGCTTTCTTCTTGCCACTCTTCCATAAAGGGCAGATTTGTGGAGTGCATTACTAATAGTTGTCCTGTGGACAGATTCTCCCACCTGAGCTGTGGGTCTCTGCAGCTCCTCCAGAGTCACCATGGGTCTCTTGGCTGCTTCTCTGATTAATGCTCTTCTTGCCCGGCCTGTCAGTTTAGGCGGACGGCCATGTCTTGGATGGTTTGCAGTTGTGCCATACTCTTTCCATTTTCAGATGATGGATTGAACAGTGCTCCATGAGATGTTCAAAGCTTGGAATATTTTTTTTATAACCTAACCCTGCTTTAAACTTCTCCACAACTTTATCCCTGACTTGTCTGGTGTTTTCCTTGGCCTTCATGATGCTGTTTGTTCACAAAGGTTCTCTAACAAACCTCTAAGGGCTTCACAGAACAGCTGTATTCATACTGAGATTAAATTACACACAGGTGGACTCTATTTACTAATTAGGTGACTTCTGAAGGCAATTTGTTCCACTAGATTTTAGTTTGGTGAGTAAAGGGGGCTGAATACAAATGCACCCCACACTTTTCAGATATTTATTTGTAAAAAATGTTGAAAACCATTTATCATTTTCCATCCACTTCACAATTATGTGCCACTTTGTGTTGGTCTATCACAAAAAATCCCAATAAAATACATTTACATTTTTGGTTGTAACATGACAAAATGTGGAAAATTTCAAGGGGTATGAATACTTTTTCAAGGCACTGTATCAGAAGATCATAACCATGTGATCAGCCATAATGAATCATGGCTGATCACAGTGTAATCAGGAAGAGCCGTATATTGGCTACTCCTTTAGTCGCTTCAGCAGACGCAAGTAGTGGAGAGACAATCGGTGGCTCCCCTTATCGGGGGGGTCTGTGCTGAGTGTTTATCAGAGCAGCCCCCCCTCAGATCGCCACCCTAGACCACCAGGGAGCCAACCGGGACCACCAGGGAGCCCATACAGTGATGCCACCCAGGGAACACCAGGGATGCCACCCTAGACCACCAGGTAAGGGGCACACAATCCCCTATAGGGATGGCACTGTGCCCATCTGTGATGCTTGCCAGTGCCATTTCTATAGCTGCTGCAAAACCAGTGCCACCTATCAGTGCCCACCCGTGCCACCCATCAGTGCCCATCAGTGCCGCTTTTCAGTGCCCATCAGTGCCACTTATCTGTGCCACCTATCAGTGCCTGTCAGCGCTGCTTATCAGTGCCGCCTATCAGTGCCCATCAGTGCTGCATATAAGTGCCATCTCATCAGTGCTACCTCATCAGTGCCCGTCAGTGAAGGAGAAAATTATATTATTTACAACATTTTGTGACGGAAAAAAAGAAAAAGGAAAATATTTTTCAAAATTTTCGGTCTTTTTTTATTTGTAGGACGAAAAATAAAAACCCCGGTGGTGATCAAATCCCACCAAAAGAAAATAGGATTTTTGACTCACCGTAAAATCCTTTTCTCATAGTTCATTGACGGATGCAGCATCTCTTCATTACGCCTGGGTTATGCCACCTTTCACTAGGAGTGGACTAGGCAGAACTTCAGTTTAGCTAAAAGCAGACACAGCCCCTCCCAGGGGGCAGTCCTCCCTGGTATAACCCCCCACCGGCCAGCTCAGCCTTCAGTCCGTAACAAGCAGTGCAAGCTCGAACCAACAAAAAAAGGGGTGGGGTGCTGCATCCGTCAATGAACTATGAGAAAAGGATTTTATGGTGAGTCAAAAATCCTATTTTCTCTTTCGTTCATTGACGGATGCAGCATCTCTTCATTACGCCTAGGGATGTCCCAAAGCAGTGTCAAAAGAGGGGTGGGTAATGCAAAAACAAAACTTCACCCAACAGGGAATTCTCCATAAGAATCTGGAGGAAACCTCACACAGCGGCCTGCAAAACCTTGCGGCCGAAAGCAGCATCTGAGGATGCTGACAAATCAACTATGTAAAACTTAGTAAAGGTGTGCACTGAGGACCATGTAGCCACTTGAGAAACCGATGCTTGATGTCGGAAAGCCCAGGAAGTGCTAATCACCCTGGTAGAGTGAGCCGTGACCGGAAAGGGAGGCTCAAGCCATACGCACGGGTCACTGTCGAATCCATCAAGAAATGGTGGCCGAAGAGGCCACCAAGCCCTTGGGTGGTCAATCCATCATGACAAAAAGAGGCCGTGGTCTCCAGGTACAACCGCAAAGCCCTAACCACATCCAAGGAGTGCAAGGCAATCTCCTTAGGATGGGATGGGCGCAGACATAGCGAAGGAAGGACAATGTCCTCGTTAATGTGAAAAGAAGATACCACCTTCGGCAAGAAGGAAGGTGATAGGCGTAAAACTGCCTTATCCTTGTGCAGGACCAGATACGGAGACCTACACAACAGAGCCGCCAACTCTGACACTTGTCTGGCAGAAGTGATGGCTACCAGAAAAGCCACCTTCTGCGAAAGCAGTTGTAAGGAAATTTCCCTGATATTTTCAAAGGGAGGCTTCTGAAGCCCAGAAAGGACCAGATTGAGGTCCCCAGGCGCCAAAGGCGTACGCACTTGGGGAGCAACATGTCGGACCCCCTGAATAAAGGTGCGAATCAACGAATGCGCTGCCAAAGGACACTGAAAATAGATAGCCAAGGCAGAAACCTGGCCCTTGATAGTGCTCAATGCCAGTTTACGGTCCAGGCCCTGCTGCAGAAAGGCTAGCAGCCAAGACACCGAAAAACAAAGGGGGTTCCACCCCACCCACTTCGCACCAGGCGATATACGACTTCCAGGTGCAATGGTATATCTTCCTAGAAGTGCACTTACGTGCCTTGAGCATGGTGGGAATCACCGAAGCAGAGACCCCCCGATCTCTCAAGACCTGGGATTCAATAGTCAGGCCATCAAAGCCAGAGAGGGTAAAGCAGGGTGCAAGATGGGGCCCTGGGACAGAAGGTCCTCGTGAAGTGGGAGACGCCAGGGAACATACACCACTATCCGCACCACGTCGGCGTACCACGGATGCCGAGGCCAATCCGGAGCCACCAGAATGGTTGGAATTCCCTCCACCTCTATCCTGCGCAACAGATGCGGAAAATGAATTGAGAAGGGAAAAGCATAAATGAGCCGATACTGGCTCCACGGAGCTACAAGCAGTTCCCTTGCTCTGCTCACGAAGGTCTGAACCTTCCAATTGAGCCGGGACGCCAGCAGATCCACGTCTGGAGTGCCTCATTTTTGGCAAAGTTGTCAGAATACACCCGGATCCAGGGACCATTCTCCTTGATCCAACCTATGTTGGCTGAGGTAATCCGCTTGCCAATTTTCTATGCCCGGAATGTACATGGCGGAGAGAGTCGGCACATGAATCTCTGCCCACCGCAGAATGTGAGGCGCCTCTAATGCTGCCGCCGAGCTTCTCGTTCCACCCTGATGGTTCACATATGCCACGTCCGTGGCATGGTCCGACTGGACTCTGACAGGGCGCCCTTGCAGCCTTCCCGACCAATGGGAGAGGCAATGCCTGATGACCCGAAGTTCCAGCACATTGATCGGGAGCCGACTTTCCTCCCGAGACCAATGACCCTGGGTTGACAAAAACCCCAGGACTCCCCCCAGCCGCTTAGACTGGCATCTTTGGTCAATATGGACCAAGGGGAGGAAGGACCCTTAACCACCAAACTGGAGTGGACCTGGTCTCGCGGTCCAGCTTGACCAGGCGATCCAGGGATAGAGGAGATTTGTCCCACCGCAGCAGAATCAAGCACTGCAGGGACCGGGTATGACTCTGGGCATACGGAAACGCCTCGAAGGTGGACACCATGAGCCCCAGGACCTGCCTGCAAAACCTCAGAGAGGGCCACTTCTCTGACAGAAGAGACCTCACTGCCTGCTGCAGCGTCTGCAGTATTCCTGAAGGGAGAAAAACTTTTGCCCTGACCGAGCCCAAGGTCAAACCCAGGTACTCCAGGCAGTGTGACGGAGTCAACACCAACTTCGGCCGATTGATCACCCATCCGAACTCCTGCAGGGTATGCAGTGTGATGGCTATGTTGCCCCTCAGAGCTGAGGCTGACTCTGCCCGCAGAAGCAGGTAGTCCAGATATGCCAGAACTTCAATGCCCCTCTGTCGCAATAGAGCCAACTCAGGGGCCAGGAGCTTGGTGAAAACCCGGGGGGCCGAGGCAAGGCCAAACGGCAAGGCCACAAACTGGTAGTGTTGATCACCCACCGTGAAACGTAGAAAATGTTCATGTGAGACACAGATGGGGACATGCAGATACGCATCCTTGATATCCAAGGATGCAAGCAAGTCCCCCTGGCGAAGGGCCGCTACCACCGAGCGGACTGACTTCATCCTGAATTGCCGCGCCCGAACATAAATTTTGAGTGCTGTCAGATCCAGGACGGGCCTGACCCCATCCTTCTATGGGACCACAAACAGGTTTGGGGTAAAAACCATGGAAGCGTTCCGTGGCCGGCACCAGCACAACCACCCCTTTGTAGAGCAGATCCTGCATGGCCCCCATCAGGGCCAACCGTCGCCCTGGGGGAAACCTCAGATTGGAGGCAAAGAACGTGTTTGGAGGCATGGTACGGAATTCTATTTTGTACCCTGCAGAGACCACCTCGCCCACCCAGGAATCTGAAATGCGAGAGGTCCACTGTTCCACAAACTCCAGCAGGCGACCCCCCCATCCGAGTGACAGGCGGGGGCAACCCATCATGCGGAGGAGGGCTTCTCATCCGACTTCTCTTGCTTATGCTGCCATGGTCGCTTCTGACCTCCTGAAGCTGCCTCGGAGGGCTTAGCAACCTTGCCTGCCGAACGGGGGCACGAAAAAACTTTTTCTGAGCAGAAAAAGAGGGGCCCGGCCTACGACGAGGTTCCTTACCCCTCTTAGGGTCGGGGAGAAAGGTACTCTTCCCACCTGTGAGATCCTTGATGATCTCATCCAGAGAAGCTCCGAAGAGGGGTCCTCCATGAAAGGGCAAGTCAGTAAGCGCCTTTGTCGATGCCTGGTCCCCAGACCAGCACTTCAACCAGAGTACACGCCTGATCCCTACTGTGAAGGCAGACAGTTTTGACAGTATGGGAGCTATGTCCAGGGCCGCATCACAGAGATACCTGAATCCCTGGGTGAGCTGTTCAGCCACCTCCACGGTTTCAGGCGGGACATGTGCCTCGCTCAAATCACCACAGCCCATTCCGTCAAAGCTTGTGCCACAAGCGCCGATGCAAGCGTCGGCCGCATGGCCGACCCAGTCAAGACAAACATGACCTTGGCAACTGCCTCGGCCCTCCTGTCAGCCGGATCCTTAAAAGACGGCGTGCCCTCCACCGGAATGGTGGTCGCCTTGCTCAGGCGGGATACAGGGGGGTCCACCTTGGGGGAGACCCATATCTGCGCCATACAGTCCTCAAAAGGATAACGCACAGCAAACCGTCTTGGTAGAGGCAGAGAGCTCTGCGGCCACTGCCACTCTTTGTACACAAACTGATCAAAGAAAGGTACATAAGGGAACACCTTAGGGGTGCGAACTGGCTTATGCGACCCAAGGCCACAGCCGTCTCTTGCGAGTCACCCGCTGTCCCCAGCTTTAGCGTCTCACGAACAGCTGAGATTAAGGAACCCACCAAAGCCTTTTCATGCACAATGGTGTGCCCTGAAATGTTCTCCTTCCCATCAGAGGAATCCAGGAGCTCCCCATCCGACAACTCGAGGGGGGTCCCCGTTCTGGTGGACCCCCTCTCAAGGTCTGAATCCTCCCCAGAAGAAGGAGGAGGAGGAGGCGGCCGTCTCTTGTCCGCTCTGCTGTCACGGTCCAACTCTGCCTGGGAAATAAAAGACTCCAGGAGTCAATATAGCAAGAGGCACCGCAGGACCCAGCACACCCTCAGCCCCAGCGGAGGTCCCCGCTACAGAAGTGCTGGCTTCAGCCGCCATTGCGCTACCCACACCGGACACCCACGTCACCCAAGAGGGGTCTAAGCACCGGAGGTAGGTGCCCCCCCACCCCAGGCACACCGGACCGGGACCCCTGCAGTTACACCCAGGAGGACCAACCATAGCCCGCACCCTGCCCCAGGGGAAGCGCTGCTCAAGCTGCTGAGTCCGCAACACCAACCGCACAATAGCGTTGCTGCTGCTGCCGCCGCCATCCCAGCATCTTCACATGTCTCTGTAGACCAGGAAGTGCTTCGGGACCGCCCACCTCTCCAGTCATAGCTTTTAATGCACGGCCGACCAACCAAAAATGGCCGCCGTGCACACTAGAGGCCAAACACGAGTGGGCGACACCCACAAAATGGCGGCCATATGCAACATGTGGCCGGCTACAAGAAAATGGCAGCCGGGCCAAAGGAAAATGAGGCAGACCGCCGCCGAAGCGGCGGTGGGGGGGTAGCAAAAACCCTCCAGAGCCCCCCCAGTGTCGAAACCGGCCCCCAGAAGAGGGCCTGGGAAAAGGAAAAAACACGCTTTTTTTTTCCTTCCTGCAGCGCAGCACAGGCAGCCTGGGCATCAGGGTGAAGGATGGAGGGATAGGGATGGAGGAGGAAGCACCGCCAGACAACCCAGGAAATGGGGGGGAAACCCACCAGCCCCCTCCCCATGCCCTGGCCAGGGACGGGGGGTACTTACACATCCAGACCGGCGGAGCAGGTAACCCACCTGAGACAGACCTGCCTCCCTGT
The DNA here is from genome assembly GCA_018402905.1 of Glandirana rugosa. Taxonomy (NCBI): domain Eukaryota; kingdom Metazoa; phylum Chordata; class Amphibia; order Anura; family Ranidae; genus Glandirana; species Glandirana rugosa. Next base: position 1,251 of record BLSH010352452.1, on the reverse strand, counting down.
CTATTCCTACAGGGGGAGCTGCCGGCTGAGCAACACCCGTGACACGGACCTGGACGCCCTGTCTTAAGCGTGCTGGTGGGACATTTAACCCACAGGCCGCCCCGCACAGAACGGGGCCTGACACGGCCGGCCCAGCACGGAGCTATGGTCGGCTCGGTCTGTTGGCCGAGCTGGGGAGACTCCCTGGATCTATATCATCCAGCCTGTCACCCAGCTGGCTGCTTGATTGAAGTCTTCATCAGAAGCAGGGCCGTCTTTAAGGCAGGGCAAAAGGGGCAGCTGCCCTGGGCCCTGTCATTTTTGTGGGGCCCAAAGCAGCTGCCTCATACATGCCAACTATCCTGGTTTAAATTCCCTTGTCCCTTGAAGTTTTAGTTCTGTGCTGTGTCCCGATATCTCAGTGTGAAGTGCTGCTACTAATGCTGCCCAGCTCTGCCCTATTGTTGTGTAAAGATGGCTCACCTCTAGACCCTGTGTTTACATGTAAATAACAGGCATTTATATGTAAATAGCGCTGACATTCATATGTAAATAGTGGTGGCTGGTCGCATTGATACGTAAATAAAGGTGGCATTCATATGTATATCATGCCTCCCTGAGGTCGTATCCACCATTACCTATACTGAATGCTGCCCACTGGGTAGACAAAGGGGCATGCTTGAAAGTCCTGCCTGCCACTGTGTTCATTAAGCCTAACATCAGCCTATTCCACAAAGGTAAGCAAATTGGTGGGGGGAGGATAATGTGGGGTGTGCAGAGGTAGGCAGAGAAGGAATTACAGTTTGGGGTGCACAGGTGAGTAAGGAGGGGATGTATAGAGGTAAGGACAATGGGTGCAAAGATGAGCAGAGGAGGCAGGTAGAGTTAAAGGGGGGAGGGTTGGAGTGGAGAGGATGGGGGAGGTTTGGGGTGCAGAGGTTAGTAGGGGGTTTTAGGAGGCAAACGTGTACTGACAGGGTGGATAGAGATGTAGGTTGCGTGTAGGGCAGCCCATTCATTTCAATGGGCTGCTCTATGCTCTAGAAATGCGGAAGAAAGTCTCTAACCCTTTTTCAACAATCACATGATACCACAGCACATGTCAGCAGATGGGTGAGGGTGTCACTAACAATTGATGGCACTGCTGTGTATCTGCTAAAGGGCAGCACATTTCTGTGGTGTCAGGAAAGCGACTTTGCATCCCCCAGTCCATGGTGTGCAGGCAGTGAGGAGATGATGTGCTGTCACCTCTAGCAACCAATCAGTGAGCAG
>BLSH010352420.1:0-10416 GCA_018402905.1 Glandirana rugosa | reverse complement strand
AGTCTGTATCTCCTCTCTCTTCTCTCCCTACCTAGTTCCTCTATGTCTGATCCATCCCTCTCTTCTCTCTCCTCTATGTCTGATCCATCCCTCTCTTCTCTCTCCTCTATGTCTGATCCATCCCTCTCTTCTCTCTCCTCTATGTCTCATTCATCCCTCTCTTCTCTCTCCTCTATGTCTGATCCATCCCTCTCTCCTCTGCCTCTGATCCATTCATTTCTTCTGTCTCACCTCTATGTCTCTGATGATCTGATCCATCCTTATCTACACCTCTGATCCATTAATCTCTTCTCTCTTTCCTCTATGACTCTCATCTATCCCTCTCTCTTCTCTATGTCTCTAATCTTTCCAGGACTTCTGTCTCCTCTGTATCTCCAATCCATCCCTCTCTTCTCTTTCTCCTCTATTTCGCTAAAAAAATAATCTTTTTTCTCTCTCTCTCCTCTATATCTCTGATCCTTTAATATCTTTTCCCTCTCCCCTATGCCTCTCATTCATTCTCTCTTTTTTCTCTCATGTCTCTGATCCACTCATGTTATCTGTCTCCTTTGAGTCTCTGATCCATTAATCTTTTCTCTCTCTTCTATGTCTCCAATCCACCCCTCTTATCTATATCTTTGATCCATTTATTTCTTTTCTCTCCTCTATGCCTTTGCTCATAGGTGTGCGCAGCCTATTATTTTAGGGTGTGCACCCCAAAGCGCAAACACACAAGTCTTTCTCTGTAGCTTCAGCTGCACTGGACAGGGAATGAATGGGAAGTGCTCTGTGCTGAGCGGATTCCTGTTCATTCACAAATTGAAGCATAGTAAACACAATTTACTATGCTTTGGTTACGAATGAACACAGTGAGTCGGTGTGTTCACTGTGTTCATTTGGAAAATGAAGGGCTGATAAATGGCATATTAACTAACCCCTCCCCTACTCTCCATCCTGAAACATCCCCCGCAGCAGTTGGGGGGAGAGAAGAGGAGAGAAGCCAGCAGCACTGCAGGTGGGGGGGGGAGGCGCAGTAGGGGGAATCAGCATGGCACGTAGTGATTAGGGTGTCCCCAGGCACACCTGGCACAACCCCTGTGCACGCCTATGCCTGTGATCCATTCATCTCTTCTATAAGATTATAAAATGTCAACTGCACTGGAAATAGCTAATATGATAGATAACATGCAATATCAGTGACTAGCACAAAAAATGCAGGAACAACATTAACACAAATGATATAGTAAGATGCAGTGCTTGATAGAAAAGATCTAGTGGGAAATGTCCAAATAAATGTCCATGTAAACAGATCAGCTGTGAATCTCACAGGAAAAGGGATATCCCAAAAAGAAAAAGCCTTCACCAGCACCCACACACACTGCCTCTTACCTAGATGTATGGACCCCCATTACAGAGGTCTGCCAAGCCTGTGCTCAGATATCAGAAAAGTGCCAACAATAGTGCAGTATGCTTCAAAATTACATTCATTAGAATCCATAAAAAGTATTGCACTCACGTGCTATGGACGTAAAAAAGGCAATGAAACAAGTCACGGTCTGTTTCTAACCGACAAGATGGCCGCCGCGTCCCGGTGCACGATGTCGTCACGCGTCCTGGCTCCTCCCTACGCGTTTCGTCATCAATGATGCCATCAGGAGTGTGACATTGCGCTGCGGGACGCGGCGGACATCTTGTCAGTTAGAAACAGACCGTGACTTGTTTCATTGCCTTATTTATGTCCATAGCATGTGAGTGCAATACTTTTTATTGATTCTAATAAATTTAATTTGGAGTATACTGCACTATTGTTGGCATTTTCTTCTATGTCTCTGATCCATCTCTCTCTCTTGTCTCTCCTCCATGTCTCTGTCTATATCAGTGGTGGTCCATCCATAAAGGGTGCTAGTCCATGCGCCTGGCCCCTAATCTCCATGCAAATTTCATTGGGTTTTTTTTTTTAAAGCATATTATTAGAGCCTGGGGCTCTAATTGGCTTAAAAATCCAACCAGGTCTCAGGACCAACTTCCTGTTCGTCCGGAAAGAGAAGCCCCTGCTCTTCCAATTGTGATTTATATATAGCTCTCTCTGTCCTGGTCCCTGTCTCTCCCTCTATCTGTCCCTGTCTCCCTCCTCGGTGACATTGTGCTCTATATATATCTCTCTCTGTCTCTTGTACTATCTGTGTAACCAGATGACACATAGTCTGCAGACACTACTACCATTACCTGGAATTTTACTCGCTGACGATCACCTGCAGACATAGAGCATGGCGTCATCGCCGGGGTACCCTATACCCTTTCACCCAGACAAGCTGCAGAGCATCTCATCCAAACACGCCACAGGACTTTTCATACCTGCAGAACTTCTCACTTATGGACCCTGCAAAATACAGTGGGGGAAATAATTATTTGATCCTCTGCAGAATTTGTAAGTTTGCTCACTTACAAAGAAATGAAGGGTCTATCATTTTTATCATAGGTGTATTTTAAATGGTAGAAACAGAATATCAACCAAAAATCCAGGAAAAAACATGAATTAGTACTTGGTAGAGAAACCCTAGTTGGCAAGCACAGAGGTAAGACGTTTCTTGAAGTTGGTGACCAGGTTTGCACACATCTCAGGAGGGTTTTTGGTCCATTCTTCTTTACAGATCTTCCCTAAATCCTTAAGGTTTCTTGAATGTCGCTTTTTTCAACTCAAAGTTTCAGCTCCTTCCATAAATTGATAGGATTAAGGTCTGGAGACTTTGTCAAATTGAGGGGCCAATAGGCGGGGCCATGTATTGTAAAATCTTGGATGAGAACCTTCTTTCCTCAATCAGAACACTGAAGATGGGTTGTGTATGGGTCTTCCAGCATGACAATGACCCAAAACATACCGCCAAGGCAACAAAGGAGAAGCACATTAAGGTCATGGAGTGACCTAGCCAGTCTCCAGACCTTAATCCTATAGAAAATTTATGGAGGGAGCTGAAACTTCGAGTTGCCAAGAGACAGCCAAGAAACCTTAAAGCAGAACTCCGGGATCGGCAAAAAAAAAAAACATCAGTACACCCCCACACAAAACACTAAACAGTTATTACATTTGTGAAACTTCTTACCATTGAAGAAAAAAGTCTAATTGAATTTTCAGAAAGTCAGCTCTGTGATTCAAAAAATGCATTGTGTATTCTGTCAAGGAGGAGCTGTTAGAACAGTGATTGCATCAAATCCTCATCTCTTTCTTTACTACACTATGATCAAACAAAATTTCCCATGAATCTTTGGAATTGCAGTAAATGTGGGAGGGTATACTAGGCCTGTACATGTAAATGTGAACAATCCCACTTATATCACACCCCCTAATTCTGCAGCCAGCCATGCTACTCAGTAACACACAGCAGGATAGGTAGGTTACAGTCTTATAAATACAAAGCAGGTTTGTGCTCTCCCGCTCCAGCCACAACAGGAGATAAACATATTGCCCTGACTTGCTTTATGTAATCATTACTGAACTATAGACACATGCCTATAATTATATATTATACACACTGTACTGTACTTCAGCATTATAAATATTCCTCCTCCTGCTGCAGCTTTGAGATCTTTCTAACAACAATCAGTGCTTGTATGGTGTATGAGAACATCCCCAGCCGCACCACAGAAAGAAAGAGCCGGGCCATGATGCTCTACATCAGCATGTGGCACAAGTAAATGTCGGCATAACAAAAAAAACAAAAAAGTGCAGCGCTGACTTACCAATCAATAACACAATAATGGTGGAACCCTCTAATATATGGAAATCTCAATAGACTTCAATATCCCCACAATACCGGCCTCTGTGATATGTAACATCACATATAATACACATCACACTGAAATAAGACATAAAAAATGACTGCAAACTTTGCAGGGATGGTGGAAACCCCTCCTACAGATATTTGACAGTGGACGGTGTCAGTAAAGCAGTGGACTGTGTCAGTAGGGCAGTGGGCGGTGTCCACTGCTTATCATTGCCCATAAGTGCAGTCTCATCTGTGCCCACCAGTGCGGTCTCATCTACGCCCACTAGTGCAGTCTCATCAGTGTCCATCAGTGCAGCTTATCATTGCCATCAGTGCGGTCTCATCTATGCCCGCCAGTGTGGTCCCATCAGTGTCCACCAGTGCTGTTTCATCAGCGTACACCAGTGTGGTCTCATCAGTGTCCACCAGTGTGGTCGCATCAGTGTCCACCAGTGTGGTCTCATCAGTGTCCACCAGTGCAGTCTCATCAGTGTCCACCAGTGCGGTCTCATCAGTGTCAACCAGTGTGGTCTCATCAGTGTCCACCAGTGTGGTCTCATCAGTGTCCACCTGTGTGGTCGCATCAGTATCCACCAGTGTGGTCTCATCAGTGTCCACCAGTGTGGTCTCATCAGTGTCCTCCAGGGCAACTTATTAGTGCTGTCTCATCAGTGTCCACCAGTGCGGTCTCATCAGTGTCCACCAGTGCGGACTCATCAGTGTCCACCATTGCAGCTTATCAGTGCCCATCAATGCGTTCTCATCTATGCCCACCAGTGCGGTCTCATCAGTGTCCACCAATGCAGTCTCATCAATGTCCATCACTGCAGCTTATCAGTGTCCACCAATGCAGTCTCATCAGTGTCCACCAGTGTGGTCTCATCAGTGTCCACCGGTGCTGTCTCATCAGTGTCCACCAGTGCGGTCTCATCAGTGTCCATCAGTGTGGTCTCATCTATGCCCACCAGTGTGGTCTCATCAGTGTCCATCAGTGCAGCTTACCAGTGCCCATCAGTGCGGTCTCATCAATGCCCACCAGTGCAGTCTCATCAGTGTCCACCAGTGTTGTCTCATCAGTGTCCATCACTGCAGCTTATCAGTGCCCAGCAGTACCCATCAGCATGGTCTCATCTATGCCCACCAGTGCGGTCTCATCAGTGTCCATCAGTGCGGTCTCATCTATGCCCACCAGTGCGGTCTCATCAGTGTCCACCAATGCAGTCTCATCAGTGTCCACCAGTGCGGTCTCATCAGTGTCCACCAGTGCGGTCTCATCAGTGTCCAACAGTGTGGTCTCATCAATGTCCACCAGCGTGGTCTCATCAGTGTCCACCAGTGCGGTCTCATCAGTGTCCACCAATATGGTCTCATCAGTGTCCACCAGTATGGTCTCATCAGTGTCCCCCAGTGCAGCTTATCAGTGTGGTCTCATTAGTGTCCATCAGTGTGGTCTCATCAGTGTCCATCAGTGCAGAGCAGGGATAGTTACCAGACACTGGCCAGATGACAGAGCGGGATCTTGGACAATGACAGGTCTTGTATAAGAAACACTGCTCACCATACAGTCTTGCCTCCCAGACCGGTATTGTGATAGATAGGGATGGGCCCGATGTACAAGTCGGATGTAAGGTCGACACCAACATCAGGCGTTTAGCCGTTCGCGGAATTGCGAACACTATGGGGCGCTCGCGGCGTGTTCGCCCACCGCGGCCCCATGATGCACTGCGAGGTCGCAGTACATTCACGGTGGCTGATTGGCCAAAGCATGCACCTGACCTGCATGCTTTGGTCAATCACAGCGCGCTCTGCAGCAAGAGTCATGATTGGCCAAAGGGAGCAATCTTGGCTCAGGGGGCTACGTCCACGCCCCACACTATATAAGGCTGCTTGCACAGCAGCCGTATGTAGTGTGTTACATGGAAAATAGAGAGGGATTAGGTAGGCAGTTTAGATAGTGGATAGAGCGTGTAGTCAGTGTAGTATATATACACAGTGCAGAATATATATTAGTGTAGTATATAATACAGTGCAGGCAGTCTATATATATATATATATATACAGTATATATATATAAAATTAAACATCAGGACACACTTCTCCACTTGCAAAATTCCTTTACTGGATTTCTTCAGGTACAAGCATTAACAGCAGCGACTGTACAGTTTCAGACATAATCTGTCCTTCATCAAGCTGTGTCTTGATGAAGGACAGGTTATGTCCAAAACTGTACAGTCGCTGCTGTTAATGCTTGTACCTGAAGAAATCCAGTAAAGGAATTTTGCAAGTGGAGAAGTGTGTCCTGACGTTTAATTTTATATATATTGGTAGCTTATTGGGAGTCTACTGTGACACACTTCCTGAAGGCTCTTGAAAGTCCAAGAGGGGTGACTCACCTAATTGATTGAGATATATATATATATACTCTGCATTCAGTGCAGACTATATATGCAGTGCAGTGTATACGGCAGTGTACAGTATATAATACACTTCAGGCGGTGTATTAATATATATATACACAGCCTAGTATATATACAGTATCTCACAAAAGTGAGTACATCCCTCACATTTTTGTAAATATTTTATCATACGTTTTCATGTGATAACATTGAAGAAATGACACTTTGCTTCAATGTAAAGTAGTGAGTGTACAGCTTGTATAACAGTGTAAATTTGCTGTCCCCTCAAAATAACTCAACGCACAGTTATTAATGTCTAAACCGCTGGCAACAAAAGTGAGTACACCCCTAAGTGAAAATTTCCAAATTGGGCACAATTAGCCATTTTCCCTCCCCGGTGTCATATGACTTGTTAGTGTTACAAGGTCTCAGGTGTGAATGGGGAGCAGGTGTGTTAAATTTGTTGTTATCACTTTCACTCTTTCATACTGGTCACTGGAAGTTTAACATAGCAGCTCATGGCAAAGAACTCTCTGAGGATCTGAAAAAAAGAATTGTTGCTCTACAAAGATTGCCAAGACCCTGAAACTGAGCTGCAGCATGGTGGCCAAGACCATACAGTGGTTTAACAGGAGAGGTTCCACTCAGAACAGGCCTCGTCATGGTTGACCAAAGAAGTTGAGTGCACATGCTCAGCGTCATATCCAGAGGTTGTCTTTGGAAAATAGATGTATGAGTGCTGCCAGCATTGCTGCAGAGGCTGAAGCGGTGGGGGGTCAGCCTGTCAGTGCTCAGACCATACACCACACATTGCATCAAATTGGTCTGCATAGCTGTTGTCCCAGAAGGAAGCCTCTTCTAAAGATGATGTACAAGAAAGCCCACAAACAGTTTGCTGAAGACAAGCAGACTAAGGACATGGATTACTGGAACCATGTCCTGTGGTCTGATGAGACCAAGATAAACTTATTTGGTTCAGATGGTGTCAAGCGTGTGTGGCGGCAACCAGGTGAGGAGTACAAAGACAAGTGTGTCTTGCCTACAGTCAAGCATGGTGGTGGGAGTGTCATGGTCTGGGGCTGCATGGGTGCTGCCAGCACTGGGGAGCTACAGTTCATTGAGGGAACCAGGAATGCCAACATGTACTGTGACATACTGAAGCAGAGCATGATCCCCTCCCTTCGGAGACTGGGCTGCAGGGCAGTATTCCAACATGATAATGACCCTAAACACACCTCCAAGATGACCACTGCCTTGCTAAAGAAGCTGAGGGTAAAGGTGATGGACTGGCCAAGCATGTCTCCAGACCTAAACCCTATTGAGCATTTGTGGGGCATCCTCAAACGAAAGGTGGAGGAGCGCAAGGTTTCTAACATCCACCAGCCCCGTGATGTCGTCATGGAGGACTGGAAGAGGACTCCAGTGGCAACTTGTGAAGCTCTGGTGAACTCCATGCCCAAAAGGGTTAAGGCAGTGCTGGAAAATAATGGTGGCCACACAAAATATTGACACGTTGGGCCCAATTTGGACATTTTCACTTAGGGGTGTACTCACTTTTGTTGCCAGCGGTTTAGACATTAATGGCTGTGTGTTGAGTTATTTTGAGGGGACAGCAAATTTACACTGTTATACAAGCTGTACACTCACTACTTTACATTGTAGCAAAGTGTCATTTCTTCAGTGTTGTCACATGAAAAGATAAATAAAATATTTACAAAAATGTGAGGGGTGTACTCACTTTTGTCTTCCGTACCGCCGGACGTCATATGACGTCCTTGGGTTTGAGTGGTGATATCTGAATGGTGCCTGCAGCCGCTTTCCGGTCATCTCCGCCGCTTACCGGACCCGCCGGCAGCGGCGGAGATGATCCGATCCGTCCCCCCCCCCCAGTGTCTGTGAGCCGACTGAGCGGCTGAAGCCGCTCACTCGGCTCCATAACATGGCGGGGAGGAAATGACGTCAGAAGTGACGTCTGCCCAACGGTCTTAAAGGGCCCGTTTTTTTTTTTTGGCCTGTCATTTTTCTCAGATTTTATTTTTTTTTTGCATTTTAGTGTAAATCTGAGATGTGAGGACTTTTTGACCCCGGATCTCATATTTAAGAGGTCCAATCATGCTTTTTTCTATTACAAGGAATGTTTACATTTCTTGTAATAGGAATAAAAGTGATCAATTTTTTTTTAAAAAAAAAGAACAATGTAAAAATAAAAAGTAAAAAGCAAAATAAATAATTAAAAAAAAAAATTTAAAGCGCTCCGTCCCGCCGAGCTCGCGCGCAGAAGCGAACGCATATATAAGTCCCGCCCACATATGAAAACGGTGTTCAAACCACACATGTGAGGTATCGCCGCGATCGTTAGAGCGAGAGCAACAATTCTAGCACTAGACCTCCTCTGTAACGCAAAACTGCTAACCTGTAGAATTTTTTAAACGTCGCCAATGGAGATTTTTAAGTTGCACAGTTTGTCGCCATTCCGCGAGCGGACGCAATTTTGAAGCATGACATGTTGGGTATCATTTTACTCGGCGTAACATTATCTTTTACAATATGGAAAAAAATTTGCCTTACTTTACTGTTTTCTTATTTTTTAACTAAAAAAACTGAATTTATTTTAAAAAAAGCACACTTGGAAGACCGCTGCGCAAATACGGTGTGACATAAATTTTTTCAATGACCGCCATTTTATTCTCTAGGGTGTTAGAAAAAAAAATATAATGTTTGGGGGTTCTAAGTAATTTTATAGCAAAAAAAAACTGTTTTTAACTCGTAAGCACAGAATTCAAGAAACAGGCTTAGTCTTGAAGTGGTTAAATATCAGTTCAGAGTATATAGTGCAGTCATTCTGGTATATATAATTCAGTGGAGAATATATAGTACAGTCAGTGTAGTATATATAACACAGTGTATTGACATTATGAAGAGGAACCCCGCAGTAAGATTGAAAAAAAATGGCATGGGGGTCCCCTTCAAAATCCATACCAGGTTCTTCAGGTCTGGTATAGATTTTAAGGGGAACCCCGTGCCAATTTTTTTTTTAAAAATGGCGTGGGGGTCCCCCCAAAATCCATACGAGACCCTTAGCGGAGCATGCAACCTGGCATGTCAGGATAGGGGGGATGAGTGAGCACCCCCCCTCCTGAACCATACCAGGCCACATGCCCTCAACATGGGGAGGGTGCTTTGTGGTCCCACCCAAACCACCTTGTCCCCAAGGGCCTCTTCCCGACAACCCTATCCAGTGGTTGTCGGGGTCTGCAGGTGGGGGGCTTATCGGAACTGTAAGCCCGCTTTAACAAGGGGGCCCCCAGATGGGGAAGAAGACAGAGCTATTTTTTTTTAATAAAGGACTTGTCAAAAACCGGCTCTTGTTTTTATTTACATTTCACAGCTTTTTTGGTGAATGGGTAGGGGTACAATGTACCCGAAACCCATTCACATGGGGGGGGGGGCGGGATCTGGGGGCCCCCTTGTTAATCTGGGGATCTGGGGATGGAAATAGAAACTACAAGTGGGAAGTGACAAGACCGCTGGCTGCTATTCCTCCTGTACTTCCTGTATCACAACGCAGTAATGGTTTTTCAGCAAGTTCAGCAGGCTAAGGTAGGAGGTCGGAGATCAGCAACAAGGACATGGAAATACGTTTTTTCGGAGTTCGGCTTTAAGGATTTAGAGAAGATCTGTAAAGAAGAATGGACCAAAGTCCCTCCTGAGATGTGCGCAAACCTGGTCACCAACTGTCTTGCCTCTGTGCTTGCCAACAAGGGTTTCTCCACCAAATACTAAGTCATGATTTGCTTGGAGATCAAATATTTATTTTACTCAGTGAACTGCAACTTAATTTATAGCATTTGTTTTATGTGGTTTTTTTCAGGATTTTTGGTTGATATTCTGTCTCTATTATTTAAAATACATGATAAAAAATTATAGACCCTTCATATCTTTCTAAGTGGGCAAGCTTACACAATCTGCAGGGGATAATATAACTATTTCTCCCCACTGTACCTATACGTGGCACAAAAACTCATGTCTATACACCTCGCATAATATCTAACCAAAGATATTGCAGAATATACACCCTGCAGAACATTTCTCCAATGCACAGCCTGCAGCAGTACTCATCTCTAACCCCCAATGAGCACTTAACATATATACCCTGCAGAATATCTCAGATATAAACCTCAGAGAACATTGTATCTGCTCACCCAGCAGAACATCTGATCTTTACATTCTGCAGATACTGACAGCAAGGAATTGTGCTGATCCCAGAAAGTAAAACA
>BLSH010352329.1:1367514-1386198 GCA_018402905.1 Glandirana rugosa | reverse complement strand
TGAATGTTTGCCTCCCTCTGTTGTCCTTCACTCTCCTTTAGAGGGGGATCCTTCCCTTTAAGTGAGGACATTCTCAATAATACCCTTTTTCCACAGAGGTGACTACGAAATAGTGGTTAGGAACAAAGGTGTTGTCGGGTTTTAAAATATAAATTATAATAGTAACCCTGTCCTTCACTCCACTTTAGAAGACTTGTCTTTGTACCCCTGTAATATTTGTTTTGTTGTCCATGTTTCTGTTCAGAAGATTTCACCTCACTTCCTGTCCCAATGATAATATTAAATATAAAATTTTGGGCTGTTGTGGAAACAAGGATTGGTGATAAAGCATCAGTGGAGACACCTTTTTCCCATAATAACTCTTACAGGAGTGAATTTCCCTTCCTAGGGGGAGATTTCCTCTCACTTCCTGTTGTCTCCCTCCGTTTGTAAGTATGAGTCGTTCATAAGTTGGATGTTCATAACTAGGGGACCGCCTGTACTGGGATTAAATTACACACAGGTGGACTCTATTTACTAATTAGATGACTTCTGAAGGCAATTGGTTCTACTAGATTTTAGTTAGGGGTATCAGAGTAAAGGGGGCTGAATACAAATGCATGCCATGCTTTTCACGTATGTATTTGTAAAAAAATTTGAAAACCATTTATCATTTTTCTTCCACTTCATAATTATGTGCCATGTTGTGTTTGTCTATCACATAGAATCCCAATGAAATATAATTACATTTTTGGTTTTAACATGACAAAATGTGGAAAATGTAAAGGTGTATGAATGCTTTTTCAAGGCACTGTACCTCTGTTCTATTCTTTTCCAGATACAGCTTATCACTAAACTGTGACTAAGGGGGCACAGTATCGTTAGCGCATGCTAATTTCCATCCATGCTATTTTATGAAATGAATTAGCAGCTGCAATGGAAATTCATGGTGCTGCCATTTGCAGCAGGTTCAAGGATACTATTAGCTCAATGCTTCTAGTCCCTGCTGTTTTCTGAAAAGAATTAGGTACTTCAAATGGCACCCATATAGACTTCCATTGCAGCAATTGATTCATAAAATTGCAGATGTAGAAAGTGCACAGACCGGAACCAATGAGCTAACACTACCTCCGCACTAGTTTTTGGAGAGCTGTATCTCAAAAAAGACATCATACATGTAAGTGTAATTAAACCATTACACTTATCTCCTACTGTTCTAGATAATACCTGGACTTCCAGGAACATTACATTTTACCCATAAGGGATTTTTTAGAAAGTGGGCAGCACAGTGGTGTAATGGATAGCACTTTCCGTCTGGCAGCAAAAGGCTCGCTGGTTCGAATCCCAACCACGACACTACCAGCCTGGAGTTTGCATGTTCTCTCTGTGCCTGCGTGGGTTTCCTCCCACACTCCAAAGACATGCTGGTAAGTAAATTGGCTCCTGTCTAAATTGGCCCTAGTATGTGTATGTATGAATGTGAGTTAAGGACCTTAGATTGTAAGCTCCTTGAGGGCAGGGACTGATGTGAATGTACAATGTATATGTAAAGTGATGCGTACATTGACGGCGCTATATAAGTATCTAAAATAAATAAATAAAATAAGTGTTTTTATTTTGCTATACAGCTCTGTTTCTGGAATTCTGTCCTAAACTAATTTTCTGGAGTAAAAAGGGAATATGATCAGGTCATACCACCAAGACAAGCCTCCATCCCTAATTATATACATATACAGAGAATTGGCGGTCATGGGACTTTGAATGAGGAGAGTCAAGAACATAATGTAAACAAATGATGAATAATCAATATAAATTCTTTTATTATACAAAATGAGAACACATGATTGTACATAGTTGCAAATGCAGTAGATAAATAAATAGCATTGAAATAACCTAAACATAAATAACATAAACAGCTGACAATAAATCAAAATGGTTCAATGGTGTAAAAATATATGATATCATAGTACAGACAGAGGCACAGTGGCAGCGAGCTGTGACATTCCGTCTGCTCTGGCATAAAAAAAACTCTACGCGTTTCGAGGATCCGTCCTCTCGTCAGGAGTATCATATATGGGTGTAGATAATCCAAAAAATATATATTAGTACGTTCCTCATGAAAAACCAAGGAGCGGGATCTTGGGTAGAAAAGGTATAAAATATTCCTTACATGTCTGCTTAATGGCCCAAAGAGTGACAGTGAGACAGGAGCGTCCACTGCAATGTCAGTCCAGGGGCTGAGGCGGGGGGCAAAAATGCCCAAACCGTGAACAACAAACAGGCGGCAGGCCAAGTAATTTTCTGCTACATTTACCACCTAAGAAGTTAATACCGTTCTGCTAAGTAAAGGTCTTGTTATTTTTCACCTGACTACACTAGAAGCATGCTACATTTCCTAATGTTTTAATCAAACACGCACCTGTCAGATGAGTTCACATGCAGTAGCACCTTCCCGTTACTGAGACTGAAGTTGTACCTAATGCTGAACAGATCGTTCTCTTTCCTAGAAACATACTTCATTTTTTTCTTCCAATAATCAATACAATTCCTGCTGTGCCTCTGTAGAACATAGTAACAGCATGCATTTTTATATTAAATTACTTAAAGTGTATCTATAGTCAAAATGTAAAATCATAATAATGTCTACATTGTATTTTAATTATTTGTAGCCTACTTGTATTAATTTGAATGATCTTGAAGTTTGTTAAAATCCCCATATATTTACTTGCTGGAATTCAGTGACACATAGGGGTTGATTTACTAAAGCTTGAAAGTACAAAATTTGGTGCAGCTCCACACAGAAAGCAATCAGCTTCAAGGTTTTATTGTCAAAGCTTGATTGAACAAGCTGAGGTTAGAAGCTGATTGGCTAGCATGCAAAGCTGCACCAGTTTTTGCACTCTCCAGCTTTAGTAAATCAACCCCATAGTCACTATGCCCTGTGACATTGCTGTGTCAAAGAATTCACAGAGCCTGCCTGTCCTCAACTACAAAGATGCTGAGAGGAGGAGTTTCAGCAGGTCTAGCAGACAACTTTTAGCCCAGACGGCAAGTACAACCCAGATACCTATGGTGCAGCTCCGCTCCAGGTACTCTCTGCTCACCAGGCAGGTTGGGCTACACAGTGCTTGCTGCACCAACTCCAGGTTCCTGAAATAACCAGCAGGGAGAAGCTGGGGGCTGCAGGGGAGAGCTAGGGCGGTTTGGTCAGGGACAGGGAAAGAGAGCCTCCTGTGGGACACAGGGCCGGTCTCTGCTCAGACACGGTGTACACCATCCATGCCGGGGGGTGGCCTGGGCTCTATCCTCGTCTTCATCTGGCACTCTGTAGGACACCGGTGGGGACTTTTTACTGCTCTTCACCAAGAAGCCTTTAGGCATGGCAGAGACCTAACTAGAATCTTCAAGCCCTAGTGCAAAAAAACATGAAAGCCCCCCCCCCCCCCCAACCCAAGCCTGGGGGCCCTTCCCTCCGAGCCCAGTAGCTCTTTATTTCCTTTACGGGGCCCTTTATTACAGTCCTGCAGCGGGACCCTTTCACATTTTCTGCACAGGCCCCCTTCCTGTCCTTACATTAGAATCCCTTCTTACATCAGAGCTCCCAGTGTTCCTAGAGCATCCTTTACATCAGAGTTCCGCTTTACAGTACCCTAATGTAAAGGGGATCTCTGCAGACCCTGATGTAAAAGGTTCTCTGGTCACTAGAGCCCCCCCTTACATCACAGTTTGCCGAGGAATTCAGCAAACCCTGATGCAGATGTGCATTTGCAGTGATTAATAATAGGCTGAACTTGGCTCGGGGGGGGGGGGGGCAGTCCACTGGTCAGATGTGCAAGGAGGGGGTGCAGGGGGAGAGGAATCTCGGGGACAAGTGTAGTTTTAACAAACACTTTCTGCTGTTTATGGACAGCAGAAAAGTGCCCTTTTTTACTGGCCCCATACAGTGGCAGAAAACACAGAGGCTCGCTTGCAAGTATCACCTTTGAAACCCTGGTAGTTTTACCACTGTGGCCTTTTTACGGGGCATCAGAGCGGTCCAGGGGGCAATTGCCCCCCAGCCCAGTTTGCCCCTGAGGTGGAGTCAATACAGGAATCATCGCTTGAAGGCAGCAAAGATATGTAGCCCTTAGAAACCGAAAGTAAACAGTTGCAAAGCATGCAGGGAATCCAGGAAGTTGTAGAACAGAATGGCCAGCAGACAGGCAGAACTCGCAACATAAAAGGAGATTTTCAAGCATGCTTATATTGGATTGTCAAATACAACTTTTGTTTACATTGTATTACAATGCTGATATTTTACAATGAAAGTGTAAGCTGTGACCATAGATCTCCTTTAACGAGTAGGTCACTCCTATCAGTTTCAAATGTGTTTATTTCTAATGCATTAACATATCTCCAGCCTTGATAAACTCTGTCATGCTTATCCAGGGGCATCAGTATTTATTAAGTCACCAGACTCAGTACTTTAATTTTCCAGATCTGAACTTAAAGTAGAACTATGGTCAAAATGAAGAAATCAATATGTTATGTACCTATATAGTCTGTTAAACATGTCACTGATTGTTTTGCAGTAAGGATGTTGAGATCTCTGCCTTGTCCCCTGCTGTCATGCGCACTTCTTTAATGAGGTGACAACTTTTATTCCTGGTTTTCTAATTGCCTGTGTTGAACACCTGTTGTCCCCTTTTGCGTTTATCTCTCTGTAGAAACATCCTGACATCACTGGGGGAAGTGCTCTTGTAGTGCATGGAAATCTCAGGCATTCATTCTACACAAAGATCCCGATTAGGCTCCACCCATGACCGGCATGCTAAGCCCCATCCACCCCCACCTATGTCCCACCTTTGCCCGCCCACTGCTCTTTCTATAACGCCAGCTCCTAGTTGGATTTTGTTCTGCCACTTTTTACTAGAGGAGAGCAGGCAGAGAGAAGCACACAGATTAATAGACAGCTCTGTGTGCAAACGAACTTGTACTGACTTGTGCTGTTTTACCTAGCACACACCCAGCTATTGATTGGTAGATGGGTGTGTGTTATATAACATAGATGAGCATGATAGAAGGTAGGAGGACTGGGGGATAGAGAAGATACTTCACGGAAAGGAAATGACATCTGAGCTCTGCAAAACTCCTCCCATCATCACTATAGTGTACAGCAAAGGAGGAATGAATAGGGGTTACAGACCACAATTGCAGCTATATGGTAAGAAAAAAATAATTTCAGTTATTATATTTATTACCATGTGTAACTTTCAGGTATTTATATGAGGATTTACTAAAATATGTATATTGCATTTAGTTGTATTTTAAATGAAGACAAAGACAGCCAGGCAGGCAGTTTTTTAGAAGGTTGTCAATATTGTCAGCCTTTGAATTCTTCTCAATTAAAGCTGAACTCTAGGCTCTAAAATATACAAATGTATGCAGTTTGTAGGTAGATATAGGTAGATGTAGAAGACATAAATGTATGTTGTCTGTAATTCTTAATACATTAATAGTATTTTTAAATGCAAGTAAAGCTTGGGAAGGAGTGTGAGAGAGAGAAATAACACAAAGAACCAATCAGTTCATGTGCTGAAAAGAAACATGTAGATAGGAGAAGAGAACAGAGCGACAGAGAGATGAGCTTTTAACTACACTGCTTAAGGAGAATAAAGCACTGTCCAGTCACATGCTGGGGAGGGTCCATTATAACCTGGGATCACAGGATGTGGGTTGAATGATGCTGGCAATCAGACTGAGGACATCCATTATAACCTGGGATCAGAGGACATGGGTTGAATGATGCTGGCAGAACTGAGGACATTTAATGCCAGATAAAACTACTGTGGAGAAATCTATGGATTGAAGGTGAATTTAGAGGCAAAAGATGATTTTGCAGTTTTATCATTTATTGGGCTATTTATTTTTATCTTCTTATTTTTGGCTAGAGATCTGCTTTAAAGGTTTTATCATTAAGGCCTCATACACACAGACGTTTTTTGACGCCACGTTTTTTGGCAGCTCTCCATGTTAGTCAATGGCCCCATAAAAACGCTGACGTTTTTGAGCTGTAGAGGGCATCGGCGTTAGTGAGCTGAAAGTAAAACCCAAGGCTGTAACGTTTTGGAATTTTCGACACCGACGCCGCAAAATGCTCACTAACGCCGTGCCGGCGTTAACTGGCGTTTTTGACGCCAATGTTTTTAGGTTGAAAAATAGCAGACGCTGACTAACGCTCAAGAAGGCCGATGCATAACGCCGAAAAAAATGCAGATTTTTCCCTGACGTCGGGCCCGACATTCTGCTTATTTTTTAACATTCGCCCGTGTGTATGAGGCCTTATGTGTTTTCCAGGCATTTCTAGTGCTGGACAAAATTGTATCTCGAAAGAGCGCATTGTGAAGATATGAACAGCCTGTATTTTTTTACATCATTATGATTTTAGGGTTTAATAAACCTCATCAACTAAACTCATGACAGTAAACTTGAACTATATGATATGACAATCATAATCTATTTTCATCTTCATAAAGACATTAAAGTCTCTTTCTCTGTATTGAGAAAATGCACAGCTCTCTTGGAATGACGCCCATGCCTACAGGACCCAGAAGAAAGCAGAGATCACTGTAGCAGCAACAGCTATCACAGAAGTTCTTCAAAATGGACCAGCAAGGTATAGAATATGCATCCGACATGGTCCACGCTGGATCAATGTAATCATGCAAAAAATGGACTTTAGCTTTAATGCTGGAGGGGGAAATACAGTACAGACCCTTTAAATGCTTTGTGAATTAGTCATGATCAGAACAACTGATGTAACAGGTACTGAACATAATGTACAGTCTATGATCTGACATAGCAAATTAGTGACCTGAGGCCTCGTAACCTTTTTTATTAGAATATTGAGAACATCTGTTCTTTCATTTAATACGCAGTAGGTATTTAATATTTGGTTTTCATTTTTTTAATAAAGATTTACACAAAAAGAGGGATAAGTACAATCTGAACATGGGCCGAAAAGTCATAGTACAACAGAATACAGGATTACAAAGTATAAAGGTAGTGAAGGAAAAGATCAAGGAAAGAGCATAGACCCAATAATTACCGACATAGAGAACTGCTAACCCAAAGACATCCATTCAGGGTATCAAGGCTACCTTCATATAGCAGGCCCAAGGCTCCCAGATAAGGTCAAATTTCTTGGTAGTATCCTGAAGAATGCTTACAATTTTATCCTGAGACATTATCCAAGAGATTTTACGTTTGGCAGCAGCAAAGGAAACCAAGGGGTGTTTCCAGGACCGGGCTATTGTAATTTTGGCCTCTAATAGAATGAAGAAGATAAGCGACTGGGTGCTTCTGGGGGTCTTATCCACCCATTGATACAGTAGGGCTATCTATGGAGACTTAGGTGTTGCGGTCCCTGTTACCTTACGAATCAAGTGGAAGATTTTATTTCAGTACCCTCAGGTTATTTAATATTTTACTTTTTTCTATGCTTTCAAAAATTAGGTCTGATAAAATTAAATTTGTATAACAAGAGAACCGGAGCTACCGTGTTTATAAATAGGTAGATAAAAATAGACCAATATTTACTGAATGGCAACTCAAACTACACCTTAGGTCTAGAGTGCCCGGTATTAACAATATAGATGACTAAACAAAAACCCTGACTTCTGGACTTCCACTGACCACTATTTGTTAAAACAAGAAAGTATAAGAAAATATCAATAAAATAAAACTCCTGGAGCTGTATCCCCTTAGAAAATCAGGTATTCATAAAAAAAAACAAAAAACAAAAAAAAAAACAATTTGCAATTGTACAATTAAAAATATGCCTGATAGATGGATGTTTGTTTCAGTGAGACACAATATTTGCCCCAATCATCAATGTCGGGTAAAGAGATGCCGCCAGAATATATTCTCAGCATAAATCCTATCCACACTAATATCTACTACATCTGTATCTCTGGCAGCATAAATGAGCTCAAATTTATAACTCATCCCACCCAACAAGGCAAAGCAAAGGTATACTGTTATATAGTGTGGGAGATTAGCTTGTGGGGATCACCTTTCCTGTGAAAAAGGCAGCGTTCAGGCAAACTTTCTTAAAAGTCTGGAGGGTCGCCAGTTTTATTAGTAAAGGTTGCAAGTCACATAAACAAACAAAACATAAAAACAAATCCTTGCCGTCCCACGCTAAGCTATACAGAACAGGTACCTCAATATATACGGTGCCGGGCTTGTCCCAGACATCCCCAAACAAAAGCAAATGCAAACCTTTCTTTAGTGTCCTTAGAGCAATCAATTCCCAATGTGTAGCTCTCTCAGACTAGTGTTTCTGAGTCCCAGGCCAGAGTAACACTGTGCTCTCCTCCTGGTCATTTAACCACATCTGAGAGTGGACTCCAGTGGACCCGAAAACCCGGCCCAGAACCAGCCCTGCCATGGTGGCTGGGAAAACCCAGGCCGGACTCCGGTTCAGTCCAATCCAAGTGGACGTATGCGAGGCGACAGATGGCGTCCGTCTATCACTTCGTCTCACATACCGTCACAATAGATATACCAACCAGCAGCAATATAAAATAAAAACTGTTTGAACATCAAGCAAAGTTGAGCATTCACAGCAAAGCCGTTACTATATACAGTATCTAGAGTCCTCCAGCAGAAGGTCTAAAATACCAATGTCAAAGTAGAACCAAAAGCATTTTTTTATTTTGAATAGAGTAAGAGAGCATTATAAGTCCTGTGATTTTTTTGCCACCTGTGTCACATTGGGGAGATTTGCCTTTACTTCCTGTCCCATAGCCAAAACAAGTAGTAAGAAGAAATCCCTTCTTGTCACCTGGTTCACCAGAATTAGTGACCCCCATTGGCGGATTTCCCCTCTATTACCCTTCTTGGGACAACCCAAACTTTGGGATTTCTTTTTTTCACTTTCATTTATAATGGTAAACATGACAAACGGAGAGGTTAAGTCTCCCTACTAAGGGAACAGACAGTGATAAAAACTTGGCAGGTGTTCTAATGCCTCTCCACTCTATCCAAAACAAAACTAAAAAAGTTTGTCTTTAGTTATACTTTAGGGGCCGGTTTAAACTTGTGAACAGAACTCGGTTTTTCTGCCTAAATAAAATGCAGCTCAAGGGAACACAGAAAACAACAGTTTTCTGTGTTCCCCATTTGCACTTCCTCACAGCTGTCAGCTGCGGGGCAGAGCAGTGTGGGAAAGATGCAACACAACTTTGTGTGACCTCAGTTGAGCTGTCATGAATAGAAATTAATGGAATGTTACTTTGTGACTTTCCATTAGGCTGGGTTCACTTATGTGCGAATTGGATGAGGGTTCCCCGCATCCAATTTGCATGACAGTTGAGTGTGCCCGGCTTGCAATGAAGCCGGTTCACAAAGGTCCGGGATGCATTCGCAGTTCGCATTCCAAAAGGGTCCTCCTGTGCCTCTTTGGGTCCGGTTCATGTGCAAATTCACACCTGATTTGCACCTGAACCGGTGAACAGGGACGCACCGGGCCTAGGGTTGCCACATCATCCCTTTAATCCAGGACACATATGAATTACACAGGTTCTGTGGCTAATTTAATGCAGATGAGGCACCAAGTGAGTTTAATTACCACCTTAATCAGCCATAGAACCTGTGTAATTAATATGTGTCCTGGATTAAAGGGATGATGTGGCAACCCTAACCGGGCCCTAGGCTGTGAACGTTGGCTGCACATATGTGAACCCAGTTTTATAGTAAGGGAAGCAGTTCCTTGTGTTGTAAAAATGTAAGCCCAAAGCACTGCAACCCCCCCCCCCCTCTTTTGCCGGCAGCTGTGATCGCTACCCACAGAGAAAAACATAACATAGGTTCTACCCTAAGTCGTCACTGTAGATCACAATGGTGTCCAGTGGTTGACAATTTGTATTTGAGTGACAGCATACACGTCACCCCTGTGCATAGCCCTTTATTGAAAAAATATGGCTTTGTAGACTAGGCCTTGATGGATATAGTTTTTTTCAGATACTTTTGATTTAAAGTTGCAGAGATGGCATGTGCGGTGGACATATATGTGTAACACTTCTTTTTATTGTAAAGCTTTCCATATGTAGCTTCATAGAAACCAGGCTTCAATGGGTAAAATGTCACTGACTCACACACTTTCAATTTGTTAAAATGGCATAAATAGTGGCCACCTCATATAAACAAAAGGCATGAATATGTGAAGACCTCTTGTTACTTTCATGTATAAAGATGACCTTAAAGTGGTTGTAAAGGTTGAACTTTTTTTTTTTGGTCCCCCCTGCCGGTGGGCTTAGTTCCTCCCCTATGCCAAGTGCCTCAAATAGCAAGTCACGTGCTAGCACTCCCAAGCCATGCTCCTGTGAATGGACATTGCCTACTCACATGTGGAGTGTGGCTTGGCCCCGTCTCTGCTCTCTTCTTATTTGCTCACTGGCTGTGATTGACAGCTAGTGAGGAGACAGAGACCTGGGAGAGCCACTGCTCTCATGCACATCGCTGGATCGAGGTAAATATTGGAAGGTTTTTTACCTTAATGCCTTTACTGTAGATCGATAACATAGCTCATCATCCAGTATTACAGTGGATACGTTTTTTTTTTTTTAATTCATTTTTATTGTTTTGCAAACACAACAATGTAAGACTACACAAAAGCCTGTACTCCACAATCTGGAGCATCCGTCCTTAGTTATACAATCAACACAAAATAGGAGAGGGGGGGGGGAGTGCACTTCACCTCTTACAATTGAGGATATTTGGCTCAATTATTTCCATGCTATGCAGCCAAATTCCATATTTACTGATTTATGACGTCAGCTTGATCAATAATATTTCATCAGATTGTTAGAAACAAGTGCTTTAAATATTCCCAAACATAGGCTTGCACATTACCAGACCCATTGCTCTAAAGTATGAGTTCACCAATTTTATCAAATCTTACAATATTCCACTAAAATGGAGAGGTACGTGTCTAATCCGTCACTGTAAGCGGGGATGCCAACCACCCCCTCCAGACCTTATCAAATTTTAAGAGGGCTCCCCTACTAAGGTTAGTAGCTTTATAGTATGGGAGGGCCCTGTTCACCAAAGACTTCCATGACTCAATAGAGGGGGGAGAGAGACTCCTCCAGGTCAGAACCACACGCTTCCTGGCCTGTAAAATAGCACAATGAGAAGGGTTCTTATTGCCACACTGGGGGTCAAATCATCAACCAAACCAAGTAGGCAATATTTTACGGATGGGATCGCAGGGATTGAGGTTATATCCTCTATACAAGCCAGACCACCCTTCCAATAAGTTGCTATGGCTGGGCAGTCCCAAAAAATGTGCATGAAATCGGCTCCCTCTGCCGAGCATCATCACCAGGAGGAGTTATTCGAGCCAAATATTCAAGCAATTTTTGCCGGAGTCAGGTAAACTCGATGCAAACATTTGTAGTGAATACGTTGGTCTCTGGTGGAGATCAATCTAGTGAAAGGTGCATCCCACAAATCCTCCCAATCCTCATTATCTAACCCAGGGACCACCGCCTCCCACTTGGATCTGCATTTACTCAATAGGCGAGTAGTTTCAGGGAACAAGAATTTATAAATGGTAGAGAGTGGTTTAACCAGATCCTCATCCCGAAGCATGGACTCTAGGTTTGAACCCCTAGCCCTGCCAAATTGTGATTGATAAGCATGCCTCAAATGAAGGTATCGAAAAAATTGAAAATTGAGCAGTTGATACTGGCTTTTCAGTTCATCAAATCGCTTTAGACAGTGGATATGTTTGATTTCCACCTCAAACATACAGTGAGCAAGAATATGTGAAAGTTGTACTAAACCCACAACAGTAAAATCAGTCTGTATATGCAGTAAAGCCTGCCTGTTATACTCACCGTGGAACCTAAGTGGTTAATCCTCTGCATTGTGCAAAAGGGCTGTTTGATCCTGCCTTCTCTGTTCCTCCCCTTCTTCCATAATCCCCAATCTATCTCCTAATAAGACAGAGGCTAGGGGACACTCTGCACATGCTTAACTTGGTGTGTATTGCTAGAGAGTTGTTTTTTCTTGGGAGAGTGCATGTGATTGCCACAGGGCCAATCAGCACTGTCCAGACAGAGGGTCATGGGTCCTGCCGCCTCATAGGACAGTCAGAGTAGAATGAGTACTCCTCCTACATGCTTTAACCAGACATAAGTCACAAGACTGCTCTAACTGCTTATGAGAAAAGGTATTTAGTAGTTTATATTTACTAAAACGATTGCATTTCCATGTTCTGTGTACTGTGGGAGACCGGGTATAGTGAATGCAGGGTCCTGGGTTTAGTAATACCTTAATGCTAGGTATTCCTATGAAAATACTGTCTACATGCAGATCAATACCATGCCTTATTATTCAGGACCATAGATACTTATGTAAACTAGTAAATCAACTATGGAAGTGCACACATTTCTTCTGGGGCACATGGCCCCTCCACCCATTATACAGTATACTGTGTCTTTCACAAAAAGTACTTGGTTCCCGTTGCAGACTCATAACCTGCATCCCATGCAGACTCATCCCACACTGTTGCCACCATACGGTGGTGCCTAGACAAGATACACTGAACATATGTCCAGTACTTGTTATCCTGCAGCAGTTGATAAAAAGCTTGCTTGCTTGAAACTCTATTCACAGATAGTTCAGAAAATGGGATATGTAAGCTTAACAAATAACCTGCACAATGCTCTCACTGTGTCTGTGTATATCACTGCCGTACACAAGGGGAAATATAAAAAAAAGTGTTTAAGAACACAAATCCACATGTACATAACAGATTTGAGCTCTTAGACCCATGAATTGGTGTCCCCAAAGTCTCATCAAAGTACCAAAGAGGCTCTTAGTAAGTATTCCATCATCTCCATGCCAATGCACCTGACTGGTTTAGCTGGCCTCTCCCAGCTGCCTCATAGGTATCTAGTAAAAGATAAAATTGGATCTAAACCAGGCTTGCATTCATAGTAGAAAGTCATAACAGTTAATATACTGCATGATAACTAAACATAGGCAGCAAGATGAATGTCCTCAACCATCAGTTATTTTCCTATTTGTGGGTTTTAGAGCATTCGTTGGCTAGCATTGAATCCCTGTTGGGCAGATCAAAACTATACATAAATTATCACCTTCCTATTAATTGCTTTTCATTTAATAATTTACCACAACTTTCTGTTGCATCTAATTAAATCTTATTGTATTTTAACAAACACATTTGCAGCTTAAAGAACTTTTCCAAGAACAATTTGTATGGTGGCCAGATGACATCATCCTTTCTGTGAAATGAAAACTTTTCATGGTGTTCCCATGTTTCCAACTGCCAGGTGCATGGAAAGAAATGACTGTGTTTGTGGGTGGTGGGTTCTTCTTCTCAGCATGCCATTGTTAAGGTCAGGACCAGCATAAATGACTGTGTATGGGTGGCAGTTTCTTCATAGCATATCATCGCTAATGAGTAGTGAGGATGGTTGTGGCCAGCCCACATCCTGAAGTGTCATAGAGTGCGGACTGCTGGCAGATGGAAGAATAAAGCAAGTATAGCTACATATAGCTAAACAAAATTAGCATGTAACTTCTGCAATTCTGGGGAGCCTACTGCAAGGGTCATTGTCTCACTTAACCCAGAGTTTAACTTTAAACGGGTGGGTTTATTCTTTATACAATGATATTTGGATTGCACAATGCAATTTCTAAATACCCAGGTCAAGGACCAAATCTGGATGGTGCATCAACAATGGTTCATAGTTTCTCTGCATCAGGGCTTAACATTTTTCATACACACACACACACATCTCACAACTGTCCTCTATGTGGAGGAACTGTCCGTTTTTAGAGCCAAATACCTCTGTCCCTCTTTCCTCCTCGGTTGTGTCTCTTTTTTTCGGTCTGACTTACAGATCTCTATAAATAATTGCACTATATAATAACCAAAGGTGTTACACTACACTTAACCTTTCATTTGACCTCTGTATTATTGCATTTCACATTCTGAAAATCTAGTTATAAGGCAACGCAGTGAAAAAAGCAATTGCCTGTTTAACCGATCATTTTTGCGTATTAAGGTCAATGTAACTGGAAGCACGACCTCTGCCTGGTAACTATAGATACAGTAATTCACTAACAGAGGTGAGGCAGAAATGTGCCCTATGTTTTAAAGTGTTGGTGATAAAATGTGTAATTCCTTTTCAATCTGAAAAAAAATTCATCACATAGGACTAACCGACTAACCTGAAGACTCAATGGCTAAGAGCAACTATACCCAGCACTGCAACTCACAGGGAATGATGACTACACTGAGATTTCTGCATGCTCATCTGAATTATTCAGACAATGTGAAATGCAGAGGATATGCATATAAAGTGAACTTAAAATAAAGATTTATTGCGCCTCAGAAGTACTCAAATAAGCCTACATTTTGTCTTGAACTCCATCTGAAAAATAGCAGTGCACTCCCTGTGTCTTGAGTCTGATAGCTAAATATCTGCAGTGCTGGATATTTTAAATCTCTGAACTTCTGACTGCCAGTCTCAAAATGATTGAAGAGAGATTGGTGATTTGGTCATTACTGCATCAATCACTGTTCTCCTTGCTGGAAAGGAAGCTGTACCTGGGGAACTGCAATGCAAGGATCTCTCTGTTTTCTACTTCATTCATTCTGCAGATCTGTGATTCCTCCATTTCTCCTGCGTTTTCTTGAATATTCTTCTATCAGTCCTCAGATCACCAGTCATCAAGTGGGCTGTTCTGATATGAAAATGCAAAATCCTGCTCCTCTACCAAGATGGCCACCTTTACACAAAGAAACCGTCCAAGACATGATAAGTCATTAATGGGGAAAAGATACTGTAAGCTCCCATTATAGACAGTTGTGCATGAATTCAGAAGGAGTCTGTAAAAAAAACCCTCTTGGTAGTCTGAGCAGGAGAGGCAGCCATTGTTGTATGTCTAAGAATATGTCATTTGGTTCAATGAACATCATATATCTTTATTTCACAAAAAAAAAACATGTTTCATGTCTTTACATTGTCACTTTCTCAGTTCAGGGAGCTGAGGAAATGGCATTTCAAAGGCATTAAACACGTTTTTCTTTACATACAACAACTGGTCAATTTGCCCAGGTTTACCTGGGCTGTTCTGATATGAAAATGCAAAATTCTACTCCTCTACCAAGATGGCCACCTCCACACAAAGAAACTGTCCAAGACATAAGTCATTAATGGGGAAAAGATACTGTAAGCTCCCATTATAGAGAATGGTGCATGAATTCAGGAGTCTGTTAAAAAAGCCTGTTGGTAGTCTGAACAGAAGAGGCAGCCATTAGAGTTGAGCGAACCCGAACTGTAAAGTTTGGGTTCGTACCGGACTTTAGGGTGTCTGTGGCCCGAACCCGGGTTCAGGTTTGGGGTTCGGATATTTTTTCGTGCCTTTTTCGCACCTGTTGAATAGCTGCAGGACAGCCAATCAACAAGCGTTTCACTCGTTTGCCCTTAGAAGCCATCACAGCCATGCCTACTAATGGCATGGCTGTGATTGGCCAGTGCATCATGTGACCCAGCCTCTATATAAGCTGGAGTCACTTAGTGCTGCATGTCACATCATCTCATACTAGTGTAGGGAGAGGATGCTGCTGCTGCTGTGAGGGACAGATTAGCTTTAGAAAATCATCTCATACTAGTGTAGGGAGAGGATGCTGCTACTGCTGTGAGGGACAGACCACCTCCTCCTCCATTTTTTATTTTTTTAATGTGATTTTAAGTTATTTCCCTATCCACATTTGTTTGCAGGGCACTTGTCCTACTCTTACGCCCATTTTGCTTCCTTTTGCAGCCCTCTAGCCCTTTCCAGGACTTTTTTAGAGCCATTTTAGTGCCCAAAAGTTCGGGTCACCATTGACTTCAATGGGGTTCGGGGTCAAGTTTGGGGCCGAACTTGAACTTTTTCATGAAGTTCGGCCGAACCCAAACATCCAGGCGTCCGCTCAACTCTAGCAGCCATTGTTGTATGTCTAAATATATGTAATTTGGTTTAATGAACATCGTATATCTTTAGTTCACAAAAAAAAACGCATTTCATGTCTTTACATTGCCACTTTCTCAGTTCAGAGAGCTGAGGACATGTCATTTCAAATGCATTAATCACGTTTTTTTTTTTTACATACAACAACTAATATAGTCCGATTTTTAGAGACTCCTTGTGAACTCACAAATTTCATCCACTCACCTGAGAACCCTACATAGGACACAGGATTGGGACCCTCATCTTACGTGGAGATAGGTCTTCCTCCACCCGCATACGTGGAAGGTTTTGTGTTCTCGCCCTCTAGGGTAACAACAGCCTCAACAGATGTACTGTAAGTCATTTGCCATTTTTCTTCTTGCCTATGATTGAACCATTTTTGTTTTTGCAACAATTAGCAATTTTGAACCAACAAACTAAACTTTAAGGAATCTCCCACTTCTCTCTTTTCTGGTGGACATCCTGACCTGCACTAATGAGAACAAGCCAGCCCTTTAGGACCAAACATTTTGGACCAAAGTTTATCACCTATTCTATTATAGACAGCTGCCATCCTCATTAAAAAAATATTCCTTCCAACTCTTGCTCCCATGACAACTCTAAAATTTGGGATTTACCTTTACTTTCTGTCTCAATGACAGTGGTCACCAAGACAAATTGAGGGGTGGCAGGGGGCACAGACCACAATAACAGTTTGGCAGAGACTCTAACCAAAATTTAAACAAAAAGTTTTGCCTTTACATACCTTTTAACAACTTCCTTCCCTTCTCATGTACAGACTTTGTACTAAATTGGAACATTTCTGTTGTACAATATTGAGCTTCTATCACAGCCAAAATCAGGCCTACAAAGTCTGATATTCACTTGATCTGACCAGTTTGGAGCTGTGTGTGGCCAACCTGAGTTGGTTCTAACTTGACCTTAACCAAATACTAAAGTTACCATCACCTTTAAATATAATATCTACAAGGACTCTAATAAATACTTGTACATATATTAACAATCAAAAACACATGTTGTTTTCATTCTATTATTTAGCTAATTTCACATTTAATAAGATTATTCATGGTCCATCTAGCAGGAAGTGCCTTTAGGCACCAAGTTATTCATACAAACTGCTCCTTCGTTGGCCAAACTTTGATGTCCAAGTCTTATTGCATGTTGCTGCTCAGGGGGTAAAGATTTACAAATCTTTAATGAGGAAGTAAAAACTAAAAGGGATGTTTTGTCCTAGCATCCTTCCACCACCATGGACCTTATTATCGGAATGTGGCACTAGGTTGTTTGTATCTGATGTCATTGGAAAAATTGTGTCTATTGCTGTTACAAAAACCCATTGTAGGCTGTGAAATGATACAGCTTGGAGTTAAATGAAGAGTCTGTTTGCAGAACACATGACTGAAATTTTCTAAAATATGACTTTGGGTGTCTGCCAATGAGAACATATTTTTTTGGTCCCCAGTTTATGAACCGGAACAAAACAATATAATTGGCCAACAAACCATCTGAAAAATACAAAAGAAATTAAATGTCATCTTTCTTTATAGGCTGAATATTAAAAAACGTATTTCAGTTTATGTACAGGTCTGTATTTAGTATAATTGCACTTGGAGGGAGCTCTAAGCAGCAGGGTTAAAAAGGGCAACAGCAAGCGCCATCATTTACAGATTGTGATAACTTTTTGCTTATTTTTTCTTCCTCTTCTGGCTGTCTTTAAACATTTGTGGTTTAAGAGGAATGGGGTAATCCAATGTTGAAAGGAGTCAGATAGTTCAAGACACATAAAACAATATTCATTTTTTCTTGTGTGGTGTTTTGTACGGTTATTGCAGATAAATTATATCCCATGTAACCTCCTACAGTACATTTGAGCTGTAATTTTTACTAAAATAATTACACGACACAAGGAGCAGAGCTTTACAAATGGGCATCATCATTCAAGTAGGCCTAGTGCAGCAAAATGGCTAAGGGCCTTATTCAAGAGGACTTCAGAGATGTCAACCTGGGCAAAATATTTATAGAGTGATAAGGGATGCAAAATGCACTGCTGTAAAAAGATGCAATGGCTTATGTAATGAAGATGGCGTGGCTTAACATACATATATACATGTCTGAAAGAGACACAGATATAAATTATAATGCAATATATGAGTTTTCTGTATATTTTAGGGGATTTATCACCACAGAACCAAGATTTACAAACTTTAGGCAATACCAGGGAAAACAAGATGACACATAATTACATTTACAAACATACAAAAAAGAAGAATATAACAAAATTGGCCAAATAGAATTCTCTAATGCCCATTGACTTTATTCAGTACAGCAATAACAACTGGAATAGTGCTTCCCCATCAACCCCCCCCAACACACACACACACCTCTTGTCAGCACAACTTTATTCAGGCAGCTTAGGGATAGTACAGGATAGTTCAACGACTTCGTCGCTGTGACATGATAGGGATTCGACGGACTTATTTCAACACGACTGTTCTCCACACACACACACAACCCCCCCCAACTACCCCTTCGTGATAAGGTCAACAATAACGACATGACTTACTTCAGTTACCCGTAATCTCTTAAGATAAACCGATTAAAACAATATAAGAAGAAAAAACATACAAACATTTACATTAATACACAGTAGAACAAAAGGGACCATAA
>BLSH010352329.1:1336745-1356706 GCA_018402905.1 Glandirana rugosa | reverse complement strand
GATAGACAAAAGGTCATAGGTTGGACGGTCACGGAATTTTGCCATGATGCTGCACATGTGATCAGCTATGACACCAGCCATTGGATGGTTTGACAGTTTGGTTTAGAGCACAACCAATGGGAGTGTTACATTTCCAGCACATGCCGGAAATATGACTGGTTTTTAACCTGTTAAAGGCATGGGTTTACTACCGCTTTAAGTATTTTGCAGCTAGCGCTAAACTAAGTCCAATGGCTAAAAGAGTTCTAAAATCATTATATTAATGTTACAGGACTGTTCAGATGCTTAGCAGGATGGTCCCTGAATCAGTGGGTATGAAGGCATTTTTTTAAGGCACTGGCAGGTTGGATACTGGAAAACAGATAGATCATGGAGCTTGCATCTAGTTCACTAGATCCTGATATGAGTCCCGGGAAGCAGCACATAGCAGCCTTGGTCATAGTAAGTAGCCGATCAATTAGTGTCCAGCCCACACAGCTGACACTCTACATTTAGATAGCAGGGGAGAGCATAGGAAATCTTATATCCTACATGTGTGATGGGAAGTCTGCACTGGACTGCAAGTCCAATTAGAGGCATCCCCTGTAAAAAGTAAAAAATTTTAAAATACTTTGGAAGACTCATTTCCATAAGATAAGTTATATCTCCATCTTCGGTTTAGTGACCACCTTTTCTACCCCTCTCTGAGGCAGCTCTCCACAGTTTTTCTACAAGGAAAAAAAATGTGAATTTTTTTGCAGGTTGAAATCAAAGAGTGGTTTTAATATTAAAATACAGTATCTAACACAAGTGAGTACACCCCTCACATTCTTGTAAATATTTTATTCTATCTTTTCATGTGACAACACTGAAGAAATGACACTTTGCTACAATGTAAAGTAGTGAGTGTATAGCTTGTATAACAGTGTAAATGTGCTGTCCCCTCAAAATAACTCAACACACAGCCATTAATGTCTAAATTGCTGGCAACAAAAGTGAGTACACCCCTAGGTGAAAATGTCCAAATTGGGCCAAATTATCAATTTTTCCTGCCATGTGACTCATTAGTGTTACAAGGTCTCAGGTGTGAATGAGGAGCAGGTGTGTTACATTTGGTGTTATCGCTCTCACTCTCTCATACTGGTCACTGGAAGTTCACCTCATGGCAAAGAACTCTCTGAGGATCTGAAAAACAGAATTTTTGCTCTACATAAAGATGGCCTAGGCTATAAGAAGGTTGCCAAGACCCTGAAACTGAGCTGCAGCACGGTGACCAAGACCATACAGCAGTTTAACGGGACAGGTTCCACTGAGAACAGGGCTCACCATGGTTGACCAAAGAAGTTGAGTGCACGTGCTCAGCGTCATATCCAGAGGTTATCTTTGGGAAATAGACGTATGAGTGCTGCCAGCTTTGCTGCAGAGGTTCAAGGGGTGGGGGGTCAGCCTGCCAGTGCTTAGACCATATGCCGCACACTGCATCACATTAGTCTGCATGGCTGTTGTCCCAGAATGAAGCCTCTTCTAAAGATGATGCACAGGAAAGTCCGCAAATAGTTTGCTGAAGACAAGCAGACTAAGGACATGGTGTCAAGCGTGTGTCGCGGCAACCAGGTGAGGAGTACAAAGACAAGTGTGTCTTGCCTGCTGTCAAGCATGGTGGTGGGAGTTTCATGTTCTGGGGCTGCATGAGTGCTGCCGGCACTGGGGAGCTACAGTTCATTGAGGGAACCATTTATGCCAACATGTACTGTGACATACTGAAGCAGAGCATGATCCCCTCCTTTTGGAGACTGGGCCACAGGGCAGTATTCCAACATGATAATGACCCCAATCACACCTCCAAGATGACCACTGCCTTGCTAAAGAAGCTGAAGGTAAAGGTGATGGACTGGCCAAGCATGTCTCCAGACCTAAACCTTATTGAGCATCTGTGGGGCATTCTCAAACGGTGGAGGAGCGCAAGGTCTCTAACATACATCAGCTCTGTGATGCCGTCATGGGGGAGTGGAAAAGGACGCCAGTGAAGCTCTGGTGAGCTCCGTGCCCAAGAGGGTTAAGGCAGTGCTGGAAAATAATGGTGGCCACACAAAATATTGACAGTTTGGGCCCAGTTTGTACATTTTCACTTAGGGGTGTACTCAATTTTGTTGCCAGTGATTTAGACATTAATGGCTGTATGTTGAGGTATACAAGTTGCACACTACTTTACATTGTAGCAAAGTGTCATTTCTTCAGTGTTGTCACATATAAAAGTTATAACAAAATATTTAGAAAAATGTGAGGGGTGTACTCACTTTTGTGAGATACTGTATATCTAAACCTAAAAACTAAAAGTTCAAATAATAAAGGCCAATAAGCTCAAAATGTTAAAACTGAACATGTCCACATTGCATGGGTTAAATACGTATTTAGTCTAGGTGGAACAGAGAGATAGGGTGTATTACTTAACCTATTCTTTGGTCAAGAATGGTCCATCGTTATTCTTTTCCATGTGAGGCTTTGAATGGTCCCTCTGTGTTGTTATGTGCAGTGCAATGCTGGTAATTCTGCATTGTACCTGAAAAAGGTGAGCATGCAACTGTGGCTGAAAGTAGCTTGGTGAAGTGGCATCTGTGAATCGGTCGCTTGATTGGTGGAAGCCTGTGGGACAAGGGTTAAGATAAGTGGGAGGCCCTGTTGGAAATGTAGATTTTGTCTAATTCTCAGAGTTTAGCTTTAATATAATTTCTAAAGGTGTTAACAATCTATTTAAATCTGCATTAAAGCCACACTCCAAGTAAAATATAAGTTAATTCCCACCCCCTCTAGCCCTCCCAACCCACTAAATAAGCACTGCAAATTCATCCAAGATCATTGGCCCCCTATAGATCCCTCTGCTGACCTCACTCCTCTTCAGGATGCTGAGAGAACACAGTCACCAGACAGCCAATAGGAAGTGTGCAGATAGTGATATGTATAGCACACCCCTCATAGGAGCTGCAGATGACAGGGTTCCCCACTGCTGCATAGTCAAGCACACAGCATCTTCCACTTGCATCCAGCCATAGAAAACAGTTCTTGAGTTTTGTTTTGATGTTTTACCACTTCAGCCCCAGGAGGATTTCCCACTTTAGGACCAGAGCACGTTTTGCGATTCGGCACTGCATCGCTTTAACTGACAATTGCGTGGTCGTGCGACGTTGTACCCAATCGAAATTGACGTCCTTTTTCTCCCACAAATAGGGCTTTCTTTTGGTGGTATTTGATCACCTCTGTGTCACTTCTGATCACCGCTATAAACAAAAAAAGCGACAGTTTTGAAAAAAAACAATATTTCTTGCTTTTTGCTATAATGCATATCCAAAAAAGATATAAAACATGAATTTATTCATCAGTTTAGGCCAAAATGTACTCTTCTACATATTTTTGGTAAATAAAAACCTGCAATCGGCCTATATTGATTGGTTTGCTGCGTTTACAAACAATGAGAATTAATTGATGGCGTTTTCACTATTTTTTTTTTTTACTAGTAATGGCGGCGATCTGCGATTTTTATTGGGACTGCAACATTGCGGCGGACATGTTGAACATTTTTTACACTTTTTTGGGACCATTGACATTCATACAGTGATCAGAGCTAAAAAAAAAAAAAACACTGCTTACTGTATAAATGTCATTGGCAGGGAAAGGGTTAACCTGTAGGGGGCGCTCTAAGGGTTAACTGTGTTCCCTCACTGTGTTCTAACTGTATGGGGGCTGGGCTGGCAGGGGCATGACAGATCTAACTGATCCAGAGTACAGGGATCATTAGATCTGTGTCATGCCTACTGTCAGAACGGGGAACTACCGTGTTTACACCGGCGGTCCACCATTCTTCCTCTCTCACAGGCAATTGCAGGTCGCCTGTGGACATTGAGTCTACCCGACCCACAGGCACGCTCACAGCGCGCGCGCGCCCTTGACGGCGTGCTCACCCGCAATGCACACATGCACCGATCACCATTTATAAACGGCGATCTGCGCTATCGTGCCACTTTGCCGCCGTATATATACTATACGCGTCGGCTACTGGTTAAGGGTTGATAACTTGGATGGGGTAGGGTTTATGGGATCCCCACTTGACTGTGACAAGAAGAAAACCAGAGACAACTTCCTATTTACAGATCCATGTCTGCAAAATGCTAGCTCACCTGGCTGACTCTTCACCAGCCCACCTGGCTGACTCTTCACCAGCCCACCTGGCTGACTCTTCACCAGCCAACCTGGATGACTCTCTGGAGATCTCCCAGGACAAGGCCAAAGACTTAAGTACACCACTATCTTCAAGAGAGACTTGGTACATGTGGCAGTCTCCCCCCTTGTCAGCCCCTCCTGCACCATGCTGAATTACTCACTCTGTCCTTCTGCTCCCACTGCCCCTCAGGAAAACCACTTTTCAAGTTCTACTGTGGTAGGATCCTTCCAGGCCAGCACCCGAGCCCTGGCCCGAGGCAGAGCACCCCATGACTAGGGGGTTCGCCTCAAGGGCCACCGACAACCTCCTCAGCACTGCATCTCCAGTTTTCACCTGACCTTCCTGCTGGAATGGCCCATATCTATATATGTGATTTTCTCAGTCCCCTGTCAGCCCTCTCTTGGGGATTGGCTGAGGTCCCATGAATATACAAGGCAGCTCCTTCTCACCCCTGCCCACTAGTTCCAGAACATTCTCCAATATTCTGGAAACAGGGGTAGGCACCAGAGAGCTGCCAGGATGAGTCATCCAGCCCTGAACTCTAATAACCCTGACCCAATTAAGACTCACAGTATTTACAACATGAGTCAGATTGATATATGTAAACACTTAGGGAAAACCTAATGTGCAGGTAGCGTTTGCAGATTATTTTAGATCAAGTGTGTAAATTGTGCAGTTTTAATAAGTTAATAGTGCAATCTCATTTATCTGCAACCATGAATGAGTAAGTATCATACAAAGTGTATATATAAATCTAGTGCACCATCTATACTATAACCTTCTGTAGCAGGGATGTTGAGCAATATAAGACTATTTTGTCATTTAATTTCTCCCTTTGGCCACAAGATGGAGATAGGGAGACGCTGACTTGTCCTTCCAGCAAACTGAGAGGGACAGAGGACACTGGGAAAAAGGAGAGTTTCAGGAAGAGCTGGAGAGCCTGAGGGGATTTCAGAGACAGTGAGGAGAGAGACACACTGACCAGTGACTGTGTGACCCACACAGGAGAGAGACATCTCTGAAGAGAGAGACAGTAAGGAGAGAGACACGCCGACCAGGGACTATGTGAACCACAGAGGAGAGAGACATCTCTGAGGAGAGAGACATTAGTGAGGAGAGAGACCGCTGAGGAGAAATCTAAGGAGAGAGACATTTGTGAGGATAGTCACCTAAGAGAGAGAGAGAGAGACACACACTTTCTTCAAGACTACTGAGAGAGTGCTGCCAGGAACAGTGTCACCCTCCCGGTCTTCCTCCGTTCAGCCCAGGGACCCTGCTCAGCAACCCAGTGCCGCCCAGCAGAGATGACCCACACCGCTTCAGAAATTGCAATATTCATCCAGGTGTCCAGTCAGCTGCTGTCCAGTCACCTTGCCAGTTCAGCTACCAGCCATCCTGATTGGCCGACAGGGGGTGATCCAGTGTCTTACAACTTTGACAGGAGCCTGAACCAGCATTGGAAATCTCCATTGTATCATCATACAGAGGAT
Organism: Glandirana rugosa; assembly: GCA_018402905.1. Lineage (NCBI taxonomy): Eukaryota > Metazoa > Chordata > Amphibia > Anura > Ranidae > Glandirana > Glandirana rugosa. Next base: position 1,351,021 of record BLSH010352329.1, on the reverse strand, counting down.
TGCCCAGCACCGGATTCGCCTTCAGGAAGACAAGCCATTCAGGGAGAGAGTCAGATGGATCCCACTGGGTGATCTGGAAGATCTCTGTGAACAAATAGAAGAGCTAAAGAGCTCAGGCATCATCAGGGAGTCTAAGAGCCCTTATGCCTCCCCCATAGTAGTGGTGCGGAAGAAGAATGGGTCCCTGAGGCTGTGTATCGTTTATCGGACACTCAACAAGAGGACCATCCCTGATCAGTACACCAATCCAAGGATAGAAGATGCCCTGCAGAGCCCATCAGGAGCAAAGTGGTTCAGTGTGCTGGATCTGAAGAGTGGGTATTATCAAATCCATATGCACCCTGAAGATAGGGAGAAGACAGCGTTTATCACCCCAGTAGGGTTCTTCGAGTTCGACAGGATGCAAGGAGACAAGAACCTGATCAAAGTGCTGGTATACCTGGACGATATCATCATCTTCGGAAAAACCCTCCGAAGAACATAAGGAGCATCTGGAGAAAGTCCTGAAGAGACTCCATGACGAGGGATAGAAGCTGTCCCTGGAAAAATTCCAGTTTTACCAGCCTTCAGTTAATTACCTCTGTCATGCTGTCTCTGCTGAAGGAGTGGCTACTGACTCCCTGAAGTTGGAAGCTGTCACTTTCTGACCAGGGCCTACCAATGTGACTGGGCTTAGGTCATTCCTGGGGTTTTGCTCATACTACAGGAGATTCCTTCAGGGATTTGCTAGAATAGCCCGCCCCCTTAATGAGTCATTGAAGAACGAGGATGAGGATGATGACCCAGACTTAACGAAGCCAGTCAAACAACATGGAGGGCCCAGGAAGCCTCGGGAGTCAATCCAACCTTCCGTCAGCTGAAACAGAGCTTAACGACTGTACTCATTCTAGCCTATGCTGACCCAACTAAACCGTATGAACTGCACGTGGATGCCAGTAGAGACGGGATAGGCAGGGTGTTGTATCAAGAGCCCGATGGACACCTGCGACCTGTTGCCTATGTGAGCAGAAGTCTTACACCTACTGAGAAGAACTACCCCACCCATAAGTTGGAATTCTTGGCTCTGAAGTGGGCCGTGGTGGACAAGCTGAAGGACTACTTGTATGGTGCAGACTTCATAATTAAAACTGACAACAACCCGCTCACATATATCCTTACCACAGCCAAGCTAAATGCTACTGGGCACAGGTGGTTGGCCTCCCTATCAGGATTACGTTTCAGCTTAAAGTACAGTCCAGGGGTTGGGAACCGGGATGCTGATGCCCTATCGAGGAGACCCTGTGACACAGGTGCTTCCTCTGAAGAGTGGACTCAACTTACACCAGAAGGGATACAGGCCTTGTGTCAAGGAGTGGAACATCAGGCCAGTGGAGCAACTAGGGCTGAAGCCATTGGAGTCTCAGTGGCAGGTGTCCTCAAATACTACTGTGACCTGTCCCTGGTCAGAAACAAAGGCTTACCTAAGCTTTCAGACAGGGACTTAAGGACCAGATGGAGGATCCCCTCTGTTGTTTAGTATTGAAGGCCCTGGAAGGTCATTGTCCAGATCTACTGCTGACAGACTCTCCAAAAGAGGCCTTGTATGCCTTCAGCCTCGTATGCAGACTGAAGTTGAGAGATACTGTCACTGCTACATACAATGTATACAGAGGAAGACGTTGCCCCACAGAGCTGTCCCATTGGGTCATCTTCAAAGTCATGGACCACTGGAATTAGTGTTTATTGACTTTCTGTGTCTGGAGCCTGACTCGAATGGACAGGGAAATGTTCTGGTGGTGACCAACCACTTCATCCGGTATGCCCAGGCATTTCCAACTAAAGACCAACAAGCACCTACGGTGGCCAAAATTCTGGTAGAGAAGTTCTTTGTTTACTACAGCCTACCTCAGTGTATTCACTCTGACCAGGGGAGAGACTTTGAGAGTAGACTCATTAAAAGACTGTTAGACCTGTTTGGTGTACAGAAGTCAAGAACCACTCCTTACCACCCTCAAGGAGATCCCCAGCCAGAACGCTTTAATCGCACCCTTCTGGATATGCTGGGGACTCTTACGGCTGAAAAGAAACAGCATTGGAGCAGGCACATTGCAGCTATTGTACACGCCTATAGTAGCACTGAAAATGATGACACGGGCTATTCACCGTATAGGCTGATGTTCAGTAGGGAAGCTCAACTGCCAGTGGAACTAGAATTTGGCACCTCTTTAGATCATACTCCAATGGTGTCACACAGAGGATATGTGGACCGCCTGAGGAAAAGTCTGAAAACAGCATAAGAGAAAGCCCAGGCTGCCTCAGACACCCGGGGGAAGCTGAACAAGCAAAAGTTTGACCTGAAGGTGAGAGTACGCAACTTGCAGCCTGGTGACAGAGTGTTGCTCAGAAACTTGGGCATCCATGGGAAGCACAAACTAGCAGATCGCTGGAAGTCGCAACCCTACATCATCTGTAAGCAGCTGCCAGGATTACCAGTATATACAAATATAAAGCCGCGCTAAGATATTAGTATATTGCAGTGAAAATACACATGGAAATGTCCTATAAATGATCAGGTATTCAAATCCAAGGCACTAGATCTCCAGATATATGAGCAACATCCGTAAGGGGCCAAGCAAGTACTATAGTCTTCATAAACACCCAGTGCTCAAAAAAGTGTGTGAATCCGTCACCAGAAGAATTAAAGGCTTACCAGACCCAGCTGGAATCCAGGCATATATGATAATCCTGCTGGATAATTCCCCTGGTCTTTATGCCTCAAAGGTACGGAATCCCCAGGCTTCATGTACAGCTTCCCAAAAGGCGTATGGAAAAGGCACTTCTAATAAGGGGTTAACTCCTCCCAGCCTCCGTGTTATCACATGAAGATGTATCATATACCAGGAAAAGACAAAAGGAGCCCCAGATAGTGAAGTACAGTCAAAGGATTTATTTATAAAAAATATATTGCAGGTACTCACACTTTGCAAGTTGTTAAAAGCATGTATATCCAACATGTAGTCAGCCGGCCGGCACAAAAACAAACGGTGACGTCAGCGCGTCACCAGTATACCAGATTCGCCCAGAAGGAAGCACAGGCCCGCTAAAGACCTGGCACGGGAATCATCTGCTACCTTTGTCGGAAGCGGTTTGCATACCACATCAACCAAATCCACAGCCTATTCAAACTACCTCTCAGGAATCGCCTCCAGTAACCAGGTCTCAATCCTTGCCACCAAACATAGATGCAGAAGACAGTGAGTATGAAGAAATGGGCATGGACTGGCTGTGGCAGCCTACAATGTCAGGAACTGCCATTCCTCTTTCTTCCAGAGAAGCAGATATGGGAACACTCAGGCCTGAGGCTCCAGAGTTCATTCCGCAAAGTCAACCCCTGGCAAGCCAAAGAGACTTTCCAGGTTTCCCGACTGTAGCAGACAAAGCCCCTCAACCTACTATAGCATCAGAGGAAGAGGCTATTATACTTCAAACACCTGAGCCCAAAGAGCAGAGAGGAAAGCAAACAATTCGCCCACCTAAAAGGCTGACATACGATACTTTAGGCGAAAGTTCTGAAGTAGCTATCCTCCCATCTCAGAGAACGTACAACCTGCCGATACTCCCCACTACAGATTTAGTGGAGGGTGACTCCAACTCACCCCCTGGCACATCTAGGTGGGCCCTCCCAATAATGGTGGCTTGTGGGCAGAACAACTTTCCCCCTTATGACAAATGGTGGGAGGTTCCTCTGCCTGATTCGTATGTACATGCCAATTGTTTGTTTTCCTACATGTACTAACCTGTTTGCCTCCCGATGTATTTTGAAAGCATGTAACAGGTTGTGGACATTAAATGTTGAATTAAATGTTGATGGACTCTGCTGTTCCTTTGGGGACCAAAGTTTCTTTGGTGGGGGGAGTGTGTAGCAGGCATGTTGAGCAATATAAGACTATTTTGTCATGTAATTTCTCCCTTTGGCCACAAGATGGAGATAGGGAGATGCTGACTTGTCCTTCCAGCAAACTGAGAGGCACAGAGGACACTGGGAAAAAGGAGAGTTTCAGGTAGAGCTGGAGAGCCTCAGGGGATTTCAGAGACAGTGAGGAGAGAGACACACTGACCAGGGACTGTGTGACCCACAGAGGAGAGAGACATCTCTAAAGAGAGAGACAGTGATAAGAGAGACACGTTCAATTCAGCTACCAGCCATCCTGATCGGCTGACAGGAGGTGATCCTGTGTCTTACAACTTTGCCAGGAGCCTGAACCAGCATTGGAAATCTCTATTGTGTCATCACACAGAGGATTGGTGAGCAGGTGTAAATCCCAAAACATCCTTCTTAACACAGTACAGACACTGCATGCAGACACCTATTTCCCTTTCTTGTGCCAGAGGATGCTTGTTTGAAGCCGCCACCTTTAGTCAGCTTGTTCATACAACCCGCTACCTAACAGAACAGCCTACATCATTACATTCTCAAATTTTGCTTGATTAAACCTACTTTCTTTACCAGGGCCCCAACGTTTATTAGCAGAAGACACTAGTACTTTTCAACCCAGGACCTGTAACGTTACTGAACTTACTGTACTGGTTTAACCCATTTCTTTTCTTGTGTTGTTCACCTCTAAACATTTTTTTGTGACCCAGAAGGAGCTGAGAAGTTTGACACATCTTCTCCCCTCCTTCTCAGCACTGTGTTATGTCATGTAGATTACTGCCTTTTCTATACTTACAGTTGCTAAATATTGAAGGTTGTCAATTTAATGTATTGATTCTCAGCATCAAGGTTTAACAGTGCTGTGAGTTCCCACGTGTGTTAAACAGTGATAATACATTCAATTTGTTTATCACTACCAGGTGTGTGTCTGTTTTCCTTTGGTGACAATTCACAGCCAGGATAACGATATTTTCCTCTTATGTTCTTAAATGTGTTTGCAGTGCTTAATTTTATTTAACCAGTTGTCCCAGAGGGGCTGAGGTCATTCTTGTAGTTGAGGCGGAGATCAGAGAACCCAAAATCACCAAGCGGATCCTTCGGGGGTGGCGCAATACTTATGCATATTATTATGTGCAAACAATGCAATAAAGTGCAAACCATGCAAAATTGATGATATTGTGAAACAATTTAAATGTGCATATACATTGGAAACAATGAGACCAACTGCTGTGCAGCAGTGTGTGCACAGCAGTGTGTGCAAACAATACAGTACTATTCAACAGTTGCTGCTGTTCAACCTTTCAGTCTTCTAGCTGCAGTGAAAGTGTCTTGTGCTGTTCGTATGTTTAAAACAAAGTCCCATGCCACCAAATCCACTGTGAGTTATGGAAAAGGTCCCTACTAACCAGAGGTTGTTGACCCTCTTGTCATATTACAAAGAGGAGTCAGAAGCACACAATGAATCTACGCACAGTGCGTTCCAACTTGACGTGTTTCGTCACAAACTTAACATCTTCTGAGCTTCTGAAGATGTTACGCGTAAAGTTGGAACACATGGTGCGTAGATTCACGCTCAATTGGAACGCACGCTGGCGTAGGCAGACTCGCAGCTTCCAAGGAGCTTTAGAATTTTAGGATTTTATGCCAAATAAATGTAACCTGCTGGTACATTTAAATAAAGATGGGAAACCTTTTAAAAACGTTTTCACGCTATGAGAGTCTTTTCCTTTCTTCCTATTTTCCTACACATTTTTGAAGACACCCATCGAAGAAAAGGGGTTCCTGGTTGGATCACCAAGGGATCACGGGTCTAAGAGAGACCACCTAAAGTGCTTCTGATGCCTCTTTGTCATATGACAAGAGGGTTAACAACCTCTGGTGAGTAGGGACCTTAGAACATGGTGGATTTGGTGGCACGGGACTTTGTTTGACATATATCAAGAACAGCACAAGGCACTTTCAATGCAACTAGAAGTCTGAAAGGTTGGACAGCAGCAACTGTTGAATAGGACTGTATTGCTTGCGCGCACTCCTGCACAGCAGATGGTCTCATTGTTTACAATTTATATGCACATTTAAATTATTTCACAATATTATCAGTTTGCATGGTTTACACATTATTGAATTGTTTGCACATAATAATATGCATAAGGTTATAGTATAGATGGTGCACTAGATTTATATATACACTTTGTATGATACTCATTGATGGTTGCAGATAAATGAGATTGCACTATTGACTTATTAAAACTGCACAATTTACACAATTGATCTAAAATAATCTGCAAGCACTACCTGTACATCGGGTTTTCCCTAGGTGTTTATATATAACAATCATTATACCTGGCTAAGGTTGAGATAGCAGCTGCGATTGATTACTACTCACTAGCGTGAGAGTATTTAAACATGAGTCAGAGTTAGACTTTCCTACACTACACTACTAGTAGCACATGCTAAAGAGTGCTACATATGGAAACTTGAAGAAGGACCACACCAGAAGCAAACAAAGGAAGAGAGAAGACTCAGGACTTAAGAGCCGTGTGATTGTGGCTTTCAGTAATTAGAAAGGGTGTTTATAGAGGTTTTTTTTTGTTTTGCTTTTTTAAGTGGGGTGGGAGGGTGGTTATCATTATCCTGGAGAGGAAAATGATAAGCCGTGCAGACTAGAGGTATAATGACAGTGGTGGTTACCTCATCCCTATTGCTTAGTACCAAAAGATGAACACCCTTGTTGGGACTTTAAATAGGTACACCAAACCACCTTAAAGTTGAATTTGCTTTATTCATCAAAGAACAAATGAGACTTTGTATACATATATAGTCCACACGAGGAGCAGTGTAGGTACAAATATCAAGTAAACAAGATCATAAAAGACATAAATGACAAACATAGACTTCACCACAGATGCTTAGATACAGAATATCATAGATGAGCTGGTAAATAATTTTAAGGGAAGGGAAAAGGGGAAAAAGGGGGAGAGAGAGAGAAAAAGATTCAATGAACTAGAACAGACTCTGATTAATTGGCACATAACACAGATTGTAATACTTGGCACATCATATACTGATAATTGATCACTGAGGTATATTACCTGTATGTAAGAGAGTTCAGCGCTCAACCAGGGGTAACCAATTGAGCACAGAACCAAGTCCCCCACCAGAGCAGACCAGGTGTCATTACCGGGTGAACAGATATGGCAGGTGGTATGTATGACTTGGGTGAAATAGAAAATCCAAATGTGACTCTAAGAAAATAGAATTAAAATAAGAACAATCAAAAAAAAAAAGGTAAAAGAAGGGAGAAAAGAAACAACATCTCTGCATAGGCCACCCTAATTCACCGGTGTCAAAATGGGTCCACTCCTATACAAGTAGATGAGAAGGAAGGGGGGGAAACGAAGTAGATAATGGCACATCAAAATCCGCCTCACTTTCCGTGTTGCGATCAGAGGATAAGGTTACAGATAACAAGTGGGGATAAACCGATGGGATCTACCAGCAGTATATCTTTCAGACACCCCCTTAAGTCTGCAAAACATATAGAGGTGGAGCGGGGGGTCAACCTGGTCTGCTCTGGTGGGGGACTCGGTTCTGTGCTCAATTGGTTACCCCTGTTTGAGAGCTGAACTCTCTTCCATACAGGTAATATACCTCAGTGATCAATTATCACTATATAATGTGCCAAGTATCACAATCTGTGTTATGTGCCAATTAATCAGAGTCTGTTCTAGTTCATTGAATCTTTTTCTCTCTCTCTCCCCCTTTTTCCCCTTTTCCCTCCCCTTTCCCCCTCCCCCCTCCCCAAATGCAGAAGAATCTTGTTTTTAATTTTACCTCGATGTTCGTCCGTTGTAAAATATCCCTGATGAAGGGTCTGCTGTTTAAACCCGAAACATATGTTGGGTACCGAACACCATCTTTGGACAACGGCAAATTATCTACCAGCTCATCTATGATATTCTGTATCTAAGCATCTGTGGTGAAGTCTATGTTTGTCATTTATGTTTTTTATGATCTTGTTTACTTGATTTTGTACCTACACTGCTCCTCGTGTGGACTATATATGTATACAAAGTCTCATTTGTTCTTTGATGAATAAAGCAAATTCAATTTTAAGGTGGTTTGGTGTACCTATTAAAAGTCCCAACAAGGGGGTTCATCTTTTGGTACTTATCCTGGAGAGGGGGCTTTAAAATAATACTTAGTGATTCTGTCAGGAAGATCCTTGTTCGGCACTTCCTGCTGTGGGGTGACAGTGCCCATATACAATATCCTCGCCTAAGCATGGATTAGGGTAGCAGTGCTGTAAAAAAAAAAGCATTTTCTGTTTTTTTTGCTTTGTTTTTGTTGTGAAATTGTGTTAAAGTGTGGGGTTGAGGAGGCAGGAGAGAGTTTGATGGCCAATTAGGTTAAGATTCACTTTAAACGGAGGGGATTGGCAAGTTTTATAAGTTGCTAGCACCTTTTAAAGAGCACTGGTAAGATAAAAAATAACATTTAGCAAAGCTACGGCTGCACAAATACTTTGTGAACATTATGTGTGCATTAGACCGTTTTGCTTTTATTTTACAGAATAGGCTTTGGCTTTGCAAAGTTTTTGAAAAACTTCACTAACGCAGTACAAATACCTCTTCTTGACAATTTAAAAGAGTTCAATTAGAGTGTATTTTAACCCAAGAACAAACATTTATAACACCACATTTTTTGGTCCTAGATGTAATGGTTGCATTTATTTTCTATTTCTCCCATCCCTGTATTTGCACCTGGTAATCCTGCCAGTAACACATTTTTAGTCCTAAGGTCACAAAGCTCACTTACTGTATTCTATTCTATCTTTGGGAAAGCAGCATTGTCATCTTAAGACAGGAAGAATGTTAAGACAACAGTACACCCCCCACCCTCTCCTCAACTCCATAACATAGGAAGGAGTTATAATACAAGAGTTACCTCCATGTCCAAGGCCCATGAGTAGGGTGAAACATATCAGGGGAAGAGGCCTGGATGGAGTTAGGCTGAGGCTGTTATCATCATTACACACTGGGCTTGTATGATGTGCGGGGTTGAAATGTTTCTTTCCTTGTTCTGTGGATTACAAGGAGTCATGGGCAGACTCCTAGCCAGACTTGCATCTTTAGTGGAATGGGGATATAGTTGGCTTAGGTTTGTAGGAAAGAGTTGTTCTGTAGTCCACAGGTAGGGCTCATAACAACGTTTGTGATGTCACTGTATAAGAGTCAGATGTACAGGAATTTATGAGCAGAAGTAACAGGTATTTTCTGCACTAATTAAACAGATAAAACAAAATGCTTACATTGGTATATTTAAAGTGTAACTAAAGGCAAAACCCTTTTTCCATTTTGAATAGAGTAAGGGAGGGTTATAACCCCCCTTGGTTTCTTTTTGCTGTCTATGTCCCATTGAGGAGATTTCCCTTCTTTTCCTATCCCAAAGTCAAAACAGGAAATTAGAAGAAATCACTCAAGTGAAGTGAATCCTGGGGTGTCACCAGGGTCACCAGATCTAGTGTCCCCATTAGAAAATTTCCCCTCTTTTGGTGTTCAGATGATCGAAGATTACAGTAACTACCTGAAGACTAGGCCTTTTTCTGACGCCTTTTATTTACAAGTAAAAATCTGTATCTTTTGCTAGAAAATTACTTAGAACCTGCAAACATTATATACAGTATCTCACAAAAACGAGTACACCCCTCACATTTTTGTAAATATTTTATTATATCTTTTCATATGACAACACTGAAGAAATGACACTTTGCTACAATGTAAAGTAGTGAGTGTACAGCTTGTATAACAGTGTAAATTTGCTGTCCCCTCAAAATAACTCAACATACAGCCATTAATGTCTAAACCGCTGGCAACAAAAGTGAGTACACCCCTAAGTGAAAATGTCCAAATAGGGCCCAAAGTGTTAATATTTTGTGTGGTCACCGTTATTTTCCAACACTGCCTTAACCCTCTTGTGCATGGAGTTCACCAGATCACCAGAGCTTCAAAGTTTGCCACTGTAGTGCTCTTCCACTCCTCCATGGCAACATCACAGAGCTGAAGGATGTTAGAGAACTTGTGCTCCTCTACCTGGAGACATGCTTGGCCAGTCCATCACCTTTACCCTCAGCTTCTTTAGCAAGGCAGTGGTCATCTTGGAGGTGTGTTTGGGGTTGTTATCATGTTGGAATACTGTCCTGCAGCCCATTCTCTGAAGGGAGGGGATGATGCTCTGCTTCAGTATGTCACAGTAGATGTTGGCATTCACTGTTCCTTAATTGACCTGTAGCTCCCCAGTGGCGGCAGCACTTATACAGCCCCAGACTATGACACTCCCACCACCATGCTTGACACACTTATCTTTGTACTCTTCACCTGGTTGCCGCCACATACGCTTGACACCATCTGAACCAAATAAGTTTACCTTGGTCTCATCAGACCAAAGGACATGGTTCCAGTAATCCATGTCCTTAGTGTGCTTGTCTTCAGCAAACTGTTTTCAAGCTTTCTTGTGCATCATCTTTTGAAGAGGCTTCCTTCTGGGATGACAGCCATGCAGATCAATTTGATGTGGTGTGCGAAGTATGGTCTGAGCACTGACAGGCTGACCCCCCACCCCTTCCAGCTCTGCAGCAATGCTGGCAGCACTCATACTTCTATTTCCCAAAGACAACTTCTGGATATGACGCTGAGCACGTGCACTCAACTTCTTTGTTCAACCATGGCGAGGCCTGTTCTCAGTGGAACCTGTCCTGTTAAACCAGTGTATGGTCTTGGCCACCATGCTGCAGCTCAGTTTCAGGGTATTGGCAATCTTCTTATAGCCTAGGCCTTCTTTGTGTAGAGCAACATATTTTTTTCAGATCCTCGGAGAGTTCTTTGCCATAAGGTGCCATGTTGAACATCCAGTGGCCAGTATGAGAGAGTGAGAGCAATAACACCAAAGTTAACACACCTGCTCCCCATTCACACCGGAGACCTTGTAACACTAACGAGTCGCATGACAACGGGGAGGGTAAATGGCTAATTGAGCCCAATTTGGATATTTTCACTTAGGGGTATACTCACTTTTGTTGGCAGCAGTTTAGACATTAATGGCTGTGTGTTGAGTTATTTTGAGGGGTCAGCTAATTAACACTGTTATACAAGCTGTACACTCACTACTTTACATTGTAGCCAAGTGTCATTTCTGCAGTGTTGTCACGTGAAAAGATATAATAAAATATTTACAAAAATGTGAGGGATGTACTCACTATTGTGAGATACTGTATATATATATTAGCAGAGGCCCTAGAGAATAAAATGGTGGGGTCTGCAATATTTTATGTCAAACGGTATTTGCGCAGTGGTTTTTTGAACGCACATTTTTAGGACAAAAATACATGTTGATGAATTTTAATGCACACAAACACAATATAATACCCAATTGTATTGGAAAAATATAAAAGATGGTGTTATACTGAGTAAATTGATACCTAACATGTCACGCACGTGGAATGGCGACAAATTACATTATAGGTTACCAATTTAGTGTTACAGAGGAGGTCTGGTGCTAGAAGTTTTGTCAGCAATACCTCACATGTGTGATGCGATCGCCTTTTACATATGCGCGCGAGCATGGGAGGGGGGGGTTTGTTGGGGTCAGGGCTTCTTTAAAAAATGGGTAAATCTCGCTAACAAGGGCACAGACAGCAATAAAAATGGTCAGGTGTTCTAATCCCTCTCCACTCTATCAAAAACTAAAAAAAAAAGTTTTGCATTTAGTTATACTTTAACAGACCAAAAGTGAGTAGATAATAGAAGTTCAGTATTAGGGTTTACAAGCACTTTAACCTACCACCATAGGTGTTTGCAGCCTATTGCATTAGGATGCCCACCCCAAACCTCAAACACACATGCCTTTCTATGCAGCCTCGGTTGCACGGTACAGTGAATGAATGGGGAGTGCTCTGTGCTGAGCAGCTTCCCGTTCGTTCCCAAACTGAAGCATAGTCAACACAATTTACTATGCTTCAGTTATACATGAACAGCGTGAGTGTGTTCACTGTGTTCGTTTAGAAAAGGAAGGGGCTGGTAAATGACATAGTTACTAGCTCCTTCCCCCCACTCTCCATCCTGAAGCATCCACAGCAGCAGCCAGGAGGAAAGAAGGGAAGCCAGCAACACTGCAGGGCGGAGGTGGAGCCAACATAGATGGAGGCCGAGTCAGTAGGGGGAATCTGCACCACAGGTAGTGATTAGGGTGTGCCCAAGATCACCTGACACACCCCCTGTGCACACGCCTATGCTTACCACTATGTTTTCATAGGAAATCAGAGAACTGAAAGAAAACCTATTCAAACACTGAGACTACAAACAAACTCCTAGACCTCAAAGTAAAAGTGCTAACAATTTATTCACCTCACATGAACAAAACCCCAGAAATGAAAAAGCGTACTTTGCCTATGTTCTACTGTACTATAGGCTAGTTAGATAAAACCAGTCTACTTAATGACAGTCTATATTTTCCCCCTAAATCACTTTTCTGTGTAATCATAAATCCATTTATAGTCATTACAGAAGCATATGTTTTTGAGTGGCATTTCCTTCTGTAATGCTGTTGCCTATTAATTTCACCCACGCATGTTATCTTGTGTTCCTTTGCATTTTCTTCCTGCTTTCATCATATATAGCAGGGACATTCTTTAATGTAATTTGCAGAGGCTTCATTGAAATTCTTCTCTGATGGCTTACTAGGGTAAAACACAACCCATGCAAAAGATGACAGTTCCTCCTATTGTTGTACCAGAACAGCCTATGCTTCAACATCTGTTACGGAGCTTGTGTTTGATAAACTCTGATTTTGTTTCATGATGATTCTCTATTCAAGACATTTTAGAACTGATTGAATGTGCAGACGTTTCAGGTCACCAAGAGTCTTGCTAGGTCTCAGTCTCCAGGCTACTCTACGCTTGAGTTAGAAATGGGCGGGGGCGTGGCTTGCAGAGCAAGGAGACGGACGTCTTTCGGAAGAGCTCCGGCATTGCAGTCAACAATCCGGAGCAATCCACACTTTCTAAGGACGGGTGAGAGACATTTTCAACAAAATCAATTCCCTAACACCTCCACGAACACGCAGAACCCACTTTGGAGCCTGTACCACCCGTAGATCCGAAGCGGTGTCCAGCACCGCACCAAGGCCTACGCAGCCACACCAGGCCTCCACGGACACCGGGCTAAATTAGCTCATACTCCCGGGATAGCCCCCACATACGAAACCGCACTAGCGTGCTACCACCCACAAACGGGACCTAGGCCCCCGGAGAACGGTGCAAGGGGAGAACGATCATCCCGGCGGGCCAGGAGGAGACGGAGGTCTAACACAGGCCGACCCACCATCCCACGCGGCAGGCGCCATTACTCACTCCCTCACAATAAGACAATAAAGAGGGGCGCAAGCAAACAATCACTGCAGATCTCCCACAAAGGAGATAATAGGGTGACCGGCTACACTAAGACAGAGAATACAATTGCATACGGAACCCTTACCACAGCGCGGCCTACCCAAACACTCCAGGCCCCCCCGGACACTGGACTCAATTTAAAGGGCACCCAGGGGAAAACACCTTATTAAGACCCGCAGACAGAAAGGAAAATTAAAACGGCTATAACCGAAAAGGCCGACACTGGGCCGCAGAGATAAACACTTAACTCTCACATACCGGATTATCGATCCCCTAATTGCTCTCACTCTCCCATAGCATTCCACCGCAATGCAAACTAACTAAATCCATTTACAAGGCACTACTTAGTCCACCTTTAGCAATGGGCAAACCACAAAAATCCAATAACCAAACTGGCTCACAGACCAGATATCAACGCTTAACATCAGGATCATCCTGCCCAGATATTGCCGATATCTTTAAAAATCAATCCCAGAAGAATAGGAATACCACAGAAACAAAGACACTATCTACACAAGATTTTACAGATGAAGAAGACTTTGACAATGAATCACTAGCGGCCTCTGAAAGATCCCACAGGGAAATGAACCTTGACCAACCCCTAACATACAGGGACATGACGGAGATTGCTGCTGACATTAAAAAATCCTTCTCATCGGCCATAATAGACCTTAAAGCAGAGATCCATTCACTCACCGAACAAATAGCTTCAAACGAAAAACAGGGCAAACAAAGGGACAAAGCTATCAGAAGACTTGAGCACACTACCTCTAACCACGCCCAACACTTAATTACTCTAAACAGACAAATGGAGGACTTAGACAACAGAGGCAGAAGGAATAACATTAGGGTACGGGGAATCCCAGAAAACATACAGTCAGATGAAATAAAACCGGTTCTCACCTCTATTTTCAACAA
>BLSH010352329.1:1286815-1308167 GCA_018402905.1 Glandirana rugosa | reverse complement strand
TCGAGGACGGGGGACGTTGAACAAGGATAACGGTCGAGGGTAGGGGACGACGAGGAGGGAAGAAGACGGGCCGATGTCCTGTATACGCCCATACGACAAGTGAACCTACTCTAAATATCCACATGACACTACCCGTGTATACTTCATTTCCCCCTCAAAATACCCCGTGAGACTACCCGTGTATACTACATTTGTCCGTGATAATGCCCGTGTATAGTACATTTGTCCGTGACAACACCCGTGTATACTACATTTCCACGTGAGATCTCAACTCGCTTGGAGACCTTCAAGCCCAAGACGACCAGGCAGGCTTGAAGCCCTGTTTCAGGCCCAGGCCCAGGCCTGCCTTGGGCTTGCTACCGTGCCTGTTGCTTGGGGTAACTTTAGTTACCCCTGGGCTTGAAAATACGTGTTTTTACCGATTCGTTGTCCGTGCCATCGTTCGGGTTCCGTCCGGACCCGGACCCGGACTTTGTCCCGAAGTTCGGACGGACCAGCAGAACCCGAACTTCCAGAGGTTCGCTCAACTCTAGAGTGCACCTTTACATCATATGTGCCCACAACAGTGCCTGTTTACATGATATGTGCCCGTAATAGTGCCTGTTTACATCATATGTGCCCATCAGAGTGCCCCATAAAACTCCCCCTTTACTTCATATGTGCCCATCACAGTACACCTATAAATCTCATCCAAGTGAACAGCATACCCGCATATGTCCTGTAGCCGGGCAGAAGAAGGGAGGAGCAGCAGGGGATGGGAGCTGGCAATAGGAACAAGTTGCAGGGGGCAGGAGCTGGGCTGGGAAACTTGCGACAGAGGACAGGCTGCACGTGTGACATAACTGGTTGCTGGGACACCGGCAGTCTCAGCAACTAACTGCTGAGCAGCAGGGATCGAGCACTGCGGACTGGTGGGCTGTCGGTCCGGACACGAACATCACTCGGTCCATGTCCGGACCGCAGTCCGCCATTTAATGAAGGCCGCTCTAAACTGAGCCTGGGCTGTAGGTGGGTGTGCATGGGACTGTGCTTGAGTGACTTGCAGCCTCTGTACTATTGTGGGAGACCTGGGTACATTCCCAGCAGCCCCTCCAGGGGGTGAGTGCTACAAGTACCTAAAAAGTAAAACTGTTATTGAAAAAAATCTATATTTATATGTATAAAAACAGGTAGATGAACACACATTTACCTAAAGGGACACAAAACAGGTATAACTTTCTGCCCTAATGATGCCCCACTCAAACTTAATGTTTATTATTCATGCATGTGAATATTGTTAATGATCTATTCTAGTTAGCAGACCAGAGACAACGAACACCAGCCACCCACTGATCAGACAGGGTGGAGACCTTACATTGTTCCGTGTGGCAACAGTATATGCTAATGAATTAAATTATGCCTCTAATTTTAAATTATGGTAATTATCACAGACTCAAGTAGCTGATTTATAAGCCCCCAGATGGTGTTAGCGCAGAGTAACGGTATAATTATATTGAACTAATCCCCGCTTCTCTGTGCTCTGACCTCTTATACTTTAGTGGTACCTGTCAGATTGATAATACCGTGAATCCAGTTATAATTCAACTCTTGTTACAAAACCACAAAAGGTAATTTTAATGAACTGATAGACTTCATATAGTCTTTGCATGGGGATACCTCCAGAGAATCAATCTGTAAACAGGAAGGAAAGTCGGAAAGAAGGAAAGTAACATTTTTTCTGTGCACTATTCATTCTTGAGCAATAAATCTGCTGTTGCTATAAAGGAATGTTATATATTCATGGTAAATTCTAATGCCCTTCCTAGTTTTTATCATCATTTTCTTGATTTCTGTGTCTGTATTTCCTTATTTCTTTCCTCCCTTCTTCCACTTTTTTAGGCCTCATACACACGGACGTTTTTTGACGCCGGCGTTTTCTGGCGTTTTTTGCAGCTCTCCATGTTAGTCAATGGCCCCATAAAAACATCAGCATTTTTGAGCTGTAGATGGCGTCGGCGTTAGTTAGCTGAAAGTAGAACCCACAGCCATCGCGTTCTGAGGCTGTAACGTTTTGGCATTTTTTGACGCCGACGCCGCAAAACGCCAACTAATATTGTACCGGCGTTTTCCGGCGTTCTTTGACGCCAACGTTTTTAGGTTGAAAAATAGCAGAGGGATGATTTTTTTTTTTAAAACGCCTATTGACGCCGACGCTCACTTATGCTGATGCATAACGCCGAAAAACGCCGATTGTTTTTCCTTGACGTCGGGCCCAATGTTTTGTTTATTTTTAAAGATACGCCCGTGTGTATGAGGCCTAAAGCAGGACTAAACTCTCTCAATCAACATGAACTATTTTTTTTATTTAGTAAAATGGTTTATTCTTTATTTTTTATTGTTCAGATATTTTTTATTAAATGATTAGATCAACAGAGTATAAAGAATACAATGTGAACATTTTCTAGGTAGATCCATTTGAGTATAGCAAATTGCAACAAGCATGTAAATACAGGATAGTTCAGTATAAGCGGTCAATGTTATACAAAATCACAATTTAAAGTGTTACTAAACCCAGCAATATAAAAACAATTCATCCGCCCACAGTGCACACAGCTTCTAAATCTTCTTTTTATATCAAAATACTGCTGTTATATACCTTTTTTTTTCATCTGTATGTTGCAGTCAGGTGATAAACTGCAAAGAGCCAGGCCTTCCCCAGTTTGCATGTGGGAGGAAATATCACTCTCTGATGATGCAACTTCCTTTGCATCAGTGACCCTTCACCCACAATCTGGCCAGAGCTGATTGTTGCTTTGCCAATGACATGTTCAGTTCACAAATAAACAATCACTGCCTCTAGAAATGCACTGCAGTCTGTGTCCATGGGAAACAGGAAGATTGAACAGAGCATATGCAATGTTTCCACACTGCCTGCATATAGTATAGTATAGTAGAGTCTAATACAGTAGACGGGGCAAGCAGGAAGTATCTGGCCATACAAGATCAAACAGCCTTTTTACACAATACAGAGGACTAATCCCTTAAGTTACACAGTGAGTATAGCAAGCATGCTATTCTGCATATACAGACTGATTTTACTGTTGTGGGTTTAGTAACACTTTAAGAGCCAATCGGTTAGAATAGGCCACTTTACAGTTTAAAGGTGCTATCCTTAAGGTCTCACGTATTTAATGTACAGATTGTTTACGAATAGGCAGTATGATCTTAAATGTACATGGATTATATCCACGATTGGACCAAGAGTCTTCAGAGTGAAGATAACATTTTGGTCTACCTTGGGTATACGGGCAAGAAGAAACAAGAACAATGCTAGAGGCAATTTACAGCACGCACTATTTATGGTAGCATAATTATTAATGTGGAAGATTTTTTATCAAGTCGGCTTTAAGTTGCTTCCTGGTTTCTGTCCTAGGCCAAAACCATGTCATATATCCCAGGAGTCTTCATGGGCATTTTTTTTATTTCATCTGGAGGAGGGGCTTTCGCGGCTAAGCACATCCCCTACCTGCATGCCTGAGTTAAGAGCAGATGAATTCCAGGTAGTAAATGTTACATGAATCATTTGCACTTACTCAAGATGGCTGCAGCTAGAAATGCTAAGGGGTGTTTTTCAAACTGATTTCTCAACAAAATAAAGCATGGAGACATGGATAGATGGGGTGAGTTTGCTTTGAATAATAAAAATGTGTGTGGTGCTCAGATACATATTAGTTGTGCTTTAACTTTCTTACTAGATTTTTCCTTTCTCTCGTCCTTTCTGTCACCTATCTCTTCTTCCCCTTACATTCTCTCTCTTCCTTTACCACTGTGTCTCCCCCTCACTCGCATTGTCTTTCTTTTGCTTCCTTACTTTGTCTGTCTCTCTCTCTCTCTCTCTCTCTCTCTCTCTCTCTCTCTCTCTCTCTCTCTCTCTCTCTCTCTCTCTCTCTCTCATTAACTTCATCCTTTTTTTTTTTTAGTATTTTTCTTTTGAATCTATATATTTCTATTTTCTCTCTGTTTTCTCCTTATCACTCCCTTTTTGACAGCCCTGCTGACTGTCAAAATACCCGAACAGCAGTTGCACTTGATTGGATGCAGCTGCTGTTCAACCAAAAATTTTCCATGAAACTCCTTCAGTTTTTCATTTGAGGGATGTTAAGCAGGAGGGACTGAGAGGGTAACCAACTGAGTTAATTTAGGCCGGTTAATCAGGAATCGTCAGAAATTTGTACGGTGTATGTCTAGCTTGAGTCTTTCTTTTCTTTCGCTCTCTCTTATTCTGTCTCTCTCTCTCTCACTCTCTTAACCTATCTCAGACTTTCTCCACCACAATATGGAAAATGGGTATTATTATTTAAAAAAATTACATTTTTATTGTATACAAAAGACATAAAATCATGGTCATCCCATGCTTAATAAATTACATTATTATTATTATAAAGGATTTATATAACACCAACAGTTTTACAACATGAGGGCAGACAGTACAATTACAATACAATTCAATACAGAAGGAATCAGAAGGTCCTGCTTGTTAGAGCTTACAATGTAGGAAACACACATTACATATCATGTGCTTAGGGTTGGGCAATAATATAAAAAAAAAATCTCTAGAGAATCTCGATTTTCCAGAAGGGCTGCAACATAAGCCCTACCCCGAAAATAAGCCCTAGTTTAAAGTGGTTGTAAAATCCTATAATCCACTCTATTACAGTATTATATAATGTACAATATGTGTGTTTCTGTAAAATAATTGTGCCAAATACCTTCATTACAGTGCCGATCGGCACTCAGATGACCTCCAGCTGCTCTCCCCCTCTTCTCCCGGCTGTCAGCAGGAGATCTCGGCCCCTCCCTCTGCAGTGCTCAGAGTGGGGAAGAGAGCTCCAGCAGGTCACGTAAGTGCAGAGCAGCACTGTACAAGGTATTTGGCACAATTATATTACAGAAACACACACATTGTACATTATATAATACTGTAATAGAGTGGATTATAGGATTTTACAATCATAATGCTAATTGCTAATGACTCCTGAGCTGACAGGCAGGGAGGGAAAGGGGAAGAGAAGACAGGGGGCCCAGAAACTGGCAAATACACATTACATGATAAGACCTACCTGACAAAATAAGCCCTAATGTGTTTTTTGTTGCCAAATTAATATAAGACCCGGCCTTATTTTCGGGGAAACACGGTATGCAGAAGTAGGGTAGCTCGTTTTGCGAGGATACCGCTTCCTGAAGACCTCTTTGGGCTTCCTTGTATTCACATATAACACAATGTATAGTTAGAACTCAAAACCACATGTAGCAGATAACAGCCACAATAAAGTGTGAGATAATGCTGATATCCAGAGAGAGTGGGCTCTTTGGGGAAATGGTGAGGGCTCCACAGAATGTTGTACATCAATTCACCAAGCAGGGCCAGAGCTTTAAGGGATGTTCAAGAAGGTGCCCATACTAAAATGTAGGTAGAAAAGAGGAGCACACCTACCCTATCAGGTGTATATCTCTCAAAGGCATGTGAGGAAAGTGCCAATATTTTAAATTAGGGGGAAAAAATATATTTTCACCCCAACAGGTATATTACTCTTCACTGGGTATGCACAGAGAACAAAATCACACAACACATGTGTCTATCTCATGGTGAATCCATGTAGGATGGCTATTCCATGTAGGATACTTTAGAGAGTTCCTTTGATATTATTGGCCGACCCTATGCACATGATATGTAATGTATTTTATTATGCATGGAATGACCATGATTTTATGTCGCTTGTATACAATAAAAATTGAAAGAATAGCTCCACTTTTGTTGAGAAAAAAACATTCCCCCCTGGATGATCTCTGTACATTGCAAGATTATAACAACTTTTTTTGCAGATTCCTAGCTTTTGTTATTCTGAAGAAATCCCTCTGTGTTTCTCTGTGCCTCTGTACTGAGTGGGTCTAATTATTATTATTATTATACAGGATTTATATAACGCCAACAGTTTGCTCAGCGCTTTACAAAATGAAGGCAGACAGTACAGTTACATCACAATTTGGAACAAGAGGAATCAGAGGGCCCTGCTCATTAGAGCTTACAATCTAATGGGAGTGGTTTCGTAATTATTTGTCAGCTGTGGCAGCTGCAGGGCTCTAATGAGGAAATCTGCTGGGCCTTCATCCCTTTAGATGTGTTCCTGTTGAAAGTATCTCTCCAAAAATGACATTTTTGTTGCAGGGGATGCCTGAAATCTGACTTTTATCTTAGGCAGACTTCTGGGAAAATTAGTGAGCCAATCACAGAAGCAGGAAATGGTGTTTCTGGGGTGTGTCCAGTACACATTGTGTGTACAGAATAACTCCAGGTAGCCATATTTCACTGCATTTTCAGAACAGCGGCTGCAGATGAAAAAGGAAAGGTAATTTTTAATAACAGTCAATCACAATATGACTTGTGTCGCAATTATATGCGCTATATTATTTTTTTTTTATTTTCTATTTTTTTTCCCCACAAAAGTGGAGTTACCCTTGAATGTTTTTAAATAAGGTGCAATTACTTTTGGAGGTATATACAAAGTCCCATACCCATTTTTCCATATTACATTGCTGTTTTAGGGATGATACCTCCTTGAGTATTGTAATATTAAATGGACTACCATTTACTTTTCTCTACATCTCTCCACTCTAAGTAGTTACACTAAGACTAGAGGAAAGTTCAAAACTCATTTTAGAAAGTATTATTTTACTGAAAGGGTAGGTAATGCTTGGAATACATTTTCAGCAGAGGTAGTGTGACAGTCATCAGTAAATGTCTTCAAACATGATTGGGACAAGCATAGATATATCCTCTGCCTCAGTCTCACTGTGTCCTGTTTCTCTCCCTTTTGATAGCAGTTGTATGCTGTGATAATGCTTTGATGCATTAGTATGTTCTTCATCAGTAAGCTGTATTTCTATTAAAATTCCTGCTGCATTTTTATTTTTCTAATATTAGCAGCATGCATTTTTATACCTAGAAATCTAGAGGATATATCACTCAGTATATTGTATTGATACATTTATGCATGCAGCAGTAGGTCATATGATTATTTTAACTGTATCCTTGCATTTTTACTACAGTTGCTGATTGGTGTTCGGGACTCCATGCTGAATCAATTTTAACACCTGGCTTACCAATAACTGGCATGTCTATGAATGAAGCTGAAAAGGACATTGTATTATCTCAGCTCAAACCAGCCGGTGAGAATCTTTTATTCAGTTTTGTGCATTTTACATCTGATATTTCTGAATGTGTTTTTTCTTAAAAGCCACTATGGCCAATATATAGAATCCAGTGGTGGCTGGTAAAGTTTTAGGATGGGGCACCAGAGAACCAGACCCCGCCCTTCCTTTTTGGCCCCTCCTACCTCTCTTAAGCCCCACCCCTATAGAATCCACCCACTCAGTCCCCTGTATTCCACTTGCTTCCACCCATAGTGTCAGGAGTATACAGCTCAGCATCACAGGACAGAGTATACAGCCCCACCATCACAGGACAGGAGTATACAGCCCCAGCATCACAGGACGGAGTATACAGCTCAACATCACAGGAGAGAGTATACAGCTCAGCCTCACAAATCAGGGTATAAAGCTCAGCCTCACAGATCAGGGTATATAGCTCAGCATTACAGATCAGGGTATACAGCACAGCATTACAGATCAGGGCATATAGCTCAGCCTCACAGGACAGGAGTATACAGCCCCAGTATCACAGGACAGAGTATACAGCTCAGCATCACAGGACAGAGTATACAGCTCAGCCTCACAGATCAGGGTATATAGCTCAGCATTACAGATCAGGATATATAGCTCAGCATTACAGATCAGGGTATACAGCTCAGAAATACAGCTAAGCCTCCAGTGTATCAGCCCTAATGCCCTGAGTGAGAGGAAGGAAGAGCTGGCACCTGGCCAGGCAGCACAGTGGAATGAGCCAGCTGGGCAGTCTCCTGTCAGTCCCTCAGCATGTGTAATTAGTACAGGGCCACATATCAGTGCGATTCCCAACATCACCCACACACTACAGCAATGAGCCGACACTGCAGTCTGCAATGTGAGCAGTCAGTGAAGCCCTGGGAGTATCCTGTGTTAGCTGTCAGTGTATGGACTTCCCTGTCCTAGAAGCAGGATTCCATTGCCGGATAGATGCTATGGCAGCCGTGAGCAGCTGGGTTACCCCCAAATTCACAGGTTCCATAGCCCCTAAGGTTATCCACCAAATCTCTACTATCCAGTGCGTGACTGGTGGCCAGAGGCCAGATAAACTCCCACATTTCCAGGAGTACTCACACGTAAAGTCTAAGTACCAACTTCCAGGAATCAGCAGCCAGGTCTGCACTGACACTCACTTCTCTTGTTTCTTTGATAGCCTGGCTCCATAGGAGTTTTCACGTCCTTTGCATCTTGCATATGGAATTATTCCAAGATTTTGGAAATTTTCTGAGATTGGTTGAGAAGATATCTTCCATCTTCTTCTATCTCTATTTGGATTGCCAGATAGTAGCTAATGTTCCCTGGCTCTTTGATTTCAAAATTTTCTTTCAGCTTGTGAACTATCTGATTGTAATTCCCTTCTTGTTCAAGTTATAATGTCATCAACATACATAAGGATGTATATCCATCTGTCTTCTTAATTCTTGTAGTAGAGACAGGGGTCTGCTTTACTTCTTGAGAATCCCTCTCTGGTAAGTACTTCATTCACTTTCTCATTCCACATCCTTGCAGATTGCTTAAGACCATAGATGCTCTTCTGAAGTTCACAAACAAGGTTGTCTCCTTGTTTAAACCCTGGTGGTTGCTCCATGTAGAGATCTACCTTAATGTCTCCAAATAGGAAAGCAGTTTCAGGCTGCAACGCTAAGTAGTGCTCTGATGGTGGAGTGTTTTACGGTGGGAACCAAAGTTTCTGCATAATCTTCACCGAATTTCTTGGAGTAACCCTTGGCAACTAGTCTGGCTTTGTATTTGTAGATATTCCCTTCTGCGTCTGACTTTACTTTGAAAGTCCACTTACTTCCCATAGTGTTGCGGTTAGGAGGGAGCTCTCTGATTGTCCATGTTTTATTTTCTTGAAGTGACTTTAATTCTTCTTCTGCTGCCTTACTCCATTTATTGGCTTCATGTTTTGGCAGTTTTTCTGTCTTCCCAGGATGTTGGTTCAAGTATGCTGTGTGTGTTTTGACAGCTTATGGGGTGGTATCCCCTTTGTAGTCTGAGTGGATCTTTTGATTTCAGGCAGTTCAGCAGAATTTGGTGGGGAATTTGGTTTAGGCATTGTCCTGACTCCTGCACAGTTTCACTTTCGTCATCCTTTTCTTCTGGCTTGCTTAGCATATTAATTTCACAGCTTTCAGGTATCGGTGCTTCTGGTGATGGGCTCTCATAAAAATAAACACTACAGCTTATGGTCACTTTGTCAGTCTTTGGGTATAGGATTCTGAAACCCTTAAGGCTTGTACACACTAAAAGAAAATCGGGCGAACATTTTGCCCCAAATAATTATCATATGATTTTCGTACAGTGTGTACACAACTTTCGACAGCAGATTCTGACTTTTGATACGAAAATTCCCAAAGGAACAAACTCCAAAGTGTTTCCCCTTAGGCAAACAGAACGAACAATTTTTGTTTAATGTGCACCGTTTTCGTACGATTTTCGTACAAGAAAAATCAGAAAAGAAAGACTGTGCATGTTCAGAAACAATTAACAACACAAAAAAGCTTTTGTCGTACAAGAATTTTCGTTCATCTGTTTAGATTTGCTGTGAAACAACAAGGAAAATCGGATGATCATGCGCCAATTTTCTTATAGTGTGTACCCACTTTAATTTTCTCACTGTAGCCTACTAGAGAATGCCCTCTATGGTTCTGTTCTCCAGCTTGGATCACTTCTCACTTGGCATATATGCATATGCTTTACATCCAAACACTCTGATGTGCCCTATGCTAGACTTTGATCCATGCCACATTTTGAATGGAGTACCTTTAATAGCTCTTGAGGGAAGTCTGTTCTGTAGGTAAGTTGCAGTCATGAATGCTTCTCCCCAGTACTTGTGAGGTAGGTTGGCATCCAATAACATGCAGCTGACCATTTCTGCAAGAGTACAATTTTTCCTTTCCGCTACACCGTTTTCTTCAAGAGTATATGTGGTTGTCTGGTGTACTATTCCTTGTCTTTTCAGATATGAGGCCACTTCTTTGCTTAAGTATTCTCCCCCATTGTCTGTGCCTATTATTCCTGGTTTCCTTTCAAATTTGTTGCTAGACATGGCAAAAAACGTTTGAAGTTTCTCTGATGCTTCATTCTTGTGTTTCATCAGATAAGTAGTTGTATACCTGGAATAATCTTCAATGAAAGTCAGTAGATATATGTTTCTGACATGGGAGTTTTCATTGGACCGCATATGTCACTGTGTATGAGCTGCAGGGGGTGGGTAGTTTTTTTTTTTTTAATGCCTGTGGAAGGGGAGCACATGTAGCATTTGCTTCAATACAGCATTTGCATTTCATGTGCACTTTGCAAGGCGTTATTGTCATTGTGCGACAGAAAGCATGCACAGCTCCTCCCCGTTGAGAGGGCTCCCGCCGTCTGCACGCTGTCTGCACGCTGTTTGTTTTGATAGTTTATATATGACCTTATGTCACCGGGTGGCCCCGCCCTTCCATATAAATTAACTGTCAAAACAAACAGCAGACGACGGGAGCCCTACCATGGAGGAGGAGCTGTTGTGGCTTTTTTTTTCGGGTCAGTCGCGCGCCGTGATTGACGATGGATTTGTCTTTTTTGACAATTTTTGGAGAATTAGTAGGTTTACGATGTACCCAATACTAATTCACATGGGGAGGGGCTTGCAGATTCCACCTGCAGACCCCCACAACCACAGCCCAGGGTTGTGGGGAAGAGTCTCTTGTCCCCATTAAGGATCAAGAGCTTTTTTTTAATTTTGGCACAGGGTTCCCCTTAAAATCCAAACGAGACTCGAAGGGCCTGGTATGGACTGGGTGGGGTGATTTGTATGTATTGTGCTGGGAACCGGCAATATACATTACAGCCGCGAGTTTTGAATGACAATATTTCCTTTGGAAATATCATTTTGCTCTGGCTATATTTTAAACATCACAGAGATGCGCCCTTTTACAGGCAGACTAAGGGGACCACCTAGGCACAATGTTTAACCACTTGCCGACTGCCAACCGCAGGTTGACGGCGACAAAGTGGTGCGATATCACAAATCGCCGTCATCTGACGGTGGCTGTGAGATCGCGCACTGTGACGTTGTACCCAAACAAAATTTGCGTACTTTTTTCCCACAAATAGAGCTTTCTTTTGGTGGTATTTGATCACCTCTGCGTCATTTCTGATCACCCCTATAAACAGAAGAGCGTCAATTTTGCAAAAAAACACAAATTTCTTACTTTTTGCTAAAATACAAATCCAAAAAAAAAAATATAAAAAAATTTTTGGTTTTGGCCGATTTATATTCTTCCTCATATTTGTGATAAAAAAAACGCAATCGGCGTTTATTGAATGGTTTGCGCAAAAGTGGCCACGTTTACGGATGATGAGAATTCATTTCTGGGGTCTTATTTATTTTTTCTTACTAGTAATGGCGGCGATCTGCGATTTTTAGCAGTACTGCGATATTGCAGCGGACATGTCGGACATTTTTTACACTTTTTTGGGACCAATGACGTTTATACAGCGATCAGAAATTTAAATGTCCACTGATCACTGTATAAATGTCATTGGCAGTGAAGGAGTTAACCTGCAGGGGGAGATCTAGGGGTTAACTATGTTCCCTGGGTGTGTTCTAACTGTGGGGGGGGGCTGGGCTACCATGGGCATGAGAGATATAACTGATCCCAGTGACAGGGATCAGTAGATCTCCCCTGCCCCCACTAACAGAGCGGGGAACCGCTGTGTTTACATCGGCGGTTCCCCGTTCTTTGCCTGTGGCCGATCATCGCGGCTCGCCGGCGGACTCCTCAGGAGTGCGGCGGTGCGCACGTGCCCCCTAGTGGCCACTCGCAGATCGCCGCTTTTTTACAGCGAATCGCACCCAGCGTCCACACTGCCGCCGTAAATAGACGGTAGGCAGTGTGGAACCGGTTAATGTAACTTTACCGAACAAGTGTGGCAAATCAGTTCACTATGAACAACGTCCTTTTCTCTAACCTAACTACTGTAGTGTGGCTGCCCAGGTGTACAGTACCTTCATGAGGTGAGAGTCCATCTATGCATTCTCCATGGCTTTGATGTCTCTGAAAGTTCTCGTGCCTTTATCAGTCCCAGTACCTCCTACCATGAGTGGGAACAGAACCAACCAAATGGACAAAAAGTTTCCAAAAAGGCCCTCGTCCCTCAACCTTCCCCTTTTTATAGCACAGGTTGGCAGACTAGGACCAAAAAGCCTGCGAGCTGAGCTTACAACAGTTAGCCCTTTCCCCTGGTTTGAGACAGCCACTAATTTGCTAAAACCAACATATATTTTAACCTGCTTGCAAGTGCATGGCTCAAGTCTGCCCTCCCCTTAAATTTGCAAGTGATATGATTTTTAGATATGTGTGAAAAAAAATCAGCTTGATATAACCATTCTTATCAATGTATATTAAAACCCAACTCCAACCTAATGATATAAAGCCCCATTCACATCTGTGTGTTTTATGTGTATTTTAGTTGCAGTCTGCTAAAAATAGTCCAGAATCTTTGATGCACTTTCATCAAAATGCATATTCTATAGAGTTTGATGGTAGCACACATAAAACGCATGTAAAGTGTGCCTAAAACACAACATGCTAAAAAAAAACGCACTGCACAGATGTAAACTGGCGCTTAGTGTACCTTCCATTTTGCTTTCTCTCTCTTTGTTCTGTGTAGATCTGGCTTTCAGACCATGGCTGTTAGGTAACCTCAACACTGGATGATGTTCAACATCATCCAATCCCCTTCTCAATGACCTGGCTGTCAAGGGAAGCATGATGATGGCGGCAGCACAAGTGGGTGTTACATGGAGCTGTTTGCATACTAATGCAGCCCTCATCATAATGCCTACTTCAGTGACACATGCCCTGCCCAATGCTTCAGTGATGATAGGCTGGTTCTGTGCCCCCTATCATGACCCAATTCGCCTCTGTCAGCCTGCCCACACAATTACATCCCACTATTGATCCCCTACACTGTATTTTGACAGGATGAACCTGCATCAACTGGAGCAAAAATAGGCTGCCCTGCGTACTCCTCTGCCTGGTGGGTGCATATATGGAGTCTAATCAGATCCAGTGATGTTTTCAATAATAATCGTACGTTATTGTAGTAGCTAGTGGCTAATAGCAAGAACCGAGCAAGCATGTAAATATATGGTGTGTGTGTGTATTATATTGCACCCATGAAAAAGGATTCTCAAAGCATTATATTTAAAAGTATTTAAAAAGAGAAAATACAGCAGAAGTTATCTCTTTTTCAGACTGTCTGCCTTTCAGCTCAGGCTCCTTCCTTGTGTCCAGGGGCAGAGCCCCCCAGCATAGGGGGTCCCCTCTATGCAACAGGACCTTGGACTCTGCTCCCACATGACCAGGCTCCAGAACACTTATGGGCTATATCTCCACCTTCTGAGCCTTCCTCTCCCATGGATTGGAGGAACCTCCATAAATATTCAGGCCTCACCTCTGCCCCTCCACTAAGTTTTAGAACTCTCCAGCAGTTCTGGAAGCCAGGAGGAGGCGACAAAGACTCAGCCCTTGGAGCTCTGCCAAACTAACTCTAACTCTCTCCAAATTAAAGTGATTGTAAAGTCTCGTTTTTTTTAAAATAACAAACATGTTATACTTACCTCCTCTGTGCAGTCGGTTTGCACAGAGCAGCCTGGGTCCTCCTCTTCTCAGGTTCCTCTTCACTGCTCCTGGCCCCTCCCTCCTGTCGAGTGCCCCCACAGCCCAGCAGCTATCTATGGGGGCACCCGAGCTGAGCTGCAGCTCCGTGTGTCCATTCAGACACGCAACTGCCTTTTGGTCCCGTCCCATCTCTCCCCTGGTTGGTTAACTGACTTTGATTGACAGCCGCAAAAGCCAATGGTGCCGCGGCTGTGCCCCAGCCAATCAGGAGGAGTGTCCCGGATGGCTGAGGGAATTGTGGACATCGCTGGATAGAGATGGGGCTCAGGGTAAGTATTAGGGGGTGCTGGGGGGGGGCTGCTTTTTATTTTTTTTACTGTTTTGTCAGTAATAAATGCTGTGGGAGATTGGAAACACTCTGTGAGGGTCAGTGAAAAAAAGAGTATTACAGTGAAAGACACTTTGTTTTATTTTACAGCTGCTGAGAAAGTAATTACAAAAAAAAATGATTTATTTAGTTGAGTTGCGCTTTAAAAAAAAGCATGTGCCAGAATCAAATAAGATGGCCCATCATCAAAGGGCTGTTTTTATTTAGCAAACACTTCACTGTGGATTCTGGATGTTCCAGGAGTTAAACATATCTGAATATACTGTATTATTACAAAATGTACTATTTAGCCATATAGTGTTTATTTCAGTGGTTGCTTAGGTATGTCTTTTTTATGCTAAAGGAGAATCGTGTGACTTTGAAACGCATTGTTCTTGGACATCGTCTACAAGTATGAATGGAAAGCCACACTGGGTGCGAACACTCGTTGGAGAATTGTCACTACAAGACCAGATACAGCTTCTGAACAAGTCTAGAGGCCTCAATGGTAACTATTTTTTAATACAGATATATGTCTGCAAAATATTGATTAGAATTATTTTATTGTTTGTTGAAATAGGCAACAGAAGTTAAAACTTCAGCCATGCCCTTGAACCTTACTTTCCATATACCGCTTACTTTAAAGCTTGTTTATCCAGGATATACATACTTACAAACCTATTGAATCCCGCACCATCCTTTTCTTCCCTGCTGCTCTTCCCATGTACACCCCCCCCCCATGCTATTATCTTAAATCTCCAATCAGGAGCCAGTTGTCTCTTTCTGATGTTTACAGCCGGCTCCCTTATGGCAAGACCTAGGTCATGTGCATGGGCAGATGTGCCATGAGTCCTGCCAGGTGCACAGGATTAAAACACCACAATACGTTGGCTCATTTTGAAACACAGGAGTTGATTTATTAATATTGGAGAGTGCAAAATCTAGTGCAGCTCTGCATGGTAGCCAATCAGCTTCTAACTTCAGCTTGTTCAATTAAGCTTTGCCAATAAAACCTGGAAGTTGATTGGTTTCTAGGCAGAGCTGCACCAGATTTTACACTCTCCAGTTTTGGTAAATCAACCCCGTAGCCTCTTAGAATGTGTGACATTGATATGCAAAGGGACTGCTGGCAGCCAATCATACCTCACTCTCACCAAACTGAGAAATGTAAAAGTGGGAGGCTGCACTATTATGAACCCCTTTATGATTGCCCAACACATTTGACAGCAGTAAATGGATAGGCTTTAGCTCCCATAGGCTGCACATATGTGTCGCTGGGTGGTCCATGTTTATGCGCTGAGAGCACTTAGTGAGTTGTCAAGGACAGCTCTCAGTCTGGGCTAAAGCTTGGTAGCTGGCGCAACCAGCTTCCAATCATATGACCACTTTGACAGTTCTGGAGACAGCCAGTGGGAAGGGGTTGATATGCAGAAGGCTAGCCACTTAGTATAGACTATGGCCATCACTGTAGCAGCTCAGGATCTTATATTGATTTACAGCTTTCACAGAGGCCGATAAGATATCACATACTGTATGCATATTCACATTGGCCAAGCTGGCCTGTGTATGCATGCAAAATATATCATCCCTGGAGGTCAGCTTTAACCTGAGATTTAGGCTGGATTCACACCAGTCGAAGTCCAGCTCCGTTGCCTGTGAGAAGGACAGGAGCCACTATTCAGTGGCTCCTGTCAGTTCTCACAGCGCATCAGCTGGCTGGGGAGGAGGGGGAAAGATCCCCGTTCAATGTGGAACACATCTCCGAATTAGATGCCTTCCCATTGAACAAAATGGGCTGGAATTCGCACCACAATGCACAGAAAACGCACACGTGCGAATGCACCGCACATATGTGATCTGGTCACATTGAAAATAATATGTTTTCAAGTGTCCTGCGAATTGGAATTGGATGTGGTGTAAGCCGCATCCAATTCGCATAAGTGTGAACTCAGCCTTAGTCCCTGCAGCTAAATAGCTGTTGGTAAATCTAACGGAGATAGTAGGATCAGTTTTTAGCTGAGAAAAGGCCTTTTTAGCATATGCCTGTCCTTTTAGGAACTTGTCCAAATGCAAGTATGTGAACTGCACTGTTGGCTTGTTTTTGATGCAAAAGGCTGTCAATGTTATCCTGGCGTCACTACCTTGTGACTCATTGGTTTGCAATACGCCAGCCAGCTAAGTCAGAACTCTCATTCTGCAGAGCTATTGCATTTCAATGACTCACTTGCTATTGAAGTCACAATCTGAATAGCAATCTCAAAACTGGCAATGGTTGCAGCATTTTTGTAGCTGACAGGTCCACTTTAAATCACCTTGAAGGGATTTAAAGGTTTGGCTTACCAATGTGTTTTTTTTCTCAGCCTTCATCACTCCTTTGACTAATTACATGCGCAACATCATGCTTTCACCCCACACATGTGATTTTTATTAAATGATTTTGATTGTGTAAAACCTGACTGCTCTAATGCAGGTGTGGATGAGCCATTGAGCCCCTAAGGGTCCAGTTTCATTATCTACATGAGTAATACACTCGTTTTCAACCAGGTTGAATATATTTCCACTTATTGAGAGCTATATTTTTTATCCACAGATTTGCTTTCTGTAATGGCATGTTCTACCGTCATAGGAAAGGGAGATGATTTATTCATGAACTGATCTGTGGGTTATATAAATATGCATGTGTTGATTTTATTGTTCTACCAGAAGGGAGGTCAGTAAACAGGTGATTGGCAAGTTAACAACATCAATATGATATAAAATTGGTGAAATTTTAATATTTTGACCGTTAAAGGCACTTTAAACATTCTCCAAACATGTATGCACAGTGGTACCTTCATAATCTGTTGCATTGCTTGTTTGAAATGTACTCCTTTCTTCCACAAAGTGCAGTGCAGACTGAACAGCTCCATTCTGATATGCAAATTTCGACTTTGTGTCAAAAGTCAGCAGTTCTGATGAAAGTTAAACAAACTTGAATTGTTGTACTTTAAGCTTAATTTTAAAGTGTCACTCATAGAAAAAAATATCTATATATATTACCAATATGGACCAATATGGAGTCTGGTATCTCTGGAGGTGATCTGTGATATAGTGCTTATCAAAGGGATCCCGTGGGTAGATGAGGGTGAATGGAAAGGTAGTCCTGATGGAGACTCGGCTGTTGGTTTGCTGGTAGTGACGTGAAAGCTCTCTGCACGGTAAGTGTAGATAAAGTAGGAGACAGGCTCGATATGCAGGGACGTCACACTCATAGAAAAACACTCATTCAAGACTGATTGTAACTCACATCTCTGTATTTTCTTTCTTGTGTGCTAAATATATTTTTTTTAAAGGCAGCATCTAAGCCCTCTGTTCTATTTCTAACTGTTTCCCATGGTCAATTACATATGCAGAGCGCAGAGACAAATGCCCAGCACAGGAAGAATAGGGGTATCTTTGACTTGCAGCCTGATCCCACTTTCCCTATGCTGTTCAAGAGTCTAGTACAGAGGTGGTTAATTTATTTAATATAAGGTGTCCCAAGTGTGCCCCCTGACATCACCAAAGGGTCTTATGTAATGATCAGTGCATTTGATGCTAGAGAAAATGGTCAAACTAGGCATTCTACAATTGATGTTTTGAGACTGCTGGCCTGCTACAGGCATGGTTTGAAACTGAGAATTTGCTTTACATGGCAACCAGAGATAGTGGATACATTACAAGAAACTGCTAGAGATCAGTTATGCCATTACAACTCTTTCCCAAGTCAGTGCTCTCTATAGCCTTCTTTAAAATTACGGACACACATGATATTCCTCTCAACATAATCCATTATAAAAGGTCAGAATTAAAATACATAAAACGAGTAAAAAAAATGGACAATACAGAAAAAAAGTAAAAAAGTTTAATAAATATTTCTCTGTCATTCACTGGAGGATGCAGCTCTGCTTTAGCTAATCGCATACTGGATATTTTGTCACTTGTAGGAGTAGGAGGGGAAGCTAGGTACAATAAAAAAACTAAAGACAGCCCAGGGGTGACTTCTGCTGGTGACCCCCCCCCCCCCCACCCCTACACCCATACTGTTAAAAATGGTTATTGATCTTGCATCTAGGATTTAGGTCATGGAAATTCCTCTTGGAAATGGGTTTACTTCAAGCAAGTTGCTGGCTGAGTGACATAATATAGATCCCGGCAGTCTACCCAGTTTTAGCCAGTGAATACATGCAGTTCCTCACTGTGCACAGATCAGGATATGAACACCCAGCCAAAGGTCCTCCCCTACAGGCAAGCAGCACCCCATCTTTGCCTGTGGTGTTCTGCAGTCATCATGGCAGATGACTGTGGTTCCTGTTAAAGGTATGATAAGATGTACCCCTTCAGTCTGTCCCCTCCTCCCATCACTCATTTCTGCTCAACTATGTCTGGAGGTATAGACAGATGAGAGATAAATGTATCTTTGTGGGGTTTGTGGTGCTTGCAGTGTCCCTCTTATTTGATAAGGTGCTAAGTATAGCTGGCTCTTGTAATTTTGCACACACTGCCCCTTTAACAGTATTGTCTATGGGCTCCAGGACAGGAGCTGCGGCTGGATGATCCTGAGGCCACCCTTTGTACTGTGTGGGGCCATGGATGGCTGGAACAATAAGGGCAATCTAATAACCAACCAAATGGTGTAGCTCAAACTATGTGAAAAAAAAAAGTCCAAATATTGTAAAAATCGCAATGCAACTTTAAACTTTGAACTAGCTTTCACCCAAAACCACTGGTAGCATCTATTCCCTTTGGACAGTACCTAAGGTTATGTCTGAATTTTTCTGACAATGTTACTTTCCAAAGATAAGTTAATACAAATGAGACTTGAACGTGGATACTCTAGGGCCTCTCTCAAGAGGGCTTATAAGAAAGTATCACTCATACCTCGAAAGGAACTACTACATGCACACAAGGAACCAGTTACTGATCCAGCTACATGTATAGTTATGACCTATTAGAATCAACATAAGCAAATTAGATTGATTTTGCAGAAATGTTGGCATCTACTTAGTATGGATCCAACCCTGGCTCCATTTGTTCCCAAGAGGCTGGCCATCACCTACAGGAAAGCCATCTCTGTTGGTGATAGGCTAGTGTTAAGTGAATTTAGGACTCATAAGGGCGATCAATGCAAACGGAAAGGCACTTTTTCCTATGGCGGCTGTAATTACTTTGAGTACATGGACAGACGTATACACATCAGGTTACCTAATCAACAACAGTTTCACCCAAAACATTATGTCAACTGCAAGACTCCCGGCATAGTGTACTTACTTTCCTGTGAATGCGGGTGCTACTATGTCAGGAAAACTATTAATGAATTTTGCAAAAGAATATATCAACATCTCTCTAATAAATCCAAACGAGACCCAGGTACCACCATAGGTCGACATATGGCCACTACACACCCCAACACTCTCCCTCAGGTACATTTTTTGGCTCTTGACCGCATCCACTTCAGCTCTAGAGGTGGTGACCATAAAAACGTTTGCTCCAATGTGAATTGAAGTGAATTTACAAGTTACATGCTACCTCGCAGCCTTAAGGAGGAATTCAATTTTAAGCCTTTTCTCCCAGGAGGATGCAAGCTTAATTTATAATGGCCCGGTTGGTGATATGTGCATTGTTCTCACACCACTCATACATACCTATCATATTCCTTTTTATCCCCACAAGTATTTATAGGGTATCCTGCTCACCCATATTCTTCAACACCACTTTTCCTCCCCTTTTTTTTTTTTTCTTTTTTTTTTTGTCATTGTCTCCTATTGGGTCTGGTCAATTTTGTATTGTTGCTATGCATATGTCTGCTGCTGTGCTCCCCCTGGGACTCACTCCCAGGGCAACATGCCCAGTTCTTCCACCTGTCTCCCAACCATCACTGCACAGTGTTGCCCTCAGCAATTAACCAACAGCTGAGCAACCTGAGCTCTAAAAAGGGAGGGCTGAGCCCAGCCATGACATACCGCAGGAGCCGCTGGTGAATGTTGGTTATCTCCCACCCTGCACAGCTATGCACATTCATTTCTCAATCACTCCTAAGACAAAAAGCAGTCCTTGCAGCTTTGTTTGTTTTTTTATTTAGGGGAATTAAATTTGGATGGGGAAGGGTTGTTATGGGATGCCCACATGATCATTAGAAACTCTTCTCCTCTTCTACCTCCATCAAAGACTTTTTCCTCCTTAGCCGCTGTTCTGTCAAAACAAACAACTCATTGTATACTGTAGTGCAGGGATATGCAATTAGCGGACCTCCAGATGTTGCAGAACTACAAATCCCATGAGGCATAGCAAGACTCTGACAGCCACAGGCATGACACCCAGAGGCAGAGGCATGATGGGACTTGTAGTTTTGCAACAGCTGGAGGTCCGCTAATTGCATATCCCTGCTGTAGTGTATACGCTGGTGGTGTTGTGTCAAAACAGCAAACTCGTCGACATCTCCAATTACAGCTGCTGGAGAGTAACCGGAAGTGATGTGATTGGAGATTTCAGCGAGGTGGCTATTTTGACAGAACACCGGTGCAAGCTGGGAAAAGATCATTACCATGTGAAATAAATGGAATTTATAAATGCAACAATTTAAATGGATGAATAAGAAGGATGTACCTGCGCTGGGATATATACAATAATAAATGAACTTATCCTTGTATAAAACAAGGCAAGAAATAATTATAAAAGGATTAGATGTTATAAAATTACATAAGCATGTGAGACTGCAGCCCTCCAGAACTTATCCTTGTATAAAACAAGGCAAGAAATGGTTATAAAAGAGTGAGGATGGAGCTGGCGCTGTCTAGACTTAATCAAGGACTGGTGCTAATGTGCTGGGAGGTATTGGATGGGTGTCCGTAAAAAGTCCGTAAATGTCCGTAAAAACAACTATGTTAAAAATATGTAGAAAGTATATAGAACATCAGTGTGAAAGCAGTTAATACGTGTGGGTCTAGTCCCACAGTTAAAAATTAGTGATCCGTGAATTTATGTGTTATTGTCCGTGAAAAGTCCGTAAAATATTGGTAAAGAACGGAACAAAATATGTTCCTATTCAAGACCTCCCGACGTCAGAGTGTACGAATACATTAAAATATTGTAGATTAGGAAAATATTAATAAAGAACGGAACAAAATATGTT
>BLSH010352329.1:1234213-1245480 GCA_018402905.1 Glandirana rugosa | reverse complement strand
CTTCTTCTACAACCGATTACGTTGTTCTGTTATTGTACTTTGTCTCATCAATTGGTGAAGGGCTGGCGGCATACGTCTTACTGCCGGCCCTTCACCGACTCAATAGGACTGACCTGCAGTATACTGCAGGAGTCCTATTGTTCGGCGGCGCGCGGGCCCCCCCCGCGCGTAGCGCAGCTAGCCACCACACCCCCCAGTCAGACTGGGGGGCGTTATGGCTAGAGCCATTTCACGAAGCTAGGCTTCGTGAAATGGTACACTGGTCGGCACTGGTTAGTGCCGACCAGTGTCACATTATGTGACCAGCCGTGATTGGTCACGGCTGGTCACATGGTAAAGTGCTTCGGATCGAAGCACTTTACCGAGATCGGTATTGCGGGGGGTCAGACTGACCCCCCACACCACCGATCGACGCGATGCGCGCCCCCCCCGGGCGCGCGGCGGCTTGTTATCCTGAGGACGTCATATGACGTCCAGTCAGGATAACTCAGCCACTTCCCGGCCGTCATTCTGCATACGGCGGTCGGGAAGTGGTTAACTACTCTGTTTCATGTTATTGTCTTGTTGCATTAGCCAACATCTTCTTCAGGTGATGGACCACTACCCTGATATTCTCTTATTTTTCCTGGAAATGTTTTTATAAATTGTTCCATCTATGAAAGCAAGCTGTTTAGTCCTGGAGGTAGTAAAGACGCCCCAAACCATAATACCCTTTGCACCATGCTTCACGGTTGGGGTGGCGTTTTGTTGTTTGGTCATTTTTCTAGTGAGCATAGGATTTCATATTTCGCTTACATCATTTTCAGCATTGAATGCTTAGGCATTTCTGTAGTCTTTGCAGATGCTCAATCCTAAGTCACAGCATTGCTATATTTGCTCTGTTTTATAGACTGTATGTTAATAATGTATTGATTAACTCTGCATCTTTAGAAATTAGTTTGTAGCTTTTACCAGTTTTAGCATTCTCTTCTTGTCCTTTTTTCAGATAATGTTTTTGATTTCTTAATTTTCCAAAAAATTGTGACAACAAATTACAACTCGACATGCCTCTTTCTAAATACCTTGGACTGTCTATTTTCCAAAAAGGGTTCATTTGAGGGGTATTTGTACTGTCCTGGAATTTTGGGGACTGAAGAAATGAGTCAGTACATCAGAATTGTTCAATTTTCAAATATATACACTCACCGCCACTTTATTAGGTACACCTTGCTAGTACCTGGTTGGACCCCCTTTTGCCTTCAGAACTGCCTTAATTCTTCATGGCATAGATTCAACAAGGTGTTGGAAACATTCCTCAGAGATTTTGGTCCATATTCACATGATAGCATCACGCAGTTGCTGCAGATTTGTCGGCTGCACATCCATGATGCAAATCTCCCGTTCCACCACATCCCAAAGGTGCCCTATTGGATTGAGATCTGATGACGGTGGAGACCATTGGAGTACAGTGAATTGTCATGTTCAAGAAACCAGTGGTGAGATGATTTGAGCTTTGTGACATGGTGCATTATGGTGCTGGAAGGAACCATCAGAAGATGGGGACACTGTAGTCATAAAGGGATGGACATGGTCAGCAACAATACTCAGGTAGGCCATGGAGTTTAAACAATGCTCAATTGGTACTAAGGGTGCCAAAGTGTGCCAAGAAAATATCCCCCACATCATTACACCACCACCATCAGCCTGAACCATTGATTCAAGACAGGATGGATCCATGCTTTCATGTTGTTTACGCCAAATTCTGACCCTACTATCTCAGCTGAAATCGAGACTCATCAGACCAGGCAAGACTTTTTCAATTATCTATTGTTCAATTTTGGTGATCCTGTGCAAATTATAGCTTTAATTTCCTGTTCTTAGCTGATAGGAGTGGCACCCGATGTGGTCGTCTGCTGCTGTATCTGCTTCAAGGTTCGATGCCTTGTGCATTCAGAGATGGTATTCTGCATACCTAGCTTGTAATGAGTGGTTATTTGAGTTACTGTTGCCTTTCTATCATCTCAAACCAGTCTGCCCATTCTCTTCTGACCTCTGACATCAACAAGGCATTTTCGTCCACACAACTGCTGCTCATTGGATATTTTCTCTTTTTTCAGACCATTCTCTGTAAACCCTAGAGATGGTTGTGCATGAAAATCCCACAAGATCGACATTTTTTGAAATACTCAGACCAGCCCGTCTGGCACCAACAACCATGCCACATTCAAAGTCATTTAAATCCTTATTCTTCACCATTCTAATGCTCGGTTTGAACTTCAACGAAAACCAATAACTCCTGTGCTCCAATTCCTCTATCAGATGTCAAATCATGTAGCGAGGGTATTTAATCCAACATGGAGTCTCTAGGAACGTAGTGGTTAGTCAGCACTAATGGTCTTGCTGCCCTCTTCAGGATCATGGGAATCCAAATATACTACAAAGAAAACACAAACAAGAGGGGCGCACTGGCCAGAGGCTCTGATGAAGAGGGTTCGCCCTGGAAACGCGTTAGCCTGGCCATACGGACACCGTCCGGTCCCTTTGCTGAGGTGTTGTCTGTTCACTCTGCTGGAGGTGTATTCATTTTAAATGCCTTGCTATCTGCTCCGCTTGTGAGTATATGGATTTTATCTTATATTTTTAATAATTATTTTTAATTGTATTGCACTAGGTCGGTGCGCCCCTCTTGTTTGTGTTTTCTTTGCGGTTTGAACGTCAGCAAGTCGTCTTCACCACATCTAAATGCCTAAATGCATTGAGTTGCTGCCATGTGATTGGCTGATTAGCAATTTGCATTACCATGCAATTGAACGGGCCACTAATAAAAGGCCAGTAAGTGTATATATTCCATAGTTTGTAGACGCTATAACTTTCAAACAAACCAATTAATATACATTCATTGGGATTTTTTTCATTTTGCCAAAAATATATAGCAGAATACATTTTGGCCTCAATTTATGAAGAAATTTGATATTATTGGCTATGTTTTATAACGTATAAAGTAGAAAATATCTGGGGTATTTTTCAAAATGTTAGGCCGTTTTTTGTTCATATAGCAAAAAAAAAAAAAAAAACAGTGGTGATCAAATAATACCAAAAGAAAGTACTATTTGTGAGGAAAATATTATATTATATATATATTAAATTTCATTTGTGTACAGCATTGCATGACCGAGCAATTGCCAGTTAAAATAGCGCAGTGCTGAATAGCAAAAAAATGCCCTGGTCATGAAGGGTGTAAAACCTTCCAGAGGTCAAGTGGTTAAACATTTTCACATCACACACATTCCTAACAGACAGGGATTTGCAAAAAGCTCTCTCTAGTTAGATTCTATACCTGCAGCTCCAGTTCAATGTTAAGCAATTAACCATTTTTCGTAACCTCCCTGGCTCCGCTTTCTTTCATCAAACAGCTACCATTATCAGCAGTCCACTAATGTGAAGACTAAATGTAAACAAGCTGCACTGTAACATAATAGGATCTGGGGATTCTCAAGTATTCCATGTAATATGAAGGAAATAATTGTGCAAGGCTGTGTACAGCGCATCACACATGGCACACACCTAATTGATGATCTCATCTGTTTGCTCAAGTTTCTCACCCTTTACTCCTTGGACTATAACATTTAACCCTGGTTCACATCTGTATGATTTTATGTACATTTTGGAATGCACAAAAACGCATGTGTCATAAAAATACATTGAATCCAGTGAACTTGTTCACCTCTGTGTGCTGCGTTACACTGTGTTGGCAAAAATGAGCCATGTGCAATTTTCTGCCCATTTTCATGCATTGTGATGTACAGTAGAATAATGAAGACATACTCCTATAGGGTCAGGTTCCTGCTGTTGCTGTAAGGGACAGATTATTGTTCTATAATCATCTCCTAGTTCTAAAGGGAGAGGTTCCTGCTGGTCCTGTAAGGGACAGATTATTGTTCTAAAATCATCTCCTAGTTCTATAGGGAGAGGTTCCTGCTGCTCCTGTAGAGGAGGAAGAATTTATTGTGCCGAATAGACATTTAGACCGGCCTCACACAGCCATTGGTATACTTGTTTTTTTGAATATGCCTCAGTATTTTGGGGGTACCCCAATTGGAAAAAAACAAACAACAAAAAGTGTTGGCTACTTCCTCCTCCTCCACCACCACCGCCACTTCCACCTACACTGCCACGGTCACGGCCTAGTCAACCTCTAGGCTCCTACTCCACATCCACCCCCCTTCCCATTTTTATTCTTTTATTTGATTTTAAGTTATTTTCCCTATCCCCATTTTTTGTAGGGCACTTGTCCTACTCTTACCCCCATTTTACTTCCTTTTGCAGCCCTCTAGCACTTGCCAGGACTTTTTTACAGCTATTTTTGTGCCGAAAAGTTCGGGTCCCCATTGACTCCAATGGGGTTCGGAGTCCGGGGTAAAGTTCGGGTCAAGTTCGGTACCGAACCCTAACTTTTTCGCAAAGTTTGGCCGGACCCCCCGAACCCGAACATCCACGTGTTCGCTCAACTCTACTTATTTACAACATTTTGTAACAGAAACAAAGAAAAAAAATTCAAAATGTTTTGTCTTTGTTCATTTGTTTAGCAAAAAATAAAAAAACTCAGAGGAGATTAAATAACACCAAAAGAAAGCTATATCTGTCTTAAAAAAAAATGATAAAAAAATGTTTGGGTACAGTATTGCATATACGCGCAATTGTCATTTAAATTGTGACAGCACTGAAAACTGAAAATTGGCCTGGGCAGGAAGGGGGTGAAAGTGCCCGGTATTGAAAGCGGTTAAAGCGTAACTCTACCTTTGTTGAGAAAAAAATATTCCCTTCTGGGTGATCTAAGTACATTTCAAGGATTTTAACAAACTTTGTTGCAGATTCCTAGTTTTTGTTATTCTGAAGAAATCCCTGTGTGTTTGTCCGTGTCCATGTGGAAAGTGAATCTAATGGGAGTGGTTTCATAATAATCAGTCAGCTGCTGCACTTGTAGGGCTCTAATGAGGAAAACTGCAGGGTCTCCATCCCTTTAGATGTGATTTCCTATTGAGAATATCTCACCAAAAATGACATTTTTGTTGCAGGGAATGCCTGATATCTGACTTAATGCAGACTTCTGGGAAAATCAGTGAGCCAATCACACAAGCAGGAAATTATGTTTTTGGGGGGCGTTCTGTACACAGTCTGTATACAGAACCCCTCCAGGTAGCCATATTGCATTGAACCTTACAGAAAATTACAGCAGCTGCAGATTGAAAAGGAAAGGTCACTTTTAATAACATTCGATTACAATATGTTACATTAATATTGTATACACTATATTATTTTTTTTCTTTTATGTGCTTTATTCCCGTGTTACCCTTTAACCTTTATTTACTATAACTAAATAGAAATGTAGAAGAAAGTTTTTTTTTTTAAAGTGCTTGTAACCCAAAAAAAAAAAAAAGAGATCCTGTTCCCTTATAGCAGGCTAAACAAACAGCACAGTGCTTGTGCTGTCTAACTTGTTCCTTTGTAAGCTGTAAAAAACCTGGCTGATCCTGCCTCGTTCTGCCCACCCCTCTGTAAACTGACCACATTTATAATGGCTGCTGAGCCCCTGATACCGTGGTCAGTTTACGTGCCTCCATCATCCACATCTCTCCTCTGTCCTCCTCTTCCCTCCTCCCTGCCTGTCAGCTCCTGTGTCTGTGTGAGCCGTCTCCACCCCCAGCCGCTGTTAGTAGTAAATAAGCTTTAAAAAAATTCACAGACGCTGCTTTTGTAACCTTACACTATTATTCACTGCCAGCCTCTCTCTTTTATGCAGCCATAATGCACTGTGTAAGTGTTTGTTAAAAACAAAACCTCTAAATACCTTTTTTCATGTATATGTATATATGTGTGGCTGATGTCAGAGGGAGATCTCGGCCCCTCCCACTGTTTCCCGTAGATTGGAGTAGGAGAGCGGCTGGGAGTCACGTGACCGTCCTGAAGCTACATGAAAAAAGGTATTTAGAGGCTTTGTTTTTAACAAACACTTACACAGTGTGTTAAAAGAGAGGGGCTGACAGTGAATGATAGTGTAAGGTCACAAACACTTCATGGAATGGATTGGAAAAGTTTTTATCTAGACTATCTAAAGTGGAACTCACCTATATCTGAGCACCACAAACTGAAAATTGTATTTAATTAATTTTTATAATTGTAAGCAAACCTCACCATTCATCCATGTCTCTATGGTTTATCTTGTGGAGAAATCACTTCGAAAAAAAAAAAACCCTAGCATCTCTAGCCATGGCCATCTTGAGTAAGAACTGATGGTTCATCTATGGTTTACTTCCAAGAATCCATCTGCCCTTAGCTCAGGCATGCAGACAGGAGGGTGTGCTTAGCTGAGACCTCCTCCAGATAAAAAAAATGCCCATGAAGACTCCTGGATGTATGACATCATTTTGGCCTAGGCCAGAATCCAGGAAGCAACTGAAGAAATGTAAAGAAAAAACAAGTAAATATAATATACCTTTCTAGTTATATACCAAGGCTAACAGCGTAAGGATTAAAAATAACTAATGTTGATTGAGAGGGTTTATTTCCGCTTAAAAACAACTTGATGCCTCACTAACAAAGCACAAATAACTGAGGTGACATCATCCTATTCCTAATAACTGTCATTTATTTCCAAAGACAAGAAAATATAGCACACATTTAGCCTTCCTTAATCTCTTGTTCTGCCCAACTTAGCATGACAAATACTTTTTGAAGTTGTCTGGTGGACTTAGAGGATGTGCTTGCAAAATCCCAAGTGGAATATTTCTTTTGGGCTCAAGATGTGCTAATATGATTGATCTGAGTAGATGGTAGATATCACTCTGTTGATACTGACAATGTCAAAGATTTTAAACCAGGTTCTTTCTCGTAGGTTTAAGCTGGTACAGATAATCCTACATTCTCTGCGTTTCAAAATCTCTCAATCTGGCTTAAAGATTCTTGAACTTTGTTGATTTTTAGGATAAAGTATGTGTAGGTGGAGTATGAGCTTTCATTAAGTGAATATTCTTTTAATCCACAGGAAAGACTATTGGTTGTTTCTTATTTTATCTTTGGAACCATATGAGGTTGATTTACTAAAGACAAATACATCTGTTTGTATGTGAGGTGCAGGGTGTGTGGTGGCAGTAACTCACACAGACAGGTGCCATAGAAAACGTGTATTGATTAATGTACCGACAGTTCACAACAACCCGGAGCGACGCCTGCCCAATTGGGTAAACTCACGGTTTCCCAAGATATAAAGATGACGGGTATCAACTGGGTTGACAGCATCTATTATGAGAGCGTAATGCAGCCTGGCCGTCTGGTGCCCAAGCAGGAAGATGTTCAAGTTGTGACCCTACGCTTTCCTTCCTCATTGGGAACCTTTTCCTACCACTAGTTCTGTCCCTAACAGGTGGGGTACCTGTCCCTACACTACCAACTCACAAATGCACATCAAGCCTGGGAGCCAGGGCCTTAACCTCCCTGGCGGTATGATTATTTCAGATTTTTGGTGCTGAAAGCGGTACGATTATTTTGCATGGAAATTTGGCGTTTTATATTGTAGGCCTGTAATTCTTAGGAATAACTCACTTAAATCTGTCCAAACAAGAGTCTAGTAGACATCCCGGGTATGAAAAAGTTTGAAACATGAAATCATAAATTATAATATAATAAATAACTAAAAATAATTATCAAAAATAATAACATAATAGTAATAAAATGTATTCAATAATATAATCAAACCGAAAACACTGAAATTTGCTCATTTGCAGAATTGTCGCTGTCCTCGCTTTCAGTGTCTGATGATAAATGTGCCCAAAAATCAGTATCACTCAATTCTGCAAGTGATTCTTATTTACTGATACAGGTAAGACCACACAAGTATATGCTGATCCTCACAGCGGTCTTAATCCGCGCCAGAAATGGTGGATAAAAATAAATATATATGTCTAAGCAGCTACTTTAAACAAATGTAAATTAGAACAAGAAAGCATAGTCAGCAAGCCAACCAGTAGCGCTAAAGCTGGAAAGTGAAAGTGATGATAAGTCCACTCATATGTCAGAGAGACACTATGTAGCATCAATATGAATGTCCCAATCTGCAAAGTCCTAGGCGATCTTCAACTCAGAATCCATCACCAAACACCACATGATCACTCCACAATGCCCCTCAGGACAGGTTCTTACCAGAGGTACGTGCTAGGCACTCTCATGCTCTAGCCACTATCGCGTGTTGTGCTTCAATTTGCACCAGCTGGTTCCGGACCTCACTCAGACAGAACTCCATATGCAGGAAGAGAGAATCGCACCATAGTGTAAAATCTTTGGGATGTTTATTCATACAAAAAACTTCTAAAAAGCAGCAAACAGCTCCCACATAAATATTACATGAGAGGTAACCCCCCAATGTGTAAACTCTTACCAGAGAATAAAGATCAAAGAGCGTATCGCACAGGCTGTAGCACACTGCAAACGCACGCCGTCCCAGGACATCTCACAGACCTCGGAACTCCGCTTTAACTCTCCAACTTCTAGCAACTTTTAAGGCTGTTGTTTTTTCTTTTTCATCCGGAACTCCTCCTTGCAATTGTGCCATACTCAATCCAAATAAGACAACCAGTACAAAGGGGAAAATGGACATCAACCTTCTTATGTACACTTTGTCTCCAGTGTCTCTCTGACATATGAGTGGACTTATCATCACTTTCACTTTCCAGCTT
This sequence comes from Glandirana rugosa, assembly GCA_018402905.1. Classification (NCBI taxonomy): domain Eukaryota; kingdom Metazoa; phylum Chordata; class Amphibia; order Anura; family Ranidae; genus Glandirana; species Glandirana rugosa. The sequence continues at coordinate 1,236,772 of BLSH010352329.1, read as the reverse complement.
TAGCGCTACTGTTTGGCTTGCTGACTATGCTTTCTGATTCTTATTTACTATCGGTGTTTTCTAGCTGCCGCAACTTCCTGTTTCTTTCCTATATTTATATATTATAGATTACCCATCCTAATGGTCGGCTCTTAGCACTGTGGGCTGCTTTCTGTCCCCACTCAGTGTGGATTAGAGAAGGGACCTTTTGTAATCCATGTAACGCCCTCACCAGCTGCCTTTTTTCTATCCCCCCCCCCCCCCTTGGTTTTGTGTCATTTTATTATCTCAGTATACCAGGTTAGTTTTAGATTTTTAGATCTTTTATTGCATTGGTTACTCTCTCCTTCCCCCTCTGGTCTTTCCCTTCCTCCCTCCCTTCCCCCTTTCTTCCCCTTCCCCCCCCTCCCCCTTCTTGTCCTTTCTCCTCCCCACTTCTCTCCTTTCTCCCTCTTTTTTCCCTTCCCCCTCTATCCTCCTTTTTCCCCCACCTTTTTTCTCTCCACCTTTTCTTTTTGCCTTTTCTCAATATATATATATTTTAGTTATTATATTTGTATATGGCTATCTATACACTGCATTCAGCTATTGTGGACAGTCGGGACAGTTGGCCCGCCTGCGATGGGCTTGAGCGGGGGGGGTATGTGACATTATGCGAGCCACCACAATGGAGGGGCAATACTTGTCACCTCACATGCAATCATTTTGAAGCGACTAGTGAGAGTCTGACATGGGTTTTGCTGGCCACCGTGGCAGAGCTGGTTCCAGCCCAGTCTTTCTGGTCCCCTCAAACCCCTCTCCACCTGCATTTAATGACCAGGAAGAGAACAGAGGGGAGCTCGATCCTGGATCTTAGAGGAAGAAAGCTGAGAGAGTTCTGCTAAATTTGGACTTTAACCACATCAGTACTGGGCACGAAAACGCCCTTCCTGTCCAGGCCATTTTTCAGCTTTAAGCGCTATCACATTTTGAATGACAATTACTCAGTCATGCAACACTGTACCCATATGAAATTTGCGTCCTTTTTTCACACAAATAGAGCTTTCTTTTGGTGGTATTTAATCACTAGGGGGGGTTTTATTTTTTGTGCTATAAATATAAAAAATTTTCTTTGTAAATTTTGGCCAAAATTTATACTGCTACCTATCTTTGGTAAAAATAACCCAAATAAGTGTATATTAGTCGGTCCTTTTGTAAGTTATAGAGTCTACAAGCTATGGTGCCAATCATTGAAAATTGATCACACCTGATATACTGATGGCCTATCTCATTTCTTGAGACCCTAACAAGCCAGGAAAGTACAAATACCCCCCAAATGACCCCTTTTTGAAAGTAGACATTCCATGGTATTTAGTAAGACGCATGGTGTAATTTTTTCCCACAATTCTTTGAAAAATTAAGATTTTTTTTTTCTTTTCTTTTTTTTCACAAAATTGTCATTGTAACAGGTTATTTCTCACACCCAGCATATGCATACCACAAATTACACCCCAAAACACATTCTGCTACTCCTCCTGAGTATGGCAATATCACATGTCTGAGACTTTTTCACAGCCTGGCCACATACAGAGGCCTAACATGCAGGGAGCGCTGTCAGGTATTCTAGGGACATAAATTACACATCTAATGTCATGAAGACCTATCACATTTTTGAAGGCCCTGGAGCACCAGGACAATGGAATTGCCCACAAAATGACCCTATTTTGGAAAGCTAACACCCCAATGTAAAATCTATGAGGCACAATGAGTCTTTTGAACATGTCATTTTTTTCCCAGTAGTTTTTGGTAAATGTGGGAAAAACGCTTTTATTTTTACACAAAGTTGTCCATTTATATGATATTTCCAACACATAGCATGTACAAAATGACACCCCAAAATACATTCTACTACTCCCCCCAAGTATGGCGATACCACATGTGTGAGACTTTTACAGGTGATATTTACTCATGGGTGTGACAGTCACTGACAGGTGATTGGCGATAGTCACTGATGGGTGACTGGCGGTGGTCACTGATGGGTGACGGGTGACTGGCGGTGGTCACTGATGGGTGACGGGTGTCAGGCGGTGGTCACTGATGGGTGATGGGTGACTGGCGGTGGTCACTGATGGGTGATGGGTGACTGGCATTGGTCACTGATGGGTGACGGGTGACTGGCGGTGGTCACTGATAGGTGATGGGTGACTGGCGGTGGTCACTGATAGGTGATGGGTGACTGGCGGTGGTCACTGATGGGTGACGGGTCTCTGGTGGTGGTCACTGATGAGTGACGGGTGTCTGGTGGTGGTCACTGATGGGTGACTGGTGGTGGTCACTGATGGGTGACGGGTGACTGGTGGAGGTCACTGATGGGTGACTGGCAGTGCACACTGATGGGTGCCGGGCGTCTGGTAGTGATCACTGATGGGTGATGGGTGTCTAGTGGTGGTCATTGATGGGTGACTGGTGGAGGTCACTGATGGGTGACGGGTGACTGGCGGTGGTCACTGATGGGTCATGGGTGATTGGCAGTGGTAACTGATGGGTGCTGGGTGTGTGGTGGTGGTGGTGACTGGCAGTGCATACTGATGGGTGCCGGGT
>BLSH010352329.1:1205516-1217495 GCA_018402905.1 Glandirana rugosa | reverse complement strand
TCTCCCAGCAGCCTCTGGGGCCAAAGAAACCCTGATTATTTGGCTGGTACAACATATCCACTCCTAACCTGGATACAATGTGATCTTGTCATACTAATGTTAACAGCAGCAGTGCCACCCAATGACAAAAGAGAGGGGTGCACCAACCCAGGCTTAGGGCAACAATCAGGGAATCCCCTACCAATTGGCCAGGCTAGTTACCACCGAGCAGAACTAAATTAGATAGCAACCCTTATTAGGACCAGGGTACTTCGCTGACATTGTGTAAGTGTATTTGGCTTTTGCCAGTGGCTGTTCCAGTAAATATTCATCATGTTGTAATGCTGAAGTCGCACAGCCAATACGGCTGTTAGCACTTGATATTCATTTTTCACCTTCTGGACATAGGTCAGAATGAGCACAATACAGCACTTAGCAGGCCTCCAGTGGCGATCCAAATGTGAGGCTGCTCTATCACTTTCAGCTATATCACAGATTGCTTTTAAAGTAATTTATTGTGATGGGAATACTCATCAGCAGCATTCTCCACTTCTTTTAATTTTTTTTTCTTTGGAGTGTCTTTTTTGAGATACAGACCACAATGATGTGAAAGCATATTAACATGCATACTTTACAGGTAGGTGTTAGACTGGGTATTTGGAAGGGGTGCACTGGCTGTAGCTCAGGGAAATGTCATTCTAGGCTAGTCACACGTTTATAATCCTAACCAATAAAAGTAGGTTTAATCCATCCAAAATGATACATTCCCTTTAACATTTACCCAGAGATAAGCTTTAAGGGAACTGGTAAAAGAACCCTTTGGACTTTCATTTTTTTTTTTTTTAAACAGTCTTTATTTACATTTTTTACAAAAAAATGTGTTTACAGTGAAATATAACAAAAATAATTCTGCTCATATGTATAAGAAACATCACAGAAAGCTCAATTGAGACACATGAATAATGACAGCTAGGGTAACAATACGAGATCTTGCATGAAGCTTGGTTAAGCATGTTAGAGATAATTAAACTTTTGACAACTTAAACTTAATGAGAGAGAAAAAATACAACGCATAACCTCAAAAATGCCTATCTTTGTGTCCCGCAATATTGTCCAGAGAATCTAAGTACACCCTCCGCTTTAGATATCTTGTGTATCAAGTAGAAGAGATAATTATCTGCGATTCTAATCCAAGGGGGGAGTAGGGAGCGACCCACAGAGAATGGGAGGGAGGGAAAGGTACTGGTAAGGATGGCTATACACGGTTCGAATCTCGGCCTGTTTAGCAGGAACAGGACGAGATTCTAACCGTTAATTGGCAGGCTGAATGTACCAAGTTGATCGATTGATCAACTTGGGTACAACCAGCCTGCCAAATTCTCTTGTGATTATCGCTAGTGGCTGCTATAGCTGCTAGCAATAATCATTGTCTTCTACCAGTGGGGATGGCTCCCCCCACCCCCCTGTCGGGAGAAGACAATGGCCTGGCAGGGGGGATTCCCGCATCAACACTGTCTGTGTTGATGGGGAATTGAGCAAATATCTTTCCTGCCACCGATGGTTTGGCCGGTCTAAGAGAGAGGAAAGGGTAGGTAACTGATAGGGAATGAGAGAGGAAATTAAATATCAACATGTCCAGAAAATAGGAGCCTCCTAGTATAGGAGCCACATAATCCTTTGGACTTCTTAACAGTCCACTACCTTGTCGGAGTGCAGATCGAAGACAATACAGGTCCCTAAACTGTCTTTGCTGACACTAAATGGTTGAGTATGTAAGCACATATTACATATTGTATTAGGTGGTGCACCTTATAACTAACACAGTATGCTCTCATCTACTGGTTCATTCATGAAAGGAATTCCCTGAGCACACTGCAAAGGAGTGCACTGGTTGGTGGTTCAACAAACTCCTTTAGCAGTTCCTTGAATGGAATATTTATCTTGGCAGGGCAAACTGGTAATCTCTATAAACATTAAAAACAATGTCTCCAAAGAACAGAGATTTGGAAACCATGCAAATGCAATTGCCATAATGGTTTGATGAGAATACACAGTATAGGCTCAAACACAGTGCTGCGCTACTAGTAAAAAAACATATATCAACAAAAAACCTTATAACATGACACAGTGAAAAAATAAGTCCATATATAAAGTCCCCAATATCATACAATTGCAGCATCAAATTGTGGCATCCAAAGATTTTGCTTCACCAAAACTGTGCATAAGTAATTTTCAAAGTGCAAGTGCTCTCCTCCATCTGTGTGCTCTGGCAGCTCACCTCACACTCTGACCCTTGTCTTACCAGTCTGTCAGAAACAGCAGGTCCCCTCTGGGGTTAATAATTAAACCAATCTGGTGTGCTGCTGGGTACTGATCCTCTGTATCTCACTCTTCTTCCCTAAGGGCTTACTAAGACTCGGATCTCCCTCGAGGGAGACGGATACAGAGAGGAACCAAAACATATGGGATCTAGTGCTCTCTGCTTAAAAATGTTATTGCTCCAGTAAAAACAAAATTAATTGTAGTCGCAAGTAAAGCACTTGAGCAGTGTGGACTATCTGAACATGACAAATTCCGTAAGAGCAAAGCGGCCATGGAATGACATCACCAAGGTTCCTCCCCCTGTACACGTTACGTCAATGGGTGTGACTTCTTCAGTATAGGGAGCTGAGTAAAGGTGCTGAACTTTACCCACACAATTGAAGACAGATGGTGTAGAGGTAGCATCTATGTTTTAGTCGAGAATTTTAGCCTTGCCTTCTCTATAATAGTGAAGCCTAGGAAGCACTCCTCATCCTAATACCGCATTAAGGGCACTAGATGGAGCTGATGATCATAGGAAATCAACATAGTAGCCCACATGCACACTGGGGATTTAGGTGTGGAGGCATCCAGCCGCAACAGCTTTCAGTCTCTCATAGAGTGTTAGCAGCAAGGCTAAACATCAGAGTTTCATGCACCAGGGTTAAGTGCCCAGTGTGAATGAGGCCTTAGAGAAGATATAGGGGGAATTCCTAAAGTCTGGGCAAATTCCTGTGACATTCTTTCAGGGATTTTTTAATAAATAGATGTGACATAAACCAGGGATGGTCACTTTCCAGGATTCATTTTCTTCATACGCTTATTTATTAATTTCCTTTGCTCTCAGCCAAAGGTCTTATAGTTCCTATGTTGGACTAATTAGATTATAAATGTCACAGTGATAAATCCACCATTGGTTAAAAATAATAATGCTTTAGGAGTAGTCGTATAGTGGCAGAACTCAAAATGTCTCCATCCCGACATGAGTTACACATATGACCATTAAAGTGAATTATGTAGAGACCCTTCCCAAATAACAATGTTAGCATCCTGCTATTCACTTGAATGCATTTCTTGTGGGCTTTTCTGCAGCTTGCTTAATGATCAACTTTCCTTGGAAGGATTAAAATTCATAGGACACTTTGTCTAACTCAGACTCCTTTCTTGGCATATTTCCCTGAGCTAAAATCTATTTATGTGCCAGAAAGGCCAAACTTCAGATAATCAAATATTGAAGATAACTTGCTTTTCTACTTTACTAAACCCCAGCTGGTTATGAGATATATTCTGGTCCTAGGGTGCACTATGTTCTATGAGCTGGGAAGGGAGTGTGAGGGGCACTTAAAATGCAGCCCAACTGCCTATGTTTAATGCCCCCCAACTGCAAGTGTAAAGAAGCCCTAAATGAGGGCTGCAATTCAAGAGGGACAAGGAGGATGAGGAGCTTATTAACCAGTGATATATTCTCTGCCTTGAGAAGCTCACATAATATCCTTTTAGAATGCGGTTGCTTGAATGGGAAGTCTTGTTCTTTTTTTATAGATTCTCATCATTCTTTGCAGACAGCTGCTTCTGTGCTTTTCTTTATGTACAATTAAGCTCTCGTTTTAAAAGTTTTATTTTGAAATATATTAATTATTTTATTTAATTTAGTTAGTAAAACAGACAGACCATGCAGAAAAGCCTACCCCTTCCAGGATACTGCACAGAAGGACTGCTCTGCTTTGTATGGAAGGAGCAGTTTCTCTGCAGCAGTCCAACCTCCTGAGTCACTCTCCAGTCTGTGAAGTTCATCCTGTTGACCAGGAAGCACCATCTCACTATCTCAGGGGGCATGTTGGACTGCTGCAGAGAGACCACTGCTCTCTGGGAACAGGTTTCTTTAACCACTTCACCCCCCGGAAGGACTTAACACTGTAGGACCAGAACACTTTTTGCGATTTGGCACTGCGACGCTTTAACTGACAATTGCGCGGTCGTGCGTCGTTGTACCCAAACAAAATTTGCGTCCCCCCCCACAAATAGAGCTTTATTTTGGTGGTATTTGATCCCCTCTTCATCCAATTCGCATGACAGGAGACTGTGACTGGCTCTTTGTGGAGCCGGTTCCCACATCTCCATGCAGGCTCCGGAGCAGCTTGCACAAGAGTCCTGTGCATCTTTGGCTCAATTTTAGGGCCAAATTCAGGCAAAAATTCGGCCCTGATTTGTCCCTGAAACGGAGAACAGGGACTCACCGGACACCTGCCACGAGCCACATGCAAAGATAGTGTGAACCCAGCCCCAGTGGGAGAAATGGTGCCCCATTGTTGGTGTCAGTGGGAAAAATGGTGCCCTAAGGGCCAGTTAAAGGCAAGCAAAGGTCCACATCCGCCCCCTGGGAGTTTGGAGATCCCTGCCCTAGGTGTTACCCCCTTTTCAGCCATAATCATTAGTACAGTGGCAGTGCATATTTTTAGCACTGATCACTGTATTGGTATCACTGGTTCCCACAAAGTGAACAAAAGTGTCAGTGTCAGGTCGCCCACCATAATATTACAGTTCCACTATAAGTCACTGATCATTGCCATTACTAGTATAAATAAAAATTCCAGTATACAGTATATACCATAGTTTGTAGATGCTATAACTTTTGTGCAAACCAATCAATATACCCTGCTTGGGATTTTTGTTACCAAAAATATGTAGCAGAATACATATAAATTCGTGAAGAAATTACATTTTTTATTTGATGTTTGAGATAGTGAAAAATATATATATTTTTTTTTCAAAATTTTCGGTCTTTTTTCGTTTATAGCGCAAAAAATAAAAAAACCCAGTGGTGATTAAATACCACCAAAAAAAGTGTTATTTGTGTAAAAAAAAATTCTATAAATTTCATCTGGGTACAGTATTGCATGACCACACAGTTGTCAGTTGTAACGCAGTGCCAAAAAACAAAAACGGCCTGGTCATGAAAGGGGATAAATCTTCCGGATGGCAAGTGATTAAGTAGCAATTTATGAACTAATTTTTAAAGCAAAAGTCACCTTAAAACAGTCCTTCATTCTAAACAAAAGGTGCCCAGACCCATGATATCGTACAGCATTTTGGGATTTAACTGTAGTCTTTTAAATTTCCACAGTGACAAAATAGTATTTATGTCTGAAGAAGGGATTTTTGTTAATGAGATCAAAATTAGGTTTGCTGCTTCATTGTCTAGAGAGCTAACAGTTCAGTAAGTTCTTTGTCAGTCATCATGTGATCTCACCAGTAAAAGCGTAATGAGAAGGAGCTGCATGGAAATCCATTTCCTTACATATTGTGCAGCACAGTGAGAACTGCCTGCAGCCACCTAGCTGTGCAGAACGATGACAAGCCTTACATTGTCTGAGAAATCCATCTCTTGTTCTGCTTGTCATATCATGCTGCTTTGTTGTCTGACAGATAAGACATGCAACTGTGAGCCCGTTAACAATATGTGATTTTGTATTCTGCTCTGTACAATAGGTCCCACTGGAGACTGCTGAGCACTAACGTCGGAGGAATGGATTCCCCCTTTCAAATCTCTGTGGATTATGAACTGTGTTTCCCAAAAACAGAGACCTTCCTAGTTCTGGACTCTCTCCATCTCAGGAATTGCTTTGGTGGTAAGATAATTGCAGGTTTTTTTTAATTGGATCCTTCATCAAAGTATATTTAAAAGATAACACTGGGTTTCTGACCATGTTACAGCCATATTCAGTAGACTTGTGCACGGGCAAAAAATTTGTTCATTTTCGTTCCGTTCGTTTTTTTATTTTTTTGGAAATTCGAAAAATTCGGAAATTGGAAATTTGAAAATTTGGAAATCAGAAATTCGGTAATTCAGAATTCGAAAATGCCGAAATTTGAAAAGTCGGAAATTTGGAAGCAAAAAAGTCAGAAAATTTGGAAATTTGAAAGTCGCAAATTCGAAAATAAGAAAGAAAATTTGAAATAATAAGTAACTAATAAATAACTATTAAATTATAGGTATTGGAATTTCCTTTCAAATTTCGCTGTTAGTGAACTTAAATCCGTAGAGTTGAGCGAACCCGAACTGTAAAGTTCGGTCTGTACCGAACTTTGGGGTGTCCGGGACCCGGACCCGAACCCGGACTTTTCAAAAAAATTTGGGTTCGAGTTCGGGGTTCTGGTATTTGATTCCACGTGTTGAATAGCTGCCAAGGGCAGCCAATCAACAAGTGTTTCACTGGTTTGCCCTTAGAAGCCATCACAGCCGTGACTACTAATGGCCTGGCTGTGATTGGCCAGTGCATCATGTGACACAGCCTCTATATGGGGCTGGAGTCACCGTGCTGCATGTCATATGCTCTCAGGATAGTTTAGGGAGAGGATGCTGTTGGCTCTGTGAGGGACAGATTGCAGATATTATAGAACATCTCATCCTGCATTACTGAACGATCTGATTGTGGACTAGGTAGAGATTACTAGTACTGCTGCTTTGAGGGACAGATTGCAGACCTCATCCTGCTGCACAGAACAATCTGGCTGGACTAGGTAGAGTCTGTTGCTTTAAGGGAAAGATTATTGTTCTAAAATCATCTCCAAGTTCTATAGGGAAAGGTTCAAGCTGTTGCTTTAAGGGAAAGGTTATTGTTCTAAAATCATCTCCAAGTTCTATAGGGAAAGGTTCCAGCTGTTGCTTAGAGGGACAGATTATTGTTCTAAAATCATCTCCAAGTTCTACAGGGAAAGTTTCTTCCAGCTGTTGCTTAGAGGGACAGATTATTGTTCTAAAATCATCTCCTAGTTCTATAGGGAGAGGTTCCTACTGTTACTTAAAGGGACAGATTATTGTTTCTTGCACAAAATTAAAAAGTGCGTCTACAGTGCTGGTTTTAAAAAAAAATTCTAAAAACTACATTTGCGGCCAGCGGGGCATTTCTTGCACAAAAATAAAAAAAATGTCTACATTGCTGGTTTAAAAAAAAAAAATCCAAAAACTACATGTGCGGCCAGCGGTGCATTTCTTGCACAAAAATAAAAAAAGTGTTGGCTACCTCCGCCTCCTCCACCGCCACTTTCAACGCCTCCTCAACCTCCAACTCCATATCCACCTCCATTTTTGATTTTTTATGTGATTTTAGCTTAAAAATTATTTTAAGTTATTTCCCTATCCCCATTTCTTTGTAAGGCACTTGTCCGACTCTTATCCCCATTTTCCTTCCTTTTGCAGACCTCTAGGACTTGCCAGGACTTTGTTACAGCCATTTTTGTGCCTAAAAGTTCGGGTCCCCATTGATTTCAATGTGGTTTGGGGTCTGGGACAAAGTTCGGGTCAAGTCCGGTCCCGAACCCAGACTTTTTCCCGAAGTTCGGCTGAACCTGCAGAACCCAAACTTGTGGTGAGGTTTATTCAGTCTAACACCCAGGTACTGCACTATTGGAAGTACTTTTGTTTTGGAGCTGCTGGTGATCAAAAGTATACTGTGTGCACAACTTGTTTGACCCCTGCAGGGTCTTTAGGGGAACTGCGGGCGATCAATGCAGAGCCATTTGTAAAGGAGGATTTGACCCTCTTAGGGTCTATGAAGGAGGTGAGCTTGCATTGCACCTGGTAAAGGGAGCACAAGTCAATGATTGGAATCTGTTGTGAGGCACGTTTTTCACAGTAAGGTTTGGTGTGCACTGTTTACAAGAAGACTCTACATATATTTGTCTAATTATGGACTTTTCATGAATGAATTATACACACAATATGATTGTATAGCAATGTTTTAGCATTATATTCATTTTCACTGACACTCTATTTATCAGCGTTTTTAATTACTTATTAGTCTTTAGCCACAAGCAGCGCTATCACATATCAATCACTTTTAGCTTTTTTGTTGTTGGTGATTTGCTATTACAGTGGTACCTCGGATTGAGAGTAACGCGGTTAAGGAGCGTTTCGCAATACGAGCAGTTTTTTTTTTAAAATCGTGACTCGGTTTGCGAACGCCAGGAAACTAGCAGGATTAAGCCTCTGTGCATGCAATATCGCATGTGGCCAGAGAGTGCAGGGGCATTAGTGAGGTTCTGAGATGCTCGGAAGCGTTCAGAAATACCGAAAGTGTAAACCATTTCCGAATGTTTCTGAGCATCTCCGAGCCTCACCAGAGCCCCCACACCTCTGGCCACATATGGTATTGCATACACCAGCGACCCCAGACCTCTGGTCACATACAGTACTGCATATACAAGCAGTCACTATGGAACGTATTATCTGAGTTTCCATTATTTCCTATGGGGAAACCTGCTTTGATATATGAGTGATTTGGATTACAAGCATTATCGTGGAACGGATTATGCTCATAATCTAAGATTCCACTGTATTTTCTAATATGTTTAATAAACTGCCCACTAGATGATGCTTTTCACTTTCTATACACACAGGAGCTGTGGGAGAAATCGGATGCGATATGGACAAGAATCATACCACATTCCTGTTCAAATTGCATGCAAATCTATGCAATGCAATTTGCGCCAATTTATTTTTTGTTTTGACACAAATCGCACCGCAAAGTATCGGTACTCGCTATCAGCGAATACTTGACTAAAAGTATTGGTACTTAAACTTTATCTTAAACTCTTATCACAAACGTGTGTTTTTCCCATTCCCATTACCTTTACTTTCTATCACAGAGGCACAACAGAAAGTGAGAAGAAATCTTTTCACAGTAGGGGGAAATCCCCTCTTGGACATGACACAGAAACAGTTATCCCCATTAGAAAAATCTCGTGATTTTCCATTACTCTCTATCACAGTAACAAACATGGCCAAGCTGATATCATGTTAGAATACTTTTAGTTGGGCCTTAAAAGAGTTTGTTGTCATTTCTTGTAAAGAAGGTCTAAATAGTCATTTCTGTACACTTCTGTGTCCTATTTCTTTAGGTAACAATGAAGGAGATTTATTCTCTTGTCCATGGGAGTCATCTTTCCTTTGTAAAAATGGGGAATGTATTGGTCGCACGAAAGTTTGTGACTTTCAGATAGATTGCCCAGGAGGAGACGATGAAGATGCAATATGTGGTAAGTGCCCACATTCCCATATCAGTTATTAAGTGTTAGTATCATTTCTCTTATACCTGTAAGGATAGTCCTTGTTATTGGACCCATTCCATAAGCAGGCCATGTCACTATTCAAAATATTGCAGTTAAATGTACAGAAAAAGGCTCACTTGCAGAGTGTTTTTGAACTTGCTAGAAAATTTGACTACTCCAAGAAAAGTAAATTCCCTGGCACATCCCCTTGCATCCTTGAATGTTATAGCCTTCTCCTCTTCTGGAAGTGTCTAATTATTCTCTGTGTTGGCTCAGCTCCTCCACCACCCCTCACATCCCTACATAATCATTAATTTAATTTTGGGGAAAGACAAATGAATAATACAGAGTGCAGGAGAAGGCTGGGCCAGAGGGCAGGGTGGCAATTGCCCCCCAGGCCACCCTAACTTACATTCAAAATGGCCGACGGCTGCTGCCTGCTCACACTTTTTTCTTCTTGTGGAGGAAGGAAGTAGGGGCCAGGAACGCAGCAACCAACTACATGCAGGAAAAGGGGGGGCGCCCAGGGCCGGCCCTGCCATGGATCCCGCCAGGCCCATTGGGCTGCCTCGGGGGGTATCACCAGATTACACCCTCCCACTTACAGAGTCCTACCTCCCAAATCAGCTTCTATAATAGACAGCACACTGGTGATGTCTATCATAGGAGCGGGTCCAGGAGGTGGGACTTCATATGACAGCAGCCATGCCAGGTAAGCAGGAGATCCCCGCTCTGTAATCTGGCGGCTCTCCTCTCTCTGCATTGCAGGCTGCATTGGATGGGCACTGGTGAGGCTGCGTTAATGGGCACTGATCAGGCTGCACTGATCAGGCTGTGCTGATAGGCACTTGAGAGGCTGCATTGATGGGCACTGATCGGCTGCATTGATGGGCACTGATCAGGCTGCAATGATTGGCACTGATCAGGCTGTGCTGATGGGCACTGGCGAGGCTGCATTGATGGGCATTGATCAGACTGCATTTGATGGGCACTGGTGAGGCTGCATTGGTGGGCACTGATGAGCTGCATTGATGCATTATTTTTGTTAAACCTCCTTTGTTGCCATTAACATTAAATTATGTTACCACATTGTATCATATTTGTCTTGCTTCATAACATCAATAACTGTTAGAAAACCAGGTGGGCATGGATGGTGAGCTGATTTGGTGGTTCAATGGGCCACTTGACTCGACTTGCCCCTTCCCTGACAGAGTGTCATTAAATAACAGCTCTGAGTCTGCGGGTACTGTTGACATTAGACATGTACAATTCAATTTCATCACAAAACGAAGTTTGGATGAAATTTTCATTATTCTGAGATTTGGATGTATCCAAATCTCCTAATCACAATAGAAATAATGATATAATAACGAAAACAACAAAAGCATCCGTATTCATTTGTTTCATTCAGATGACAGGATGCCATAGTTTGGGCATTTTGTTTGAAGCATTCAAAATAATGTTCCTATATAACGAATGATTCAAATTAATTTGGATACATTTGTTTTTATTCTAGTGAACATAGTGTGAATCATAAAAAATGCACTACATAATACATGTGAAATGGAAACATATTGCAATAAATAGTTAAATGTATACGGTATAAACATGAAATAAGATGATTGTGTTTGGGTTGGATTGGGGTGGATCCATTGGAATCTCAGAATCATAAAATAAATTAAATTATATAGAGATTGTACAATCAGATTGTAACCTATTTGACCAGCTGTAGCCTTTGATATTATGTGTGTTGTCTTTTCAGCAAATATCCTCCCTCCAGGTGGCCATTGCACTTTTGAAGAAGGCACTTGCCACTGGACTGCTAATACCACAACTGGTAGCTCATGGACATATACCAATTCAGTGCAGTTGAATCGTGGGGATAACATCCACTCACTTTCTACAGCAGGTAAATTGATACACAATATACAGTTGTGCTCATAAGTTTACATACCCTGGCAGAATTTATGATTTCTTGGCCATTTTTCAGAGAATATGAATGAGAAAACAAAAACATTTCTTTCACTCATGGTTAGTGCTTGGCTGAAGCCATTTATTATCAACCAACCTTGTATACTCTTTTTAAATCATAATGACAACAGAAACTACCCAAATGACCCTGATCAAAAGTTTACATACCCTGGTGATTTTGGCCTGATAACATGCACACAAGTTGTCACAAAGGAGTTTGAATGGCTATTAAAGATAGCCATCCTCACCTGTGATCTGTTTGCTTGTAATTAGTGTGTGTGTATAAAAGGTCAATGAGTTTCTGGACTCCTGATAGACCCTTGCATCTTACAACCAGTGCTGCAATGACGTTTCTGGATTCTAAAGGACCGTCAACACCGACTTTAAAATCAACCAGATGGACTGGCACCAAACCAAAGTTGTCTTGGGGAGTAAAAGGTGAAGAACTAATCCCAAACTTATGACGACTAACCGTAAGAGTTAAGGAACCGATGGAAAGGACAAAATATGTCAAGTTGATGGAAAAGGGCGTCTAGGAAACTGTTAAGAAAACGAAAGGGGTACTGAGTCTTAGGTCTTTGCAGTAACGTCGTGACCAACATTCTACGTTCCCAGATAGTCCTCAGGTCTTTGAGTAACTGGAAAATATGTGTGTGTGATTAATGTTCGTTTGTCTAG
>BLSH010352329.1:1159592-1175345 GCA_018402905.1 Glandirana rugosa | reverse complement strand
TCAGGTTTGTGTGGGGTGACCCCAGCTAGGATGATGTCCGACTTCCACCTCTGTATTCAATATGCAATGGGTACCATACAGGTATTCTGCAGGAACTTCTCAAAACACCATTTTAGATTGAAAGCAAGTAGAAGCAAAGGATCCCAATCAAGACAGGAACACAAGTGTATCTTATCTCAAGATCCAAAACCCAGGGGCACAAAGATATAGCAGCCAGCAACGTAGCAAGCATCCAGCATCTGTGTCACATCCTGCACAAGTGAGAGCCAAACGTTTCTCCATTTGATAGCCTACTTGAAGCCATAAGCAAGGTTTTGGATCTTGAGAGAAGATACACTTGTGTTCCTGTCTTGATTGGGATCCTTTGCTTCTACTTGCTTTCAATCTAAAATGGTGTTTTGAGAAGTTCCTGCAGAATACCTGTATGGTACCCATTGCATATTGAATACAGAGGTGGAAGGCGTACATCGTCCTAGCTAGGGTCACCCCACACAAACCTGATTGATTTGCTGGTCATACGACCATGTAAATCTAACTGCTCTGGTAAGCATCCAATTTGTCCTTTCTGATCTGTCACGGCACCGTGGAGTCACTGATTTTGGATCCATGCCACTTGTTTCACCTATCAACACATCTGGAATTTTCCTTTTTTCTTTTACTTTCCTTTAATTGGGACTGAATTTGAAAGACTTTATTTTTGTTTGACATTCAATGTTTGCACTATTTATTTGCACTTGCACAAGTGTGTGCTGAGACTGGATCTCATCACACAATCCATTGTGTTTATTTATTTATCCATCTATATTGTTTGCTGGGCTACAACAAATTATCACTTTAAGCGCAATACTATATTTTGTTTGTTTATTTGCACTATTTGGTCTAGTGAAGTGTTTGCAGCTATATTTTCCCCTTTTTCCTTTTGTGCAATTTTTCCTTTCTTTTAATAGGCAGGACTAGGTGTGGCCAGATTTGATTGACAAGCTAGAGTGGCAACACTGCTCTGAATTCAGGGGAAATGTAGCATTGTTGCCACCCCAATACAAGAAGCATTAGGTGGGCTTCACTGGCAGGTTTGACCAAAAAACACTACAGCACTGACAACTGTGCCCATCCTATAGTGATTAAATGTCATATACCAGGTAAAAAAGAAAAAAGAAGTATTAAAAGACACTTATTCCCAGAGTTATAGGAATAAAAAAATAAATTAGTAGAAAATGGCTAACACTGTGGTGCTGGCAAGGCTGCTTTCATATGTGGGCTGGAAATCCACAATCTATAAAATAAGGGCTCGGATGGACTGCTTACAAGCAGTCTATATCGTAAACCAACAGCTGGCAATTCTTTGCTACATGCTAATAGCTTCCATCCAAAACCACTCATCCGTTCCATACCCTTTAGTCAATATTTGAGAGTCAGACGGAATTGCACAGATGATACAGTCTTTCACAGGGAAGCCAATCTCCTAAGAGACAGACTTCTCTCTAGGGGATATTCACACACCTGCCTCAAAAAGGCTTTCAAAGGAGCATGCCGATGAAGTAGTCATGATCTCCTTTACAATCCCAAATCTTCTGCAAAAAAAGAAAATCCTATCAGAATCATCACACAATATTCCAACCAGCATCAAACTATTAGGAAAATAGTGGACAAATATTGGCATCTCTTACAAATGGACCCAATCTTAGGATCAGTGATACCAGAGACCCTGGCCTTCACCTTTAGGAGGGCCAAATCCATTAGGGACACACTAGTGTCCAGTGAATTTAGGATAGGAGGGAGAAAAGACCCATGCAGATGCCAAGGGACATTTAAATGTGGCAGATGTCATTTGTGTCAACATATCAACACCTCACCTTCAATCATTCTACCAAATGAGGACAAATATAAACCTAACCATTATGCCAATTGCAGCACCACAGGAGTGGTATATCTCCTAACATGTGAGTGCTCATGTTTTTAAGTGGGCAAAACCATTAACTTGTGCATTCAGACACATCACCTTTATGTAAAAGTGTGACCCCGATCTGCCACCTGGCAGACAAGTCATCCATCAACATGGGGGGATGTTCCCAAAAATATCTTTTTTGGTCCTAGATAGAATTCATCATAGTGCTAGGGGGAGGACATGGAGAAGAAAGCCGGCTGTAGTGGGGAGCAAGATGAGCCTGGAGTCCGTGCAGGGAGACCGGCGTCAAGCTGCCCTGTGTGGCCTTGATGGTTAACCAGAATCAGGCTGATGAAGGAGGCATGGTTAAGCTTCTGAAATGCGTCACAATTGGCTCACACATCGGTTGGACTGACAGCTCTTCTCACTACTGTGCTGGGCATATGGTCTTTGGGTGGACATCTGATTTCTGGTCAACCATCATGGCAACACAGGGCAGCATCCCGCTGGTCTCCCTGCACGGACTCCAGACTCATCTTGCTCCCCACCACAGCTGGCTTTCTTCTCCACCAAGGACTACCATACAGCTCCCACCTCATTACAATCCACTGCGGACTGTCATCCTATTTCTCCCTCTGACCCGCTTCTGGTTTCTATTTGTTTTATATGGTATTTGACTTATTAACCTGTGCTACACTATGCTGGTTTGGTGCTTTCTTCCCTTCCCTTCCTATTTCACTGGCAGGCTCAACAAGTATTCATGGGACTAAGGGCACCATTAGCATGTTTCTAAAGAAACATAATTTCTAAGAATGACCTTTACTGTTCTTGTTCTGCTTTCACAGGCGGAGGTGGTGGATGGAGTGACATTACGGCGTTGCCATGGGCTGGGAATTCTCTTCTTGAAGGAGCAGAAGGGGGCCAATCTTGCTATCAGGCAAGGGCCACTCTTCAATGGGACACCTATGGTGGCTTTGGTGGTGGTGGAGGTCCATGTACATCTGGTGGAGGAGGAGGAGGATACCAAGGTAGGTTGATGCTCAGTATTGCTAAATGCTATAGGTATAAGCACGATGATGTAAGAAAGAAAACAAGAAAAAATGATAGAAGTATTAATATATGCATATACATGAATAGGTATATGACCTGCAATTGTGTTTTGGTAAACTGCACTGATCCTGTGTGAAATTTGGATGTCTGGATCACTAGCCAGCCATGTCTTTTGTTTAAACAGCCTTTATTTCTCAGAAAATGGAAAACAAAACAGATTATAGTCAGCAAAACAAACAAAACCGGACAGTAGCTATAGCAGTGGAGAAGCACAGACCAACCAGGTGGATAAGTGCAGAAGCAGGGCACCCTGGCAGGTTCATCTAAGTTACTGAGTTTAAGTACTAACCAGTGTTCACCAGAGCTCTTGATGATGGAGATGGATTTTGCTTCATGTTAGTACCAAGTTGAAGGCCTCAGGACCGCCCTACTAGGAGGAGAGCAAACCAGGGTCCAGTAGTAGATATAGCAGGTAGGGATAAGCAGATGTATAATCCATAAACAAGGTTGATAACAAGTTGGTAACAGGTTGGGATCAAGCAGAAGCGTAGTTGAGGAATAAGCCTAAGGTTGGCAACGAGTGGTAACGAAGATATGACAAGAGAGAGATACTGGCTGGAGAGACCACAATAATCTGGCAAACAACAAGTGCAGAGACATGGCTTAAATCAGGATGTTGATGGGAGGAGCAGAGAGTTCAATGTTCAAGAAAAAGATCATTCAAGGAATTGTCCAGGGAGCTGTCCAGCATCCCAGCTGGCTCTGCAAGAAGAGACATTACCAGACACAGCTGAGTTCACAGGTTCAGACCCGAGTCCTGACACAAAGCTTCAGCTCACCGCCAGCATAACTTGCTCCACAACTGGGTTTTGAAGTGCCCATCTGCTCCAGAGGTCCAAAAAGGGTCACAAAAGTTCAGCAGATAAACAGCATACAGCCCTCTCACACTGGGGTTGATTTACTAAAGGCAAATAGACTGTGCACTCCTTCTGCAAGTGCAGTTGCTCCAGAGCTTAGTAAATGAGGTAAAGTTTCACTTTACAAAGAATACCCAATCACATGCAAGGAAAATAACAAAAATAGCATTTTTGCTTGTGCATGATTGGAGGAAGAAATCAACAGAGCTTCTGATCATTTACTAAACTCTGGAGCAACTGCTCTTGCAGCGAACAACTGCACTTTGCAAAGTGTCCTGCTCCATACAAGACATCATCAATTTGCTGGTTGTTCCTGCCTTCATCAGGCCTTTATCAGGTGGGTATTTAATCCTGAGTGCTCCAAAACTGCTCATCATCCCCCTTAAAGGGACTATAACCCAAACAACGGTGATATATATTTACCATCCAGGACCCATCCCTGGCATCCTGTACACCTATAAAAAGTATAGCTCTAAGATAATAATAAATAACATTGGTAGTTGGTCACAGTGCCAATCATATTTTTAATAACTTTATATTTTAAATTACTGAATTATAGAGCTATACAGGATCAACCCAATTTACCAAACCGCAATTTTGTTACCATTTATTGTTCAACGTGTTATTTAGCCTTGATTAAGGGGACTATTTACAAACCCCAGAAATGTGTTGGGGTTTAGACCTTGTGGCTCTAGTTTCTTGCCGAATCCCCAGACTGCTAGCTTGTTTGTTATGTGGATTATACCTCTGTCACCCGTTTGGTCCTCTACTTGCAACATCAACAGTTAGCAGTGGGGCAAACTCAAGCATCCCAACCTTGCAGCATAAGGCAGAACCTTCTTCTGGAGGGTTTCTGGTGAAAATGTGGGGCATCCTTGGCTCTAAGCTTCAGGGGATCCTGTGTGTTCTACACAAATGTCAATTCCACCATAAAGTTAAAAATGCTACAAAATGCTTTGGTTACACATACTTGTGATAATATATGTGTGGATTAAACTCACTTACCTTGCACTATAAATCAGGTTCTCTTCACGTTCTGGACAGGGGTTGGTGGAAAAAGGAAATGTTGGATGATAAATAAGCCCCATTGTTTTAAACACAGTAAAGCAAACGCACTACACAATTATGTTCTAGGAAAGTATTTCAGGAAAGTAAACACAGTGAATGACGGCTTTTAGTGGCAGAAACCAGGAGCATCTCGGAAAGTGATCAGAGCCTTGGTTATAGTTACTATTATTGATTGTTTATACATTGTGCACTATACGTTTGACTACTTGAAAAGTACCAGGCATGGAAAGTGCTGTGCTCCAGTTCACCTTTGTTCCCTTATTTTTTATAGGTGGACATGCATCCCAGCTGGATGAGATCTCCACTGATGGGCAGGATGGCGTTTCATTCATTAATCCATCTGGAGAGATGTTTCTCCAGCCCTTGGCTGGTGAGATCACTTTTTCTAAGTAGACAAACAGAAGCTAGCAATATTTCAACATTATTTATGACTGTGCGTCTGGCCTGTCCTGTTTCTCCACTGTATAATCTGCTTTGGATTTCCTTTATAGACAATGTTCACAGTATAACCAGGTATCCCAAAGAGACAGAAATAAAGAAAGGGGGATGGAAGGGTGCAGGAAATTCACTGCTACAGAACTCTTCTCTCAGAGAACAAAGCAAAAAAAAAGTACATTTCTGCAATATATGAACATTTCTTCATGTTTTTTCAATTTTGTAAACATTCCAAGGACAGAAAAATACCTGTTGATTTGTCAGATATCATGTGAGCCCCTAAATTCCTTTAGTGAACTGACAACACTGGCTCTGCTGCACTGAAATCTCAAATACTGTTGTCAGACCTGCCTGAGCCCTTACCCTATTGTACTATAGATTAGTTCCTTCTTATATAGAGAGATGAGGGGAAAAGAAGGCATTTTGTATTCCATTAGAAGAACATTTAAGCTCCCTGGGTTTCTGGAAGGTATATTTTTGTACTTGGGGTATTTGTAAAGGCATAGAACATGGTGAAATATACTGTAAATATAAAAGTATAGCACACCACCCAGAATAGTGATAAAATCCTTCACCGTAAAGTAAAAAGTCAAGCTGCCAGGTTATAAGCAGCAAAATGCATTTAAAACTGTACTCTGAATGGTTCCTTGCTCTTTCTCTTCTCTTAAAGTGGTTGTAAAGCCTTAAAGGGGTTGTAAAGGTTCAGTTTTTAAAAAAACAAACATGTTATACTTACCTCCTCTTTGCAGCGGTTTTGCACAGAGTGGCCCCGATCCTCCTCTTCTGGGGTCCCTAAAGCGGCACTCCTGGATCCTCCCCGCATCGAGTGTATAGACCAGTGGTTCTCAACTCCTGTCCTCAGGACCCGCTAACAGGCCAGGTTTGCAGGATAACTGAAATGCATCACAGGTGATATAATTTGCTGCTCAGTGATTGCAGTATTCTAGTCTGCATCTCCCCAAGGTAATACTGAAAATCTGGCCTGTTGGTGGGTCCCAAGGACAGGAGTTGAGAACCACTGGCCTAGACGGAGAAGCGCTCTCCCTCGGGGCACCCGTGCGGGCGCACTTCCTTGTCCTGCTGCTGCGTCCTTTAACACAGACAGCAGGACTCAGCCCCACCCCCGTGTCATTGGAGTTGATTGACAGCAGCGGGAGCCATTGGCTGCGCGGCTATCAATCTATCCAGTCAGGGCCCAAGACACTGGCTGGAGCGGGTGTGCTCGCCCCCTCCGCTGGAAAGACCGGGTTCAGGTAAGTAAAAAGAGGGCTCTAGGGGGCCGGTGCATTACAGGAGGTTTTTCACCTTAATGCATAGAATGCATTAAGGTGAAAAACCTCAAGGGTTTACAACCCCTTTAAAGGGGTTGTAAAGGCAGAAGGTTTTTTTTTATCTTAATGCATTCTATGCATTAACCACTTCAACCCCGGAAGGATTTCCCACGTTAGGACCAGAGCACTTTTTGCGATTCGGCACTGCGTCGCTTTAACTGACAATTGCGTGTTCGTGTGAAGTTGTACCCAAACTAAATTTGCGTTCTTTTTTCCCCACAAATAGAGCTTTCTTTTGGTGGTATTTGATCCCCTCTGCGTCATTTCTGATCACGGCTATAAACAAAAAAAGAGCGACAATTTTGCAAAAAAAAAAAACAATATTTCTTACTTTTTGCTAAAATACAAATCCAAAAAAAAAATTTTAAAATTTTTTTTTCTTCGGTTTTGGCTGATTTATATTCTTCCTCAAATTTTTGGTAAAAAAAATCACAATCTGCGTTTATTGATTGGTATGCGCAAAGGTTGCCGTATTTACGGATGATGAGAATTCATTTCTGAGGTTTTTATTTTTTTTTTACTAGTAATGGCGGCGATCTGCGATTTTTAGCAATACTGCGATATTGGGGCGGACATGTCGGACCATTTTGACACTTTTTTGGGACCATTGGCATTTATACAGCGATCAGTGCTATAAAAATGCACCGATTACTGTGTAAATGCCATTGGCAGTGAAGGGGTTAACCTGCAGGGGGAGATCTAGGGGTTAACTGTGCTCCCTGGGCGTGTTCTAACTGTATGGGGGCTGGGCTGTCAGGGGCATAAGAGATCTAACTGATCCCAGTGAGAGGGATCAGTAGATCTCTTATGTCCCCACTGTCAGAATGGGGAACTGCCGTGTTTACATTGGCGGTTCCCCGTTCTTTGGCTCTGGCAGCTCATCGCGACTTGTCGGCGGACATCGGGTCCACCCGAACCGCGGGCACACTCCTCCGGAGTGCGGCGGGCACGAGAGCGTGCCCCCTAGCGGCCACTCCGCAAATCGCCATTTATTTACGGCGATTCGCGGTACACGTCCACACTGCCGCAGTAAATATACTGTGTGCGGTGTGGAAGTGGTTAAGATAAAAAGCCTTCTGTGTGCAGCAGCCCCCTAGCCCCCCTAATACTTACCTGGGGTCCCTCTCTGTCCAGCGATGTCCACAAGTATCTCAGCCGTCCAAGATTCTCCTTCCTGACACAGCAGCAATGCCATTGGCTCCTGCTGCTGTCAATCAAAGTCAGTTAGCTATTCAGGGGAGAGAGGGGCGGGGTCAGGTGTGGGCTCCGTGCCTGAATGAACACATGGAGCTGTGACTCAGCTTGGGTGCCCCCATAGCAAGCTGCTTTCCGTGGGGACACTGAACAGGAAGGAGTGACCAGGAGCAAAGAAGAAGGACCCGAGAAGAGGAGGATTCAGGCTGCTCTGTGCAAATCCACTGCAACAGAGCAGGTAAGTATAACATATTTATTATTTTTATAGGGAAAAAAATGAGTCTTTACTATCACTTTAAGGTTTTCTACCTTTATGCATTCCATGCATTAAGATGAAAAACCTTCTGTGCTGCAGCTCCCCCCAGACCTCCCCCCTTTTTCTTACTTGAGCTCCATCCGATCCAGCAATGTGCATGAGCACTGCGGCTCCAGCTGCTGTCTCTCTCCTCATTGGACAGATGATTGGAGCAGGAGCCACCGGCCAAGTCCCACTGTCTGTGCCAATAGACACAGCAGCGGGACCTGGGTGCAATCACACATGGGTGCCCCCATGGAAAGTGGCACCCGATGAAAAGGAGGAGTCTGGAGTGGGGGACCGTAGAAGAAGGGGATCAGGATTTCTCTGTGCAAAAGCATTGCACAGAGCAGGTAAGAATAACATTTTTGTTATTTTAATGCAAAAAAATGCTTCACAACCACTTTAATATGTTACTAAACCCACAATAGTAAAATCAGTCTGTATATGCAATAAAGCATGCTTGTTATACTCACTGAGGAACCCAGGGAGTTAATACTGCGCATTGTGTAAAAAGGCTGTTTGATCCTGTCTTCGCTAATCCTTCCATTCTTTTACTGTCCCCAATCCATCTGCTAATAGCACAGGGCCCTAGGAGGCACTCTGCACATGCCCAGTTTGGGGTACATTGCTAGAGAGGTTTTTTAGGGAAGGTGCACATGATCAGCACAGGGCCAATCAGCACTGTCAAGACAGAGGGTCAGTGGTCATGCAGAGGAGAATGAAAACTCCTCCTACAAGCTTTAACCAGTGCTTGGCCAGACACTGATAGAAGTCACAAGACTGCTATATACTGCTGATGAGAAAGGGTATTTAGCTGTTTACATTTACTAAAAAAAAAAAGAATTTCCATGTTCTGTGTACTGTGGGAGACCAGATATTGTAAATGCAGGCTCCTGGGTTTGTACTCCAGTCAGGTGAATTTGCTTAGGCTGAGATGATGGCTTCTTCATTCTTGGTCCTCCTGCTTTTTACCAGCCACAGAAAGCTGCCTTCCTCCTCTCTGACAGCATTACTCCAATACACATAAAGTGGACATACTATATTGCACAAAAACTATTTTGCAAAATTGTATAAAAATAATTGTTGGAAATGGTGAAAACTAAATGAGGCCTTATAAGAATTATGTGAATAATGATTTGGCTGTCACATTTGGGTTTTGAAGCACTTCAGATATCATTATTGGAGCATTGAAGGCTTGAATTTTGTCTGTTTCCTTCTGAATTGGTCAAAATTCTAACTGTGCTTGGCTTTGCAAACACCACCCGGTTTGACAAAAGATGATTTAAAAATCAGCTGAGCTTCACTGAAAATGGTCCGCGTAACAGTGACTGCATCTCATCAGATCGGGTGCTGTGGTTGGCTAAATACAATAGCCAACAGATTAGAGCCCTTCACCCATGCGGTTTGCAGTCAATTGACTCCTATTCGTCCCCTATTCATCCTTATGAGGCTAGCTTTACTTTCTCTTCTAAAATCTTCTAAATCTGTTACTTTGCCCTGAATGAGCAAAGTGCAGGATTAATTTCAGTTTAAAATATGTTTATTGTAATACAGAGTTATGTCTGATATTAGATTTGTCTAATTTACATGCCAGATAAGGACACGGATAATGACTGACTTACCATAGATTTTAATAAAGACTAGCAGAGTTGGAATTGGTTAATGCCTCTGAAATATATTATTGAATTCCAAATAACAGTGAATATGGAAATAGAGTTGAGCGAACCCGAACTGTAAAGTTCGGGTCCGTACCGAACTTTGGGGTGTCCGTGACCCGGACCCGAACATTTGAAAAAAGTTTGGGTTCGGGTTCTGGGTTCGGGTATTTGATCACGCATGTTGAATAGCTGCAGGGCAGCCAATCAACAAGCGTTTCACTGGTTTGCCCTTAGAAGCCATCACAACCATGCCTACTAATGGCATGGCTGTGATTGGCCAGTGCATCATGTGACCCAGCCTCTTTATAAGCTGGAGTCACTTAGTGCTACATGTCACATGCTCTCTGGCTAGTGTAGGGAGAGGATGCTGCCGGCACTGTGAGGGACAGATTGCATATATAATAACATCTCATTGATCTGATTGTGGACTAGGTAGAGATTACTACTACTACTGCTTTGAGGGACAGATTGCAGATCTCATCCTGCATTACAGAACGATCTGATTGTGGACTAGGTAGAGATTACTACTACTACTGCTTTTAGGGACAGATTGCAGATCTAATAACATCTCATCCTGCATTACAGAAAGATCTGACTGGACTAGGTAGAGTCTGCTGCTTAGAGGGACAGATTATTGTTCTAAAATCATCACCTACACTGCCACGGTCACGGCCTAGTCAACCTCTAGGCTCCTACTCCACATCCACATCCACCCCCCTTCCCATTTTTATTTTTTTTATTTGATTTTAAGTTATTTTCCCTATCCCCATTTTTTTGTAGGTCACTTGTCCTACTCTTACCCCCATTTTACTTCCTTTTGCAGCCCTCTAGCACTTGCCAGGACTTTTTTACAGCCATTTTTGTGCCGAAAAGTTTGGGTCCCCATTGACTTCAATGGGGTTCGGAGTCCGGGGTCAAGTTCGGGTCAAGTTTGGAACCGAACCCGAACCCAGGCTGCACCCGCCGAACATCCAGGTGTTCGCTCAACTCTATATGGAAAGTAAAATGAGACATATTTCCTGAATTTGAACAGGCAGATTATACTGTCCTTAGCTGCAGAGAGAAAGCTAGTGGGTTTTGTTATTGTATAGCCAATACGCCATAAATCCAGACAAGCTTCCATTAAGAACACACTCCTTGTGTAATGAGCTAAAGGAGTGTATTCAATTATATTGATTATTAGCGGCCATCATCAAACGATTGAATATAAATTATTTTCCCCAGTTAGAAAAATGGTTTCATTTCACAAGTATAGAAGCCAAGCAAAAAAAGATAAAAAAAAGGAATGAAATCCATTGAGGGGTTCATAACAGTGATAGATAGATATTGTTGATCTAGTAATATATATGTTTTATGTTTAGATGAATATTTGTTTTTTACATGCACTACCCTCAGACAAAGTTTTTTGGTTTTTTTGGACGTTGTCCATTTACACACAAATTGGCCCCACCACCACCACTCTCTTCTCATTGGCTCACTTGCTGTGACTTACAGCAGCAGGAGCCAATGGCTCCCACTGATGTGTGAGCCAATGAGGAGAGAGAGACCCAGGAGAGCAGTTGCTCTCATGCATATCGCTGGATCGAGATGGGGCTCAGATAAATATAAAGGGGGGGGTGGCTGGGGGGAATCTGCACCCAGAAGGTTTATTACCTTAATGCATTAAAGGGGTTGTAAACCCTTGAGTTTTTTTCAACTTAATGCATTCTATGCATTAAGGTGAAAAACCTTCTATAGTGCAGCAGCCCCCCAGAGCCCTCTTTTTACTAACCTGAACCTGACCGTTCCAACGGCGCTGCTGTCAATCAAATCCAGTGATGCGGGAGCCGGGGGTGGGGCTGAGTCCTGCTGTCTGTGTCAATGGACGCAGCAGCAGGACTCGGAACCATGCCCGCACAAGTGGCCATTGATCCTTGCTGAGCAGGCGGATCACAGGTCCGTGTCTGGTCCACTATGCAGAGCAAACATGGACACAGTCATGCTCTCCTCTATGGGGAAATCGGATGGAAATGGACCGCCTGTCTATTTCCATTTGATGCCACCCGATCCGCCAGACAGATGGGGAATAAGACCACCATTCGTCTGTTTTTGGCTGGGGAATAGGACCACCATCCGTCTATTTTTTTCACTGACATCCGCCGCTCCATAGAAGAGACTGGAGGGTCCCATCGGGTCCACCAGAAAAACTGAATGGCGGACCTGATCAGACAGCCCGCGTGAAAGGGACCTTAAGGCTTTTTATGCAGAGAACGCATTAATGTACAAAACCTTTATCCTTTAGAGCCACTTTACTGAATGAGGTGAAGCTTTGCTGGCTTCCATCATCCAATTATGTACAAGAAAAATTACTGTCTTTTTATTTTCTTGCATGTGATTGGGTATTATTTGCAAATGGAATATTTGCCGTATTCACTAAACTAAGAGGAAGTTCCTTTGCAAAGTGAACAGACTATTTGCCTTTACTAAATCAACCCCAAAAACACTGCTTCTGCTAGAAAGTGATATGTTACTTATAAGTCAATACTAAAATGTGTGATCACACTGCCTCTAAATTAGGTAAAGTGAAAAACTAGAAAGTGACAATAAATAAACTAAATAGGTAAGTGTTTCATATATACAAAGTGCCAGTGCAAATTAAATTCATAAAGAACCCTATAATGCAAAAAAAGCCAATGCAATAAATAATAAAGCTTCTTATAAATCAAAGGAGTCTCTATTTGATAAGGTGCTTCATAGAGATGACACCACAGTGTAACGACAATTTTCCACTTGTGCTCCTTTCACCAGGTGAAGTGCAAGCTCTTAACACCAGAGTTTGGTCCATCAGATTGATCTGCATTTATGCTTTGTTGACCCATAGGGGTCTATAATGGAGGTGAGCTTGCACTCCACCTGGTGAAAGGAGCACCACATTTATATACTATGTTACTTATAAGGCCTCTTGTATACTGGGCATTTAGCCCTGGTGCAGGAGATTATTGGCATTTACGCACAAATTCACCTTCCAATCCCGCTGCCGGCAACTGACAGCTGCTGCGGCAGTTTGAGGCTGCATGGTGCACTGAGAGATACTTATGTTAAGTGCAGTATGCAGTTAATGACAAATGCCACAAGTGGTGTGGGGACACAGATAGCTATAAAATCTTGACATAGGGTCTAACCCTTCCCCAATCTATCAAAAAAAAAAATCAGCTTTGCCGATAGATATACTTTAAGACAGCTTTATCCCTTTCTTACTTCACTTATAGTTGTATTTATTTTACTATAAACTATACTATAACAACCATAAAAAATCCCCTTATATCAGCACTTTCCCAACAGATAAGCAGACTGTACAAACCTTTAGCTAGGCAGTCCAAGCTCAGGTGAAACATGGACCTCCATGCTCCAACTTTTTGTAAAGCCAATGCCAATATGCAATGTGACCATTTCCAAATGCATACAAAAATTTGTCTAACTTTCTCTGATTTACACAGCAATGGAAAATGATGGGGAAGTCCGCATTGAGTTGTATTTAAACTGCAGTCATTGCAAGTCTGGAAGTTGTAAGAAGGACAGTGAGCGGAGAGTGATGTGTCTGTGTGAGGCTGGGACCATGCTGTCAGCTGATAACATCACCTGTGTAGGTAGGAAACGGTCCAACCTATGGTTTCTGTTTTCTGAAAATGTAATTATATGAGAAAATAGCTATCAATTTATTATAGATTTGTTGGGGTATTTATGCACTACAGCGAGCAAGAAACATATTTTCGATTAAACTGCATGAGTCAATTCTGACAGCTAATGCCCACCCAGGGGGTCAGGGGAGGGGAGCTTCACCGCACAGCCTTTGATTGACAGCCTCAGCTGTGCATGCTTTCCTATGAGTTTGTGTAGAGAGGGGTGTGTCCCTTCCCTCTACTCAGGTCTGCTGGTGTGGTAAAGTGTAAAAGCCCTGGCTAAGAACAGAAACCACAGGGTCCCTGCTAGCCAGAAAATCTTCCTAGTCCCTGTTTCTAGGGCTGGCTTTAGTCTGCTGCGGCTTTACGCTATTCAGTGAGAGGCTGGGTCATTATCTAGTTTATTTGCCACCACTGTAGAGAAAAGTCAGGTCACCAACCTTGGTGTGCTAACTGGCAGGGCTGTGTAAATCTCAGGAATGTATAGGCCGAGATACAATTCCTCCTGTAACGTACCCGGTGAGGGAGCCCAAAGCATAGAGGAAGGCCTCTCTTACGGCTCTGGCTAAGGAGCCCTGGTAAAGTAACAGGAAATGCCAGAGCACAGAGTGACACGAGTGCCTAATAACACTTCTGCTGGAGTATGCTGATGTGCGTCAGGATATGTGGGAGTAGCTTGCTGGTGGCATCCTGGCAGAAGAGCAGGAACTGATGTCAGGCATAGCTACAGCTGGTTCAGGTGCAGAAAGAAGAACCAAGGCAAGGTCAGACAGTCCAGGTCAACAGCTAGCATGCATATCAGACACAGGCGGCAGCTAGAAGAGTAGTCAGGAGTCAGAGGGTCGGTAACAGCAAGGTGGATGAGCAGAAGGGTAAGGCAAAATCATAGTCCAGAGGCAAGCCAGGGGTCAGTGCAGGTGGAGTTCAAGAAAAGACAGGAGCAGATCGGGTCAGCAACAGAAGAGCAATACAAGAACAGATACACAGATGCTTCAAGAACATAACAGACTAAACAGCACTGACACAAGGAATTAGCGCAGTTTAAACAGCTCGCCTGGCGCCAATGAACACTTACGCACACGCTAAGCGGCCACAAACAGGGCTTCCAGGAACCACGCGCATGAGCACATGTTTTTTGCATGTGATGCCAATGTGATGCTAATTTCTGGGTGATGTCCAACATTTGCCCTGACACCCCACAATTACTCTAATAAAGAGATGTTTTGAGTGACTTATCACTTTGCCACCCAAACGTACTTTTATGTTTATTCACAAACTGATGTTTTTGTTCTTCATTTGCTGGGTTTTTTTTCACTTTGGATAATATTACATTATATATCATTTTAGCGCTGCACTTATTATATTTTTGCACATGTATGCATCTACACTGACAGTTCCAGTATATGTACTTGAGTGGCATATTTAGCTGTTTGCCTGGAGTTCAGCTTTACTATGGAAAATGAGATGAAAAAGTCAAATAATACTGAAATAATAAGACATTAACCAAAACTTTCTTCAATATTGTTTCAGCACACAAAGGTCCTATTCCAGACAGGCAGCTTCCTCTTCCACTTATTCTTGCTGTCCTTATTGCTACAGTTATACTTGGTGTGATATTTGCCTGTGGAAGTCTGTTATTCGGTAAGTCTGCATTCACAATGCGCTCAATATAGTATCTTAAACTGGTCATGTGCTAAAAAAAAAAGATACTTTTATATTATTTCTGTATATTTCTGTATACCGCTAGTGGGAAAATGATTTATATGTTGTGTAAAAGCTGTTAAACAATGTATGTTTTTTTGTTTTTCATATTATAGTAGAAAAGGTGATAGTCCACAAGCATTTTTTGAGCTACAGAGTTAACTATGAGCCACTCTGTAGCACCATGCCACTCACTTCTTGTGGAGTAGTCAGTACTTGATATCATTGGTTCCAACTGTAGACACAACTGATGAGGTGTTCTTCACTCACCGTACCACGATGTCTCACCGAGTATCAATTGAGACATCGAGTTTTTTACGAACACCTGATAGTGGAAAAGATGATATTATACTTTTTGTTTTTTTGTATGTAACAAATTGTCGAAAATGTGTTGTATATTTAGTAAAAGGGTGATCGCCATATGTCTTTATATGTCTTTATTATATTTTCATAGAAAAAAAAAATCGTGTACTGGTCAAATTCTATGATATAACTCGCGTAACACTTACGTCTGAATGGCTTATTGTCTGAAGGTGTCCGTTTATAGTGTGGTTCAT
>BLSH010352329.1:1128973-1158574 GCA_018402905.1 Glandirana rugosa | reverse complement strand
ATGTGTATAAGAGACAGAGGGAGTTGTATGGGCAGACTAGAAAACTTGGTCGTACCAACAAGCTCTCATACGACCGTTGTATCGTGTGTACAGAGCAGTTGGTACAACAAAGTTGTATTGTGCAAAACACGCATGCTCAGAAGTCAGGAATGTCTGGATGCTAATTACATGCACCTGAACGTTCTTCTGTGGTCGTACGATCGTGTAGTGCAGTCAGTATGCAAGTTACATTATGCAACATACGATTTGCGACGATCGTACGTACGATCGTCATCCCGTGTGTACGGGGCTTTACTCTCTCCTGAGGGTCCTGAACTGCTGGTTGCTCTGACAGCTGAGGATCACTGTACGCAAGTACAGCGGGGATGGAGGGTGGGGATGGAGTTTTTCTGTAAAGGTGAGCTAAAAAGCGTTAACCGGCTGGATCACCAGATTAAAATAGCAGATTAAAAGCCTAAAAAAAAAAAAAAACGAATGCAGCCACTATTTAAAAAATGGTAAGCTGCAATATATTCAGTTTTTGTTTTTGGGTTTAGATACGCTATAGAGCCTTTTTTTTTGTTAATCAAATAAAATTTTATTTAAAGATTTTTTTTAAGGCTAAGTACATTTTCTGCAAAGACAGAAAAATGAGTGTTAGTATTGTCAGAAAGTATGTGCCTACTGTATATAAATTCCTGTGAACAGAACTGAAATCACAAACCATATTATCCTATTTCTTAGTTATCATTTGTGAACTACAAAGCCATGCCCGTCTACTGCACATAATTAAGATGAAGAAGGGGGAGGTGTATGTAGTCAAATTAAAAGAGCAGTCTAGGGTGACAGTGCTGCTCCTCAATAGATACAAGTGAGCCTTGTTACCATGTTACTGGCAGGTGAAAATAAAGGAAAAAAGGGTGAAAATGACACCACATCTAAGGCCCCTATCACACGGGCGCCTCCACCTGACGGACTTTGCTTGCTCAGTGGGGGCATGTTCCGCTGATTCCCGCTGAGCAGGCAGATGATAGGTCTGTCTCCGCTCACTGTGCAGAGCAGAAACCGCACAGTCCCGCTCTCACCTATCCGCCTGTCCGTTTTCATCCGATCATATCCAATCCGATCCACCAGATGGATGGTGAATAGGACCACCACGTCTGGATTTGGTGAACAGGATCAGATCGGATAGTGGGGGATGTCAGCAGATATGTCACCGCTGACAACAGCTGTTCCATAGGGGTGAATGGAGGGTCCAATCAGGTCTGCCTGAAAAACTTCCTGATTGGATCGCCCGTGTGAAAGGGGCCTAAGTTGCATATTATTACATTATTATTTATTATTATACAGGATTTTTATAGTGCCAACAGTTTGCACAGCACTTTAAATATTAGGGCAGACAGTACAATTACAATACAATTCAATACAGGAGGAATCAGAGGGCCCTGCTTGTTAAAGCTTACAATCTAGGAGGGAGGGCTAAATGATACGAAAGGGCAATAACTGTGGGGGATGAGCTGATTGAGAAAATAAGGAGTGTAGTTGTTAGGTGGTGGCAGGACAGGCTTCCCTGAAGAGAAAAGTTTTCAGGGATCGCCTGAAGGTGGATAGATTTGGGGACAGTCTGACAGATTGGGGTAGGGAGTTCCAGAGGGTGGGAGAGGCACGGGAGAAGTCTTGGAGGCGAGTATGAGAGGTGGTGATGAGGGAGCTGGAGAGCAGGAGGTCTTGGGAGGAGCAAAGAGGACGGTTAGGTTGGTATTTTGAGACTAGGCTGGTGATGTAGCTGGGAGCAGAGTTGTGGATGGCTTTGTAGCTGATTGCTAGGATTTTGAATTGAATTCGTTGGGCGAGTGGCAGCCAATGGAGGCAATGGCAGAGAGGGGTGGCAGACCCTGAACGGTTTGTACATTTTTACATTACATTTTTGTTTTTGGGTACGCTTTAAAGCACAGATACTTGCATAGCTCAAAATACTGTAAAATGGCATAAACTTGAAATAAGACACACAACCTGATATGTTTGCTGGGTCCTTGATTGGAGTTGAAATAACTATGCTGTAGCACTCTATTACCAATAGTGTTTAGTAAAAAGAAAGCTTTACAAGGATTTAAGTACCCACAATCATCAAAGTGTTATCAGGAAATGTATGGGTAGTATGGATTTTCTAATGGCAGCACCAAAAGATGAGTTGAAATGTGTAGTGAAATTATTCAGTCAATGATTCTTATAATTATCCTAGATCCTCTTATTCCTTGATGTCCACTCCCCACTCATCACCATGATGAGGATGGAATCTCTGGACTAACACAGAAACACTTGGCTTATTGACTTGCTATACTCCCCCATGATTGTTCCTGACACTCCGTCAGTAATTGTCATGATATAAATTCCTACTCATTTCTTCTACTTATGTATAGCAGTGCAACTGAGATATTGACAAGATCAATTCTCCCCTTGAGGTCAACATCAATACATCAAAAGAGATTATGTGTAGTATTTATAGAGAGGCTGGGATTTCTGAATCAATGTATTCATATGGTACTACATTCAGAGCAACAGGCAAGCTAATTAAAGCTAAACCCCAGGCAAAAAGCTAAATTCACAGCAGAAATACATATATTTGAACTGTTTTACCTGACCAAGGATTTGAAATTCTCTGCTGCTGTGCATGTGCAGAGACGTATACCAAGTCAAGTTATGAAAAACTCACTTATTAGATGCATTTAAAAATAAAATGAATTATTTTGAAATGACTACATAACTACAATAATGGGTGTTTCATATCTGGAGTTCAACATTAACTCACTTTAATGTGTTAGACTGCTACTAACTCTACATCCCTATACTTCCTCTTTATGTAAGGAGCTGACAATCTGGAAAGAGGGGCTCTTTAACCACTTGCCTACTGGGCCCCTTCCTGCCCAGGCCAAACTAAAAAAAAAAAAATAATCATAGTTTGTATACAATTTATTTTTATATATAATTTATATTTATAAATTTGTATAAAATTTTGCAAACAGGTTATTTTTCTCCTTCACTGATGTGCATTGATGAGGCTGCACTGATGGGCACTGCAATGTAGCACTGACGGGCACTGATAGGCAGCACTGATGGCCACTGATAGGTGGCACTGATGAGGCAGCACTGGTGGGCACTGATGAGGAGACACTGATAGGTTGCACTGATGGGCACTGATAGGCAGTGATATGTGATTGGCAGTGATGGGCTCTGATAGGTGGCACTGATAGGCAGCACTGATCCAGGGGAGCGCTTCAATTTCTGCAAACATCAGAACTTCTGGAAAACTACAATCTTACAAGTTCTAGGCACATTCACCAGTCTCTCCTAGATGAAGCTTTGAGTATCGTATTTGTTCTCTGGTATATATATATATTTACAGTGGTACCTCACTTTACAAACTTAATTCGTAAAACGACTCTGGTCGCGAACCAAGGCAAATTTTTTCCATAGGGTTCAACTTTTTTTTTGTTTTTGAACCACAAAACTATGAAAAAAAACTACAGTACAGTATGAAGAGCGAGAACACTAACCTTGCACATTCTTGTCACCTGCATTTGCGCTTTGCATATTCTTGTCACCTGCATTACTGCTCTGCACTTTCTTCTTGCCACCATGCTTGCTCTGCATTTTCTTTCTGGATGTACAGTACATTATGTATGTGCTAAAAAGCTTCTCAATACTGTACTGTAAGTGTCTTCACAGTACTGTACACTTTCAGTTTCTCTCTGTGACCCGCAATCTCACCAGAGCAGGGAAAAGCAGGGAACAGAGTTGTTTGTGAACAGAAGCGTTTGTGAACCGGGGTACCACTATATATACGCTGACGATACCCAAATCTACCTCTCCACCCCCCAACTCACCCCATCAGTCTCCTCACGTATCACTAGCTTATTAACAGACATATCAGCCTGGATGTCCCACCACTTTCTTAAACTCAACTTGTCCACAACTGAACTCATAATATTTCCTCCCCCACGTTCCATTTCCCCCGACTTCTCTGTCAAGAGCAATGGTGCAACTGTCCACCCATCCCCACATGTCAGGGTGCTTGGTGTTATCCTGGACTCTGAATTCTCCTTTTGGCCCCACATCCAATCACTTTCTAAGGCTTGCCGCCTCAATCTCCGCAACATCTCTAAAATACGTCCCTTCCTAACCAATGTAACCACAAAGCTCCTGATTCACTCCCTGGTCATCTCTCGTCTCGACTTCTGCAACTCCCTCCTCACTGGCCTACCTTTAAATAGACTAGCCCCTCTCCAGTCCATCATGAATGCCGCTGGCAGACTCATCCACCTTACAAACCGTTCAACATCTGCCACCCTCCTCTGCCAATCCCTCCATTGGCTGCCACTCGCCCCAACAAATTAAATTAAAAATACTAACAATCAGCTACAAAGCCATCCACAACTCTGCTCCCAGCTACATCACCAACCTAGTCTCAAAATACCAACCTAACCATCCTCTTCGCTCCTCCCAAGACCTCCTGCTCTCCAGCTCCCTCATCACCTCCTCTCATACTCGTCTCCAAGACTTCTCCTGAGCCTCTCCCATCCTCTGGAACTCCCTACCCCAATCAGTCAGAATGTCCCCAAATCTATCCACCTTCAAGCGATCCCTGAAAACTTTTCTCTTCAGGGAAGCCTATCATACCACCACCTAACAACTACACTCCTTATTTTCTCAATCAGCTCATCCCCCGCAGTTTACTGCCCTTTCGTATCATTTAACCCTCCCTCTTAGATTGTAAGCTCTAACGAGCAGGGCCCTCTGATTCCTCCTGTATTGAATTGTATTGTAATTGTACTGTCTGCCCTAATATTGTAAAGCGCTGCGCAAACTGTCGGCGCTATATAAATCCTGTATAATAATAATATATATATAAAAGGGGGCTCCAACTAGTTTTAACCAATCACAATATGCAGGAAAGCCATAGCCATATAAGAAGTGACTAATATACACAGAAATGATTTTCTTTAAACTATCAAAGTCAATAGCATAAAAACTAATACCAAGTTCTTTGTAAACCAATAATGACTATAGCCCTGTACTGCAGTGGGCTTCCTGAGGCTGCTGAATCGTTTACAGTGTGATTGGCTGTGAGGAGCTCAGGGAAGGGGTTTGGGGCTGTGCAAATAAAGGGAAACATGGGTGTGTCATGCTTAAAAGGGGACAGGAAATGTGTGGCTGGCCGATGTGACGTACTTGCAGTTCTTACCCTAAGAAGATTACCTTCTGCTCAAGTAGATCAAAACTGATGAAGAACATCATGGAAATACATCAGACTTAAACATCCAAGTAGATTAAAGGGGAATGCTCCCCAGAGTTATTTGTTTCTTGTTTTGGTTGGGAATGGGAAAGTCCAGGTCCTGGCTATGTCCGT
Source organism: Glandirana rugosa (assembly GCA_018402905.1). Classification (NCBI taxonomy): domain Eukaryota; kingdom Metazoa; phylum Chordata; class Amphibia; order Anura; family Ranidae; genus Glandirana; species Glandirana rugosa. The sequence continues at coordinate 1,153,188 of BLSH010352329.1, read as the reverse complement.
GCTGATCTCAAGCCAAGAGAGAAGACACCATGGTGATTCTTTTTTTTTACGTGCTTTGCCTCTCTTTAGGTAAAAACTAATGCTAGAATATACTATAGGGGTAAGCAGTTTTTTTTAACTGTAGATACCAATGAACAAGATAAAGGAGAGACATCTTCAGGCTTCCTAAAATATAGGGAAGAGAATTTACTAAAACTGGAGCAGACAGAATCTAGAGCAACTGTGCATCATAACCAATAAGCTTCTAGCTTCTGCTTATTCAGGTAAGCTTTGAAAATGAAAGCTGGAAGCTGATTGGCTACCATGCACAGCTGCTCCAGATTCTGTCTGCTCCAGTCTTAGTAAATTCCCCTTAGTGAGTGTTGGGAATCATTGCTTCCTAAATTCTCAACCAAAAATGGTGACATTGCCATTCCTCTAATTCAATGGGTACACTTTAACTCCTTGGGATATGTGGAGAATATGCCAACATCCCTAAATACAAATTAGAAAAACAGACCCTCTGGTGGGACTTTAAAGGGCATAGACTCCACAAAAACAAATGCAATAGGTATAAAACGTTTTAAGTTTATTACAAAATAGTATTTAAAGAGGGGAAAAAGGGGGGAGAGACAGGGGATGAAGCAAGGGGTACATTCCCCAATCTACAAGACATTATTAAAATGCAACAGTACATATAGCAGAACCACTTATTTAATGCACTACTGTGTAACTGAAACAGAGTGTAACCCAAGTCATGCTATATGTACTGTTGCATTTTAATAACGTCTTGTAGAACGGGGAATGTACCCCTTGCTTCATCCCCTGTCTCTCCCCCCTTTTTCCCTTTTTTAAATACTATTTTGTAATAAACTTTTTATACCTATTGCATTTTTTTTGTGGAGTCTATGCCCTTTAAAGTCCCACCAGAGGGTCTGTTTTTCTAATTTGCTAATCCTCTGGACACTGTCTCTCTCATCTTATGCTTCCTGAAGAGAACGAGTGCCTGGAGGTAGGTGGGGAACCTTTTCTTACTTCACAAGGCCTGAAGATGTAAGGGCTTATTCTGTGAGAAATGTGGCGGCATCCTGTGCAATCTACACCAGTCTTGATGGAGAATATTTGTAAGGTTGTCCATCCTCATCTAGTTTTGTCAACCACTATTTAGAGGATTTGAAACCTTCAGCTTCTTCTTTTGGAAAATCTTTTAAAACTTCAGCTTGTGCTACCTATTAAATGTAACCAATTAGCATATTTGGTGTGGAATTGTTTTTCATCTCTTCCTCCTTTTAATTGTTTTGCTTGCTACATCTCATAGTATGCCGACATGAAATGGCCAGGCATATGAAAAGTCATTTTCAAATACTTACCATAGTTTTACATCCCTGGCCTATCTTCATGTTGGCATATAGGAGTATCCATGTTGTAAGGATTCATATGTTGGAACACAATTGGGGACATGTCTGTCTTTTTTATAGACTGGTTATGGGTGGTCCTATGGGGTCAAGGGAGGAGTAGCGTAGTAAGCTAACATAAAGATAGGCCAGGAAGAGAAAATGATGGGAAGTAGCTAAACTCTATTTTCTATAATTTGTAAATGTGCAGTTTTACCCTTTTCCTATTGCAGTTTACCACCGCAAAAAGAAGCAGTTGGAGGGTGCGCGGGTGAGATTGCAGAGCACCGAGTACAAACTTAGTAAAATCCGTAGTTCCATTATCATGACAGATTACAATCCAAATTACTGCTTTGCTGGGAAAGGAGCCGGGCTAAGTGAACTGAAGGAAGTTCCTCGGAAAAATATCACTTTGCTCAGGTAAGAGAAATTGCTGTCAAAAGATTTTGTAACTTTGTTTTTGCCATTCTTGTTATTTACGCACCCCTGCAGCACAGCACAGCCTGGAAGATCATTTTGCTGCCTTTAGGCAGGTTTCACGTGGGCTGAACGATCAGGTCTGTCTGTCACTTTTTCAGTTGGACCTGTTCTGACTCTCCATAGCTCTCTATAGAGCAGAGGATGTCAGCGCTGACACCCGCCAGCATCCGATCCGATCCTGTCTGCCAAAAACAGCGAGTCGGATGTAAATGCACAGAGTCTGTTTCCATCTGACAGCACCATAGAGAACAGCGGGGCTGTGTCCGCGTCCACTCTGCATGGCGGAGCAGACACTGACCTGTCATCTGCCTACTCATTGGGGAGATCCCTTGTTGAGCAGGCGGATGTGGACTACGGACATGCCCGTGTGAAACCAGCCTTATGCTTGACTTTAGTACTACTGATTCAGCTTTATTGCTTCTTAGATCACTTCCTGCCAATGGAACAGAGAATATGATGCTGATTCATTTTCCAGTGAGCAAGCAGAAAGCATCTGTGCCCTTAAGTCCCCATACATAGCTTGAATGTTGGCAGATTCCCGCTGAATAAATTGAAATTCAAGCCATGGGTGGAGCTGCAAGCAGAACTTGGTCCAAAAAATTTGTTTTAAAAAAATCAACTGAGCAGGTTGGAAAATTATTGGCCAAACATTGATTAAAGTTCTATCAGATACAGTCACTGTTCTGGTATTCAGTCAGCTTTGGGTGTCAAAGCTGCCTGAATACCGTAGTTGGCAGTGGAGATTCCAGTATCCATGGCGTTAGCCCATGTGCAGCTAAGTGATCAACACTAGCAGGAGGTGTAGAGGTAGAGGGTGGCCGGGACACAGAGAAGAGCTTCTAAAAGTGTGTGAAGTTATTACCCAATTGGGTACTCACAGGTGTTCTTTGAACTGTGGGGCTGTTTGCAGCTGAACTCTTATGTTTAAATCAGCTAGACGTGTGCAGAATGGAAACATTTGTTTAGTTTCAGATAGATTCGATATGTTACTTATTTTGTTTTGTTGATTTGATGCAGAATTTGTTTAGTTTAGTTTAATTTAGTTTCGTTTTTTAATTATCTAACGAATTCCAAATTTTCAAAACAATTCAAATTCAGATGAAAAATTATTGACCAATTTGAATTCTGTGTGAAGAATAACTGGTTGTTAAGGAGTGGACCAGGAGTCATCAGCTGTCAGCGGGCTTCCTCGCTGAGAGCTGAAATGTAAACAAAAGCAGGCCGGCAATAGAAAGTCAGAAAAAAAAACCGCATGGGGTCCCCCCAATCCATACCAGGCCCTTTGGGTCTGGTATGGATTCTAAGGGGAACCCCACGCCAAAATTTAAGAAAAACAGCGTGGGGTCACCCCCAAAATCCTTATCCAAGCATGCAGCCCAGCAGGTCAGTAAAGGGGGGTGAGCGAGCGCCCCTCCCTGAACCATACCAGGCCACATGCCCTCAACATGGGAGGGTGCTTTGGTGCTTGTCCCCATGTTGATGGGGGCAAGGGCATTTTCCCCACAGCCCTGGGTGGTGCTTGCGGGGATCTGCAGGCAGGGAACTTATCAGAATCTGGAAGCCCCCTTTAACAAGGGGGCCCCCAGACCCCCATGTGAATTCATTTGGGGTACATCACACGAGTTTTTGACAATTCCTTTATTAAAAAATAAAAAGCAATGTCCTCCAATGTAGATCCATCCTCAATCACCCCGATTCAAATTGTTCCGAAAAATTGGAATTCATTAGAAAATGAATAAACAAAATAAATTTCAACAAAATTCGTTACTATTTCATTCGGAGATTTGGATACATCCGAATCTCTGAATAACCAAAAATTTGTCTGCATTTACGTTCGAAAAAAAAATTGCACATGTCTGCAGCTAAATACATTTAAGGTACATCAAAACAAAATGTGTTCAATATATTAAGTTCATTTTCTTTTGAAAGCAGCCACAGCCTGAGAAGAATAGTCAGCCCCGTGCCAGCTACTGCAGACTTGGACTTTTGCTCTCTGTGGGGAAGCAATGGTGTTTCTGCAGAGGTCCAACCCACCCCCTACAGAGTCAGACTTACAGCTCTGCAAACAACAAAGCTCATTCTCCCTGCTGATAGTAGAGCTCTACCTCTGACTCAGCAGAGGGGGCGTGTCAGACCTCTGCAGAGAGACAACTGTTTCCCCATCGAGAACAAGGGTCCCTCTCTGCAGCATGCTGACAGGGGACAGACATTTCCACTCAGGCTGTGGCTGCTTTAGAAAAAAAATTAACCATAAACACCTTTTGTTTTGCTGCAACATGAATGTATTTGGCTGGGTAAAGCTACCTTCCTTGGACATACTAGATTTTTCAACCACAGGTTAAACTTTTGAAGTGGCTGGAAAAGTTCAGATCTGCCCAGATATAGCAAACTCTGACTTTATTTAAGCTCTGTGCACACTGCAAACGGTAAAGAACTTTAGGACCTACACCAAAGAGTTCAGTGTAGGGAACTAGAGTTGCACTAAGGGCCTGTTTACACTTGCCAATGCACTAAACCAGAATGGTTTAGTGTGCGGGCATCTGTCCATTTTGGGCTGCAGTGACCTGGGGCATGTGCGTGTTACCACATCACACCACTCCCTTTTTTAGCAACTTTATTTAACGTGCACAAAATGACACTTAGTTTACTGTATATCTCCACACATGTAGTGCCATCCAGTGAGGTACGATATAATGTATTATATCTGCATTTTATCTCATGTCACTGCACCACATTTCTTGGCTAAGTTTCAGTGAGAACAATTGTTTTCTATGTGTCCTAGTAGTGACTGGTATTTTTTTTGTGAATGGGCCCCCAAGACAAATTTGGGGTCCAGAGAAACATACAAATCACAAAGAACCGTGATACAACATGTGAACTGAAGCATCCAAACAGATGTTCCCTGTTGTCTGCTTAGCACAAAAAAATGAAGGACAGAATCAAATTTTCATTTTAGCTATGAATACGGGGAAAAAAGGAGCGAAAGAGAGGTTTTCATTTTTAATGTCAACCAGTGGCGGTTGGTGCTCCATTTTTTGGGGGGGGGGGCGGCAAACAAACCCCCCCGCCAGGTCTGCACTTACCCCATCCAGGTTGCTGGTGGCTTCCCCGACTTCTCCTCCCAGCCAATCCAGTCTTAAGACCTGCTTTCTGTCCTGGTTGGCCGGGAGGAGAAGTAGGAAGACAAGAGCGAATGTTGATTCGCTATTTTCACAAGTAGGTGGGCTCGGGGCGCAACCCTTTTGGAGCAAATTAGAGCATCAGACTCTAATCATGTGCTTCAAAAAAAGCTTGTAGAAATCTATGTGTCTGGCGCCCCGCATGGAGATTAGGGGCTGGCGCATAGAGATTGGGGGCGGCGCCCCATATGAACCGGCCTCCTCTAATGTCAACATCCCTATTTGGAGATTTATTTTCACTTCTTGTGTGGTCACTGGAACAGGAAGTAATGGCGGAGCTCCTCAGCTGGGACATGGACATCATTAAAAATTGAGGTTCCAACCCTTACCCACTCTATACAAAACTGTAAAAAAAAAAAAAAAAGGTTTTCAGTGCAGTAGGACTTTATTATGAGCAATTAAGCTGTTCAGTATGGAGGGCGGGTAAAAAATTATAGGATGATCTTCTGAACTGAGAAAGTTGAGGCTTTGCTATGTGACAGCACTACCCAGGCTCAGGCACCAAGCGCTACATTATGAGCAAGCATTGGAAGTGCCAAGTGTTCCACCATTCTCAGAAGCACTGGGTATTCTCTGGGCTCTGGCAGTGGATCAGGGTAGCACAAATAAGGTAAGTAATTGCTCCTTAGGGTCCTTACGGTTGAAAGACCCTGTCAGTTTACACAATATGGACAAAGTACAGACACTTCAAATTACTGAGGAACAATACCACTAAAGTTTTGATTTATCTTTGTACAATATGAAATATGAAGATGTAAATGGGCAATTACTTGCAACCTTACTCCTGGAATATACATTTCAGGATCCGTGATACTGGCACTGGTATAAATCTTTGCAGACATTTTCACACTTTGAGCCCTGCAACTGTTAAGAACAGGAATGTACAGTCAGGGAAAGTTATGGTGACATTCTTTTACAGAGGATAATAGTTCTATGATAGAGATAATTTTTTACAGATCAGCAGATCTTTGGAAGGTCTCTGTACCCCTTTCATAAATGACCCCTATAATAAGAATGACATCATGAGCTGGAAAGGTGAGAATTAGGGTCAGCTTGTCAGTTAGCCAGTTTATGTCTGGCAGCTTTATCTCCCCGCGTGACCAAAGCAGCTTCCATGTTTTGGATATTTAACAGCTCACAATTTTTTTTTTGTTTTAGTTTACCTAATCCTGATACTTTACATTGATACTTTTTTTACCTTATTTTACTGTGACCCCGTTGGCTTTCATAGTGATGATATTATATAGATAACCAGAAGGTATGCATATTGGCTCCTGGCATTTACTGTACTATAAGCCGTATCATAAAAGCGATAAAATTGAAAACATGGAGTTGTTCATTATATTGTTTTACTGTGGGCTTTCATGAAGTAGTAGGATTTGCAAACCTGAATACAAATTCTAAGACCATGCAAATCTTTTTGTTACCAAGGTATTTTATTGCAGCATAAGAAAAACAATTGGAACATATACAGATATAGCATATAACAAATATCAATTTGGTACAGATATAGCACAAATGCTGGAAAAAAAAATACATAACGTCGGCCATTTTCCTATGTGGAAGTAACAGTAGGAATCAAATAGACAGTTTTATAACTATTTGGCCACCATGACAGATAAACATGATTCCATACCATATAAGCAGAAAATAAAAGGGGAAAAAGCATAATATAAAAGAAATGTAACAAAAGAAAAAAAGAAGGTACAAGACACAACAATTGCTAGGATGAAGCTATCTATGCTTTTATAACTCTACATATTCATATGTGGACCAAGATTTACATTTTCTATTAAAGCCAGGCATAGTATGCATAATGGTACGATGAACATACTCCATAAGTTGAATAGCCTCCATACGCCTTAGCACTTGTTCCCAGGGGACCGCTAGTGTAATGCAATTGCCCAATGAACCGTGCTAAATAAAATGTGGGACAGTTTTTGACATAGAAAATGCAAATCTTTCTCCGATTTCTTCTTCTCACTAGAGCCCTCGGTCATGGCGCCTTTGGTGAGGTTTATGAAGGTCTGGTGGTTGGCATTTCTGGAGACCCCAATCCTCTGCAAGTAGCAATTAAGGTTAGTACATAGAAGCGCAAGTAAAGCAAAGAAAAAACTTGATGCAGTTAGAATGTTGTTGAAGTTGATCAACTCTGTTAACAGTTGTTAAAAAGATCATGCTTTTATCACAGAGTTGGGGCTCATTTAGACTTGTGGTTGGGAGGGGAGGGTAAAAATATGCAGTTGAGATGTGTTTTTACTGCCTTCAAGCAAATAGGGCCATGATGCATCCCCCTCGCAATCGGATGCATTACGCACAGGGTTAAAGCAGGCATCAAAGAGGCAATAAATTGCCTTCTCAGCACCTGACAAATACCTCAGAAGAGTTACCTGGTGGGCAGGGGAGATGGATGTACTAAGCTCTATACACATATAAATTTCAGAAAGTTCATATTTCCATATGTAGCTTTCACCCCCCAGAAGGGCCACTGTAAATAACCCAGGTCTCCCTTACCTGCTCAGATGCTGCCAGGCCCATATACCAGTTCCACAGCACACTGACAAACACAGGCTCGGTCTAGGGGTGCCTTTTTGAAGATTTATTGCCGTACTTAAACACAAGCCTATAGAGGGATGAGGGTTCAGGATGTTCCAAAGCACACATGGGCATTAGGGGACTGATCTTTCAATAGCAGCCTCAAGTTTTGCTGGAAGGGACAGCTAGTTAGTCTGAAAATCTATAAGAGCCATCACAGTCATGTAGCAACCTCTGGAGTCTAACCCTGAAAGCATAGGCACTCCTGAAGCTCTAGGCAACAGGTGCTTCTCACATCATCTAGAGACAGCTTCCTAAGGTAATGTCTTCCAGTTAATTCTCTTCTGTCTAGGCTCCTTCGGTCCTTAAGCCAAGCACATGCGGAGACCTGATAACAGTTCTTCAGTAGCACAGGCTGCCTCCCAGGGGCAGAAGCCCCAGAGGAAAGAGAGAGCCTGAACAGACCCTCCCATTTATCTTCCCCCCAGCCACACCTTTTTTGGCAGATGTCAGATAAATATTCATAACTCAGTGGCTGACCTTCCTGCTCCATTTATGGAAGCTTCTTCCAAAGGTAGGCTGGAGTACTTAACCACCAGGCTTGGGGAGACCTGACCAGACCTTGATAATAAATTGCTGCTCAGCTGAGTACAGCAGAGCCAAAATCGAAATGTATTCAGCATAGTGCAGGACACTACACATAGGATTATCTTGAGTCTTTCTTGGACTGGGTTGCAAACAGCACCTCTTGGTGCCTGCTATATGGCATTACTTTATCCACATTACACATATCTTTACATTTTGTACAATGAGGCTTGAACTCACAGTTGTACTAAAATGCTGCCTTCTGCTATACTCAGCTCAATTTTCTAATAGCCCATTCACACTATTCCAATGCTTACGACAGCCCATTCCACCAGAAAAGATACATGTATTTCTGGCAACGCACCATTGTAACACACATTCATCTGCAAGATATGCTTACAAATTGCAATAACCCATGTAACATCATGACCACGTACATGCAGACTCAACATAAGCCGAAATCCTTAGTTAACAATAGACCCAGTTGACACCAACATGCTGCATTTATATAAGTTGGGTGAAAATGGAACATGCATCCTATAAACGCAGCACACTAAAACACGTGACAGCGCACTGCAGCACTCAGAAAAACAAAAAAGTATTTTTGGCTTCTGCTGTGGACAAAAAACGTACATCAATGCAGCTCATTAGAAAACACAAAAAAGCTTTGTGTCAATGCAACACATTAAAGAAAACAACTCTATTGCATTTAATGCATGTTAGCGCATGCTACACACATTGCACATGGTGCAAATCATGCACCATGTGCAATGTCAATGTCAATGGATGAAGAAATAACAGGGGCAGGCTGGACAGTTCCATTGACGTTGGTGACCTTTTTGCATCATGTGGCACTTATCTCAGCTCCCTTTGTCTATAACCGCTATCATGTGATACTTAACTGGCCTGTAAAGTAATAATGAGGCCATTACAGGGGAGGTCAAATGTACTGACATTTCTGACTGTCATCTCTGTTGAGCACATAATTCAGTAATGATCATCAGATCTTGTATCCTAATGGCTGCTTTATACTGAAAAACAAATTGGATAGGAAATTAAATTGATAGCTGTAGAACACTATGCAAACAAGTGACTTCCTATGTGCCTGATTATAGCACAAAGCATAGTCGCTCTTTCTTTATGAGCTCAGAAATTCTTTTATACATTATAAACGGTTTCAAGATTTAAGCCAACAAACAATCAATTGACAGCTATATCAGTGACATGACTCTCTATCACAGATCCTAAGTGAATGAATGCAGAATGTTGCAGTTGACACATAGTAGAGTTGAGAATTCAGGTGATGGCTGTATGGGAAGTCAGCCATAAAGGTCAATTAAAGTCTCACGTTTTGCACTACTCACACTGAGCACGGCAGGCTGACACAGAGCAGCTCTGTTGATTGGAATACTGTGCAGGGGGTGCGTCAGACCGCTGAGGACCTGGATGCTATGCTCTGTGTGAAAGCAGTGGTTTGGCTTGCCACTCATGAGGCAGCTTCCTACTATGTCAAGCACTAACACGTAATTAACCACTTCCTTACTGGGCACTTAAACCCCCCTCCTGCCCAGACCAATTTTCAGGTTTCAGCGCTGTCGCATTTTGAATGACAATTGCGCAGTCGTGCAGCGTTGTACCCAAATAAAATTGATGTCCTTTTTTCCCCACAAATAGAGCTTTCTTTTGGTGGTACTTGATCACCTCTGCGGTTTTTATTTTTTGCGCTATAAACAAAACCAAGAGCGACAATTTTGAAAAAAGAACAATATTTTTTACTTTTTGCTCTAATAAATATCCCAAAATAAAAAAATAAAAAAATTATTTATTGGGTTTGGCCGATTTATATTTTTCTACATATTTTTGGTAAAAAAAATCGCAATCTGCGTTTATTGATTGGTTTGCGCAAAAGTTATCGCGTCTACAAACTATGGGAATTGATTTATGGCGTTTTTATTATTATTATTTTTTTTACTAGTAATGGCGGCGATCTGCGATTTTTATCGGGACTTTGATATTGGGGCGGACATGTCGGTCATTTTTGACACTTTTTTGGGACCAATGACATTTATTCAGCGATCAGAAATTTAAATGTCCACTGATTACTGTATAAATGTCATTGGCAGTGAAGGGGTTAACCTGCAGGGGGCAGTGAAGGGGTTAACGATGTTCCCTGGGTGTGTTCTAACTGTGGGGGGGATGGGCTGGCCGGGACATAACAGATCTAACTGATCCCAGTGACAGGGATCAGTAGATCTGTTTGTCCCGTCACAGAACGGGGAACCGCCGTGTTTACATCGGCGGTTCCCCGTTCTACAGCTCTGTAAGGCGATCGCGGGTCAGGAGCGGACATCGAGTCCGCCCGACCCGCGGGCACGCCCATGCAGCGTGCGCGCAGGGGGCGTGTAAAGGGGCGGACGTCCATGGACGTCCACCCGGATTTTCAGATCCGTGCTGTAGACGTCTTTTGTCTATAGCGCGGATCTGTACAGGTTAAAAATGACAAAATATGTAATATTCTTTACTTTTTATGCTGCCTGACGGCATAACAAATATGCACAGCTTCATTTGGGCTTTAAAGAAGTATTAAACTCATCCAAGGATTCCTCCAGAGGTTGCTTGGGGTTCCTTGAGCTTTGGCTGACTGACCTCCCATTTAATGGTGACTGCATAGTTTTGGGTCAATCTCACTTGACAGAGCCAGCTGCATGTAGGAGGGGTGCAGTGGAAGAACACACTTAGTCCCACAGCAAAGAAAGAACTTGTATTGAAATATTGCAGAAACAGTCCACTATAAACCGGGTGGGAAGGCAGCCCAACCGGGACCACTCACAGTTCCAGCAGCATGTAGGAAGCAGAATGTGGCTGACCTGGGAGAGGGGATTGGAAATAGAAGCCTCTGATGCTATGTATTATATGAAAGTAGATATGGGGTGCCATCGTCCAGAAATTGAAGACAATGGGGGTGAAGATCAGTCCCCTACCGGTCATCCACGGACAAGAAATATATACTGGACTATCTCGGTACCAGCTTAAACAGTTTACACAAAGTGTTTAGTAAAAAATTGAATTTTTATTTTTACAAAAAGGATAAAAACAGGATATTCGTGTATCTAATGACAAGCATTGTTAAAATACAGAGTAACAATACATGTGTGTTACTAACACTTGTACCCCACTAAGGAGAACAAGAATGGGGGGATCCTCACAGATACTGTTTTTCTCAACATGTTTCGTGGAATTCTACCACTTCATCATGAGAGTATCTGTAATAGGTCATTCATATGATAAATACAGTGAAACAAGTATTATAAATACACTGAGGTTTACAATAGACATCATACCAATGCATGGGGAAAACGGAGAGCAGCGTCGCTTACCCAGGATCCAAACGCAGTCAGAGTCAAAGCACTGCCAAGGTTCCCCTACCGTGGATGTGGGGATGCACATATGTGGATGGGCATCTATATAGGTTATATAGTAACGCATGTGACTATAAGTCTATGAGCCGGCTGAGGAGAGGAAGGGGGGGAGGGAAAGAGGGGTAGGGGAGATGGGGAGGAGGGGAAAAAGGGGAGGGAAGGGGAGTAAGGGAAAAGGAAGAGGGAAAGGGAAGTCATTAGGTGGGGAGAGAAGGGAGGGAGGAAGGAGGTAAAGAAAGCCATATAAGTGCCCAAATAGCTAAACTTGTAAGACCAGTAAAGAAGAGAGGGGGGAATGCGGCCTGGCCCTCCTGTGCCCAACAGGCTGGTGTCCAGAGAAGTTGCGAGCCCTACTCTTTCCCTCCTCATCATGAACCTTTCTCTGCCGCTAGTACTGTTGTCCCTACTCTACCAACTCATGAATGCATGCCAAACCTGGGAGCCAGGGCCTTAAAAAGGTTGTAAACCGTGAAAAAAAAAGTAAAAACGAAGCCCTGTATCGGAGTTGGCACTCCAAGTACAGGACCGACATCTTACACCCGCAAGGTAACGGCAAGGCCCTTTAGAAAGCACCAAGTGGCCTGTTTCTTCAGTGCGCATGCACCGATGACGTCAGGGCAAGCGTATACAGTGAATATCTCTTAAACTATGCAAGTTTAGGAGATATTCTAGGTACCTACAGGTATTCCTGTATTATAGGCTTACCTGTGGGTAAAAGTGGTTGTAAAGGGTTTATAACCACTTTAAATAGGCTCTGCCTGACTCAAGATGGCTGCCAGGGCCACATGGGGCAGCAGCATCTAATTGGATGCTTCTCCAGTGACCCAGGAAGCCATAGAGGAACTGTGTTCCTCCTGACTTCCTCTCCAAATGCAGTGCTGCTGCACAAGAGCACCACCTGCAGTGGAAAAAGTAGACTGCACTTACCTAAATGAATGACACCAGTGATCTTTTTATTATCTCATCTTTTTGTAATGGGGGCATTCTGACTGCCACTTTAACCAGGTTTACCACCCATCATGACCAGACAATTTTTGCGATTACGACACTGCATTATTTTAACTGACTATTGCGCGCTTGTGCGAAACTGTACCCAAATAAAATGACTGTCCTTTTTTTTCCCACAAATAGAGCTTTCTTTTGGTGGTTTTTGATCACCTAGGCCAATATGTATTCTGCTATATATTTTTGGTAAAAAAAAATCCCAATAAGTGTATATTGATTGGTTTGCGCAAAAGTTATATTGTCTACAAACTATGGGATATTTTTTCTTTAATTATTTTTTTTTGCTAATAATGGCAGCAATCAGCGACTTATAAGGGGACTTCGATATTGCGGAGGACAAATTGGACCCCTAACTAACACTTTTTGGGGACCAGTGACACTAATACAGGGATCAATGCTAAAAAATATGCACCGTCACTGTACTAATGACACTGGCAGGGAAGGCGTTAACATCAGAGGCGCTCAAAGGGTTAAATGTGTTCCTAGGGAGTGCTTGCTAACTGTGGGGGATGTGCTTTAACTGTGGGAAGGCAGAGACCCGTGTTCCTGCTTAGCAGAAACACAGGATCTCTACCTTCCCTACTAACAGGACGGCGATCTTCCCTGTTTACTTAGGCAGACCGCCGTTCTGCCTGTCTCCCGAATGATCGGCGGGTCCTGGCAGACATTGCGCCTGCCGGACCCGCTCATTGGCTCCCACTATGTGTCTAATCACAGCAGGAGCAGGTCACAGACGGCGCGTGCCCCAGACCAAGGAGAGGTCAGATCACGTGCCAAGTACGTGATCTGTCACAGAGCTGCCACCCTGCCGCAGTATATGTGTGTGGGGCGGTCGCTAAGTGGTTAAGAAAGGCATTCTTCTCATTAACCACCAATGAATTGGTTTTAGCAGGGCTTCCCTAAGACCTGAATATTATTTCAAGAGTTCCTGTGGGGTAAAAAGGTTGAGACAGGCTGATTTATTATATTGCAGCTTACCAATTCTTAGATGTGGTGGCTGCTTTAGTTTTCTCTTTTAAGCTTAAATTAATTTATTTTCACCTGTTGAGGGTAAATCTGTTGTTTTTTTTAATAGAACTAGCTGTTTTGTAGTTAGGGGGTTGAGACAAACCATTTAACAATGACAAACGTACTTACAATAATCTGCTTTTATTTATATGTCAAACTTTTATCTCAAATAGAACAAAACTGTTGCTGTAACTGCTTAAAAACTGCTTGCATCTAAATCTGCTAGTACATCTAACACTCCCCTACCCCCAGACTGACAATGCTACTGTCCAAAGGTGCCCCTGTGCTCCTTCATCCAGAGCGGGGACACTCCAGTACAGAAGGTGTGTTATTGAACAGATCACCAGGTTAAAAAGAGGGGAAAAGCCTAAAAAAGAAAATGAATGCGGTCGCGCATCTAAGAATTAGTATGCTGCAATATGTTACATTTTTGGTTTTGGGTTTATTAACCTCCTCGGTGGTTATCCCCAGTGTGGCTCGGGGTGAATTTTCACTACCAAAAGCGGTAACCCCGAGCCACACTCGGGATCGCATCGCAGGTTCCAGGCAAAGTTACTTACCTTGTCCCCTGGATCCAGCGATGTCCCCCCGCTGTGTCAGCCGGCTGTGTCCTCCGCCCCAAGGTACTGTGTGCCAGGCTCTGTTCCCTGCGAGCTTCGCGTCGCATGGAGGCGGAGTCCGGCGGCAAATTCAAAAACTGAAACACACAGAACACATACAGTACACTGTGATCTGTAATCTGCAACTGAGCTAATTTCAGTGTTTTTTATTTGATTACATCATAGAATACATTTTATTATTATTATATTTTTATTATTTTTGATAATTATTTATAGTTATTTATTATATTATAATTTATGATTTTGTGTTTCAAACGTTATCATACCAGAGATGTCTACTAGACTCTTGTTTGGACAGATTTAAGTGAGTTATTCCTAAGAATTACAGGCCTACAATATAAAACAACAAATTTCTACACTAAACAATGTACCACTTTGAGATGCACAAATCTCACATAATCATACCGCCAGGGAGGTTAAAGTCCAATTCCTCATTTCTTGTTAAAAAAAAAAAAAGTCCAACTCCAGCAAAAACATTTTTTTTCAGTTTCAATATAGCAGGGAAGGGTTTTTAGTACTGTGTCCCTGTTGGGGAGATTTCCCCTTATGTTACTCTCCCACTTGGCACTGTAACAGGAAGTGGCAGGGAATCCCTCCAGTGGAGATGCAAACTACTAGAAGACACCTTTTTTCAGTAACTCTCTTCTATTAAATGGTATTGTAAGTGTACTATCTCAGAATACAGAGTACTTTATTTATCCCAAAGGGAAATTGGAAAATTGTATTTTGTAAAGCACTGCAGACGTGGTGTTATATTAATCCAGTATAATAATATTAATAATAATATTTTTTGTTCATCCACTAAGACGTTCCTCATTTTCTGCTCTGGTGACAGCCTGTATGTCGGGGTGTTACAGCGCGTCATTTGGACAGAAAGTAAGGTTAAAATTCTCAGCAAAGACAGTAATGAAGATTTTCTAGCCCTTCCCAACTCTGATCTTTTTTTATCACTTCATAAATAGTCTGCCTTGCAATTTTTTTTCCTTGTTTGCTTTGTTTTTTTGAGAAATCTGAAGCGCATAACAATTGATAATAAGAAAGCAATTTAATTTTTAATTGTGTGGGGTAACACTTTTGCTTACATAGAGATTTACACTCCAGTACCTTGAAAAGTCACAGTTTGCGTTACCGCGATTTCACACATTTTCTCCAACTTTATGTACTACAGACTCTCCCCGAAATCTGTTCTGAGCAGGATGAGATGGACTTTCTAATGGAAGCGCTTATAATCAGGTAATACTATTACTGCAAGCGCACACTGCACAGCCTGCCCTGTATTATAGGCTACTGGTGAAATTGTAGTGCCATCTTGTGCCTGTTTATTGAATTACATCTACCCTTCACTGTAACAGGAAAAACATCACAGTGTTTATACAGCTCATTACAGAAAGCACAGTGGGGGAGATTCACTAAAACTGGAGCATGCAAAATCTGGTGCAGCTCTGCATAGAAACCACTCAGCTTCCAGGTTTTATTGCCAAAGAACAACTGAACAAGCTAAAGTTAGAAGCTGATTGGCTACCATGCAAAGCTGCACCAGATTCTGAGTGCTCCAGTTTTAGTACTCTATGCAGCCATTGAGCTGACTAGATTGCTAAAAATATTTTGCTGGCTGGATTGTTATACATTTAGGAAAGCTGGTTGCCTTGGATGTTTACTAAATGTACTAAAGACACAATAGGTTGAACTAACTAAATTTTACTTTTCATGTTTTCTGTTAACTGCTATCATTTTGTTTGGTTTAGAATTTCTGAGAAATTTTCCAGACTGGTGGTTATCAGAATTCAGCCACCCTTGCTACATTGCATAGCTGGGAGGGCGGGGGTGAGGGTGACACCATCTTCTCTATTAAAGTCCAGTTCTGGGGAACTGAAAACAATGCCCTTGCAGTGGGGCTCCCCAACACTGCAAGATTTTTTGGTCATTTTTGCCTAGGGTTCCAGTAAAAAGCACTTTTAATTACCTTATTTTGCGCTCCTGAAGGGTTTTCCTTCCGTTCAACCAGTCCCCCAATGCCTCTTTCTTTTGGTGCTCCATGCAGCAGTCGCAGCTGAGAAATCCTCTTGTACAGTGCAGGATCCACAGTCCTGCATTTAAGTGGGAATGCTGAGGGCCCAGGAACAACCCAGAACATCAGAGAGAAGAGGTGGGTGCTGACTGCAGGGGGTACAAGGGATGGGTTAACACTAAAGTTTAGGTATGGCAGTTGTTAAATTGGTCCAGATTGGACCAATGTACAGTAAGTATGTATTGCCATATCTGTGGGATCACCCTGGAGTCTGGAAATCACTGCAGTAGCCAGTACTACTACAGTGACCTCCACTGGCTTCCATACCAACCAGCTGCCATGCTGCATTGTGAACACATGAGGTCACCACTTGGCATGTGCCCCATGCAAAAAACACTTTGCTTTTTCTCAATGAATGTAAAATTTTCTTTGATTGGAAAAGGTAAGAATTGTGATTTTGCTTCCGACCTCTTCACCTTGAGAAAATGCAAAGTGTTTCCTGAATGGTGCATGCGCCAAGTGAGCAACCCCCTGCCTTCCCAAAGCAGGACGGCAGCTGCTTAGCATTGGACCTGTAAGCTAGTGGAGATCATTGGAGTAGCGGTGCCTACTACAGTGATTTCCCAGCCTACAAGGGGATTGGCTAGGTATGAAACATACAGTACGTACGTGCATTGGTCCATGATGGACCAGTGTAACTATGTAAACATTACCATACCTAAACTTCAGTAAAAAAATGTCCTTGGTACCCTAAGCAAAATAAGAATTTACTTTTGCAGGATGTGTGGGGCGTTCCACTGGAAGGGTAATTTTTTCAGTTTCAGCTTTAAAGTTAAGGGCTATAGAGCTGATCTAAAGTACATAAAAATACATGTATTTTTTTTTAATCAAAGTAGAGCTTAAGCCAAAACATTTTTTTTATTGGATAGAGTAAGGGAGGGTTATAACCTCTGTCAGGTTTTTTGAGCCGTGTGTGCCCCATTGGGGTGATTTACCTTCACTACTTGTCCCGCAGCGACAACAGGAAGCAAGAAAAAATCCATCCAATTGGAAGAAAATACCTGGTTATTAACATGGTCACCAGAATTAGCACCCCCTTGGGAAGACTTCCCCTCTATCTGTGTACTGGTGACAACTCAAAATTTGGGATTTTATTTCACTTTAACTTTCAGTATTAATGGTCCACCAGGACAAAAAGAAAAGGGGAATATCCCTACAGAGGACACAGACATCAATAAAAACCAGACAGGTGCTATTTCTTTCCAATTTCACGTGACCACATGAATTATTGTTTATTAATAATCATTAATAATTATTACAAGCTAGGGCCTCTGCAGTGATCCCTCTTAGACTGCATCTTGGAAATAGAATGTAGGGCATTTAGGTCATGAATCTGAAATCTGAATTTAGAAGGAAATGTATAGTGCTTTCACTATTTATTTTTTATAAATGAAGCATTTTAATTCAAGCACTAGGGATTTATTTGCTGAACTATGTCTATATTCTTGTGGTTTGACAACCACTTTACATTTGGGTTCTTGTATGCTGTCTAAGTG
Organism: Glandirana rugosa; assembly: GCA_018402905.1. Lineage (NCBI taxonomy): Eukaryota > Metazoa > Chordata > Amphibia > Anura > Ranidae > Glandirana > Glandirana rugosa. Next base: position 1,135,420 of record BLSH010352329.1, on the reverse strand, counting down.
TGCTTGGAACCTCAGATCCTACAGAACATAATACTAGCAAAGCAGTTTTGTACACAAATAATTTGATGTGTTTTGCCCAACAGACACAGACAAGTATGCTGCAAGCTTCTTTTGTGTTACATTTGTATTACATTTTGATCTTCTGTACAATATTTTAAAATAGAACTATAGGCAAAACTTTGATTTTTGATAAAGAAAGGGGGGGTATAACCCCTGTCAATTTTTTTTTTTTTGCTACCTGTGTCCCATTGCAGAGATTTCCCTTCACTTCCTGTCCCATTGCCAAACAGGAAGTCAGATGAAATCCCTGCAAATTAAGGGAATTCCTTGGGGACCCCCAGGTCTCCAGAACTAGTATCCGCATTGGAAGATGTCCCCTCTATTACTTTTTGGGGTTTTCTTTTACTTCCACTTTCAATTATAATGGTAAACAGGACAAATCGAGAAGGCAAATCTTCTTAACAGGGGTTATAAACAGCAATAAACTGACAGGGGTTCTAATCCCTCTGCACAAAAAAAGTTTTGCCTTTAGCTATGCTTTAATTGATCTCCTGTTATCTGTTCCCTGTGTACAGCAAATTCAACCATCAGAATATAGTGCGTTGTATAGGAGTCAGCCTGCAGACTCTTCCCCGCTTTATCCTGCTGGAGCTTATGTCTGGTGGAGACATGAAAACCTTCCTGCGCCAAAATCGTCCATGGGTGGTGAGTAAAATTTGACAGAGGTTCATGTTTGTTGAAAGAAACGCCATGCCTGTAGATGGAGTTTGGATTACCATGTATGCAATAGTATAATATTGGAAAAGTAATCCACTCAGGTCCAACGAAAAAGGGGTCCTGATACTAAATTTCCACCTATCAGAATTCCCCTTTAGATCTCAGTTAGGCATGGCACTGAATACAGAATCAGTGAAGCACACCGGTCATTAGCAAATCTAATTTTTTTTAAATTCTCCTTTCCCAATGCAGACTATGGACCCTTAAATGTCATGACCAGAGGCGTAGCTATAACCTTCAGGGCCCCGGCGCAAGAAATTATGAAGGGCCCCCTGACCCCTGGCCAGGGCCCTTCCCTCTTCCCACTGATCCTGGGGCCCTTTACTCCTATTGCGGGTCCCTTTATTACGGTACCACAGCGGGGCCCTTTCACAAGTTCTGCAGCTGGCCCCCTTTCTGCCATCTTCAGGCCACCCCATGGTGGTGAAATGCCAGGGCCCGGTCACAATTGCAACCTTTGCAATCCTGATAGTTCCCTCACTGGTGTCAGTAGTTTTTAATTTTTATTTTAATTTTATTTATTTTTTTATCATTTAATTTTATTTATTTTACAAATGTATTTTTACAATTTGTTTACAATTTTTTAGGAGCTTTATTGTGGGGCTTTGATGAGATATCAGGGGTCTAAACAAACCTCAGCTCTCAATTTCCATCTGCGTAGCCTCAGCTGCACAGAATGAATAGACAAGAATAGCTGTGCAACAAGCCTCCCATTCATGCAGAAACTGAAGTATAGTAAAAAACTGTTTACTATGCTTCAGTTATGAATGAACCAATTGGTACCAATCACTGACTCTGTTCATTCAGAAAAGGAAGGAGCTGGTAAATGGCAAATTTACCGACCCACTCCCACCTCTCCATCATGACACATCTTCTACAGCAGCTGGCAGGAGGGAGGAGGGGGGAAGACAGCAGCTCTGTGGGGGGGGGGGGGGGGGACACAGGGACCCTGGAAACAGCAGAAGACAAGTAAACTGGATAGAGGAAAATGGAGGAGATTGGTTCCTCTAAATGCCACCCCCTCCATCCCTCCTTTTTAGGTGTACAAGTGAGGCACATGGGCCCTGGTTGCAATTGCAACCCCTATCGTTACGCCCCTGGTAATTCCCCTGTTTACCACCAAAATTGTGAAAGTCAATATTTTTCAATATTGTCATTTGTCACTTATGACTCTCTTGAGACACTACTTGTAAATGGATGCTCAGGCACAGAGCACTGTACTGTGGGAGGCTAGGCAGAGCGTGCATGTGTGACAAATACCTGGAAGTACAGAGTTTTGGTGGGTCTGCACTGCGAATCAGGCCAGTAGACAAGAACATTACTAGTAAACTAGCTCTCTCCCCTTGTCACCTCTTCTAATGTTCACATCCAGAGCCTCTCCCATTCTCTGGAACTCCCTAACCCAAGCTGTATGGCTATTTTCTACTCTGTCCACCTTTAGGCAATAAATGAAAATGTATCTCTTTGGGGAAGCAAGTCTTTTTTACCTAGCAAGTGAATTTTACTTGAAAAACTGATGCCTACACTCTATGTATCATTTGCCCTTTCATTAGATTGTAAGCTCTTACAAACAAGGCCCTCCTAACTCTCTTGTCTTCATTTGTGTTGTAACTGTAATGACTTTGTATAGCACTGTGCAAACTGTTGCTTCTTTATAAATCAAATATAATAATATAATAACTACTAGAGTAGAAAATGTGACTGTTTGTGCACTTTTATGTAGTAAAAAAAATATCAATGTAAAAGTGAAAAAACTATCCAATAAGAATTCATCTTTATCTGATCTGTGTCCTTAATCTGAAATAAGATGTGTAGCCGGGGAGTGGTATTTAGCACGTCCTCATTGTACTATGCACTTTTTATTAATTTACCTGGTAGAAGGGAATAAAATACTCTACTAGGTGCTCTTAATGCAACATGATTACATTAAAATGTTTTAGTCCCATCTATACATGTTATTAATATTACATATTAAGCAAAATCAAATTTTGTCTCTGCCTAGAACCAACCATCAACGTTAACAATGACAGACCTGCTCAACATGGCCAGAGATATTGCCTGTGGCTGCAAGTACCTGGAGGAGAACCACTTCATACACAGGTAGATCCTGAACATTCTGAATTACAGAAATTAGCACTTTAGTAATATAAACCACAAAAATGTAAATGTTTCAAAGCTAAAAAATAAATGTAAAAAATCCTATATTTTACAGCAGTGCCAAGAATAAGAGAATATAATAATTTGCTTCTCAGAAGATGGGATAGGGTCTCCTTCATTGCTGTACTTACTAAAACTGATCGTTCCCAATGGGCCATACACATGATCCGAAAAGCATATAAAAAATACCACTTTCGACGCAATCGCATGGTAATCTGATCGTTAGTGTGGCACCCTGGTGTTGGGCAGGTTTGCTGGCAGATTTGGTTTGCTAGGTGTTAACTAGCCTGTCTAGTTGTTAGGAGGATCCACTGACTTTTCCCTAAATCTGGATTTAATGCACCTCTCTCTTCTGTCACTTATTGGCATTGTTGCCGGTGGCAAAAGAGTGGCAAGGGCATAGTGACTTCGGACTATGGGTGGATTGGTTGTTTCAGCCAATTGGCAGGGGTTTTCTTTGGCCGCTTGGCCTGCTGGAAGAGCTTGTTTATTCTGGAGGAGTCAGGTGATCGGGGTTCTGTGCCACCTGGATGGCTGTCTGGGTGGACGCGTGTTACAAAGTTCCGGGTTGCTAGGCCAGAAGTCTGAGATCTATCCTGGGAGCACCTGGCTGCTAGCGGTCTGAGGCCTATCCAGGTTTGAGAGAAGCAGCGCAGGGTTGGGGCTTCAGGCTTGGAGCCCAACCAAGTTGCAGAGGTTCCACCAGACGGGGAACTGAATCGTTGCCAATGGTGAGGGAAAAGCAGTTGCCACATGGGCGACCACTCCTGTTACCAGAGGCAAGTGAGGATCAAGGTCAGAGTTAAAGGGGACACAGTCGCCATTAAGGGATAACTGCTCCTGTTATCAGAGGCCAGTTTATGGGAGTCTGAATAAGTACCAGAGGAGCCTTATTCACTATCTGGGGACGGTGAACAAAGCTTCAGCAGAGTGCCAAGCCAGGGACCCAGCGGGTTAGCAGGGGTGACGCTTGAGGATTATACAGTGGGTTAGCAGTGGAAGAGCTCAGGGGATCCAGTGACGACTAGGATCTTGAAGTCTAGTGAGAGACTGGGAGCTCAGTGAGTGAAGATCTACAGTAGGATACTATGAGATGTGATAGAAGATCTGCAATGGAACACAGTGCATTATGTGTACAGATCTACCTTGAAGTTTGAGAGTTCAGTTGCCATAGGAGACAGCAGTTCTACAAATACAGCTACTGCATCCAGTTTAGGCCCTCTGTCTGTATAGCTGTCTACCTATTATTTTTGTCTCTGAGTCTGCTAACTGCTATTGCATCTGCCTAAGGGTGTCCTGGCCCTCTCACCCTCAGTTCTTGTTAAGAGACAAAATCTCGTTTGTTCGCATTCAAAAAGTGACTGGCGCCCATGTTTTCATCTTGAATTACACCCACCAAGCCTAGTAACACATACTGTGAAGAAGGATGTCAGATCTCCCTAACTCTGGAGGTCACCATTAGTACCATTGTACGATACCAGATCGTATGATTTTCATTTAATCGGTACAGTTGTCGTCTGAAAATACAATACCAATACAATACAAAACATGACATCACTTCAGATTTTTTTATTCTGTCGTATGAGAATTTTCATAGCTTTAATAACCTCTTCATTTTCGATCTGAGATTAGCATGCACAAAAAAACGGACGATCATTCGTCAGATCATCTGATCGTGTATACGAGGCGTAACGGCCTCTAATCAGATAACATTTTTCAGGGCTTGTTTACATTTGATTGGTTGCTAAAAAGAAGCGATGGGGGAGAGTTACTAAAACTGGTGCACACAGAATTTGCTGTACCTGTGCATAGTAGCCAATCAGCTTCCAGGTTTTATTGTCAAAGCTTAATTGAACAAGCTGAAGTTAGAAGCTGATTGGTTACTATGCACAGCTGCACCAGATTCTAGTAAATCTCCTCCAATGTCTTATGCAGGTCATACGTGGGTCAAATTCTGAACAAATTTTCTTTCAAAAATCGTAACTAAGAATTTTCGTTCGAATTTCGCACCATTAATGGGCTGCAGCAACAGTCGATCTTTGTGCGGCCATCAAATTTGAATGATCAGAAATGTTGGAAATTTTTTGAAAAAGAAAAGCGATTTTCGAATCAATGATGGGAGAATTGTGCGAGAAATATAATCGAAAAAGAAATGCACATGAGCGCAAGAAAATTAATGGAAAGAAAAGAAGATTCCTGGCCACGAAAATTATTTTCTATAACAACATGAGGTGAAATTGAAGGCTTGGTTGGTCCAATTTTGAAATCAATGGTGGCACAATCGGATCACACAATGCACATAATATATTTATGTTTGGAATTTGACCCATGTATGGCCTGCAATAGATATTGTCCTTTTGGTGTCTCAAACCCTTAGCACAGAGCAGCTTATAGTCAATCTCCAGAGCAGCTATTATAAGCTGCCAATAGACTGCACAATACGATCCGACATTCTGTGTACAATCTTTTTTAGAGTAACAAAATATATTTATTATGAGGACAAACCTAAACAATCCATCATATCTGTATTAAGTCTGGTAGGCCCTTCACTGCTTAGAAGCTGATAGATATAAAGGGGATTGTACTGTTAGACTGTGTAGGATCTGATTAGCTTAACTGCTGTAGCTGCATAAATAAAGAGGTCAAAAATGGGACTTTAAATGAAGCAATGGTCACAATGGCCATCAGCTTCCATCCCGGGTTGGGTGATATACAAAAAAAGGGGGGGGGGGTAGCTGCATAATTGTGAAATTATGTAAGATTAATAGCTGCAACATATCACTTGTGTAGCTTGCACCATAGGAGGCCATTTGTTCCCTCTGTTTTGTGATTGATTACTACTAGAGATTAATCGGTAATGATTTTAATGTTAGGTTTGAGCTAATAAAAATGATCCATTGATACTGATGATCAGTATAAACAATCATTAAACAAAACACTGAGAACAGACAGCCATATGCTTGTTCTGCTGGGGAATAAAACCACTAATCTATTATGGCTGCTACCTCTGCCTTCTTTCCCATGATGCTTTACAAATAAACATGGTGGTGATGTAACATGTACTGCTCAGCTATTATTGCTCACCAATGTCAGGGTAAACTGATAGCAAATCTGTATTTACAATGGATGTTTTCCATTAGGGATATCGCAGCCAGAAATTGCCTTCTGACCCATACCAGCAGCGGACGCGTGGCTAAAATAGGTGACTTTGGAATGGCTCGGGATATCTACAGGTAAGAATTCCAATTCTATTATAATTGGTCTTCCGTTAAAGACCGACGCTATAGGGATTACCTTTTGTAGGTAACATTTATGTCTAAACGATAGTCAAATGGGACTGTAACCACTCGTTATTATCGACTCGTCATGTACAATGTAGTGGTGGTACAAATAAACATTTCGTAGTACCCTTTCTTCCGTCTCCATCGTCGGTATTATCTAATCACCAAAATAAGGGGTCGTCTTGTTCGTATACCGACAGACAAGAGTCACAAAACAAATTACTAACAAATA
>BLSH010352329.1:1100551-1119370 GCA_018402905.1 Glandirana rugosa | reverse complement strand
TTATACACATCTGACCCCCTCAGTGTGGACCCCCCTCAGTGCAAACCCCCCCTCAATCAATATAGACACCTCCCCAGTGTGTAGACCCTCTCTTCCCTCCCATAGCGCCCCACCTGCACATGTCCATCTAAATTAATATAATCTGTACAGACCTCAGACTCCCTCCTCTTCCTGTGTAGATGTAAACAGAGAGGAGGGGGCTTCGCTCCGCTCCACTGAAGGACATAGCCGGTGTTTTGTCAAATTAGTCAACTCATCAAAATTTCCATCTGGAAATTACACGCTTAGAGTTTTTGACGGGTTGGCTAATTTGACAAATCACTGGCACTATGAGGAAAGATTAGAGGAACTGAATTTATTCTCTCTTGAGAAGAGGAGATTAAGGGGGATATGATCAACATGTATAAATACATAAGTGGTCCATATAGTGAACTTGGTGTTGAGTTATTCACTTTAAGGTCATCACGAAGGACAAGAGGACACTCTTTACGTCTAGAGGAAAAAAGATTTAATCTCTAAATACAGAATGGTTTCTTCACTGTTAGAGCTGTGAAAATGTGGAATAGACTTCCTCCAGAGGTGGTTTTGGCCAGCAAGGTTGATTGCTTTAAAAAAGGCCTGGATTCTTTCCTTAATGTAAATAATATAACTGGGTACTAACATTTTAGGTAAAGTTGATCCAGGGAAAATCCGATTGCCTCTCAGGGGATCAGGAAGGAATTTTTTCCCCCGCTATAGCAAATTGGATCATGCTTTAGTGGGGTTTTTTGCCTTCCTCTGGGTCAACTGTGGGTGAAGGATTGTATATGGGATTGTATGGTTGTATATAATTTTTTTTTTGGGTTGAACTAGACAGACTTGTGTCTTTTTTCAACCTGACTAACTATGTAATAACGCACTGATAGCTGTGTTTTTAAAATATGATGTGGGATTATTTGGTTGAAGCAAAAAATCCACAGCTATTGACAAAGTTTCACCCTTCCTCCTTTGTGCATGTTAGATGGTTCTAAAGGACATGTCCAGCGCCACCATTAGAAATCATGGGGCCCTGTACAGCCTAACTGATAAGGCCCGCCAAGCATGCCATTTTTGAATGTGGCAAAAAACAGTGGGAAGAGCTTTCAACTTGACAGTGGGAAGAGCTTACAACTTGACAGTGGGAAGAGCTTACAACTTGAGCCTACATACAAGTGTCACGTAGTAGGTAACTTTTAGAGTGCAGGGGCACCTTCTCCTGAAAGCAAAAAAAGTGCCCTCTCAGTGCTGGGCCCTCCTGCTGAACAAATGGGGCCCCGGAAACTTTACTAAGTGCTGGCAGCTGCAGCCTATGGTAATACTCTGCCTGAGCCCCATGGAAAGTAAAAAGTCTTCTCTCTGCCCTTGGGCCCCCTTGCTCAACTAATGAAGTACAGGAAGGTTACCTCTGCCCCCTATTGGCAGCCCTGGGCATGTCCACAGGCAATTCTAGTAATATTCCATGAAGCAGAAATAAACTAGAGCTGCGCACATCATCAATTCATGGTACGCCTCTAGAGGACAATCATGGGCTGATTCAGCATATATACATAGATTACCAGTCTCTAGCATCCAACATATCCACAGAGTACAGACCTTTCTGATAATAAAGATGAATAGTATTAATCACAGAGGCTAAAACGTTGGGCCGTTAGGACTGTGCTATCACTTTGTAAGTAATAAAAAGTGAATCTAGTCTTTTTTGCTGCCCGCATGCCTTGAAATATAGAGAGGCATCTTTTCTTTCCTGAGTGTAGACCAATCGCAGACACATTAGTACTGCCTTTCAGTTAGTGCTTTTTGCACCAGTCTTTCCCTAGGTCTAGTATTTTTCAGCTCATTATGTTGCCTGAAATTTGCAAGAGATGCAAGAAATTCAAGCATTGCTCATAACATGGGCCATTTAGAAGATATTCGTTAGTATTAACAAGCACTTTTGAGAATCTGGAAGTGCTCATTGCTGTACGCAAGGGCTGAAACTTGTTAATGTTCACTTTAAATGGTTTCTTCACTGCTTGAGTCCAACTGGCAGTCTAGAGCAGTGTTTCTCAACCTTTTTTCAGTCAAGACACCCTCCAAAAATTCTGGACAATCTTGAGGCACCCCAAATGTAAAAACGATTCTAATAGTTTTACATAATGCAGCGACATCCACAAGTCCAAGTAGGACAGCCAACATTAGAGGCAATTTATTCCAAAGCAAATACACTTTTTCACACTTTTACCGATTAGTATTCCAATGTTTCTCCATCACTCAGCTAATGTGACACGCCGCTGATGGAGAGGGGCATGGGCGGGTCAAACAAGGATGCTGTGCAGGCAACTGACATCCTCCTTATCAACTGATGAGGTCATTGGTCGTTAGGAGACTGGCAGCTAGAAGGTTATAATGGTGCACAATGAAAACCTGTGTAACTAAAAGGCAGCCTTCATCTACACTCTGGCTTGTATACAGTTTTTGCACAATTTTTAGGCATTTTGCCAAGACACCCCTGAAGCAACTTCAAGGCACCCTGGTTGAATAAGGCTGGTCTAGAGAACATAATCTGCATTGACAGATAGCCCTCCACATTTCACTCTTAATGAGGAATCTGCTTGTGATTGATAGCATGTAATGTGTTACGGTGGTCCTGGAAATCAATACATTTTCTTATGTTAAAGCAGTATTGAACTCAGCTTTTTATCTTGTACCTACAATGAGGCTTACCTGCAAGTACAAGAAATATCTCCTGAACATGCACAGTTTAAGGGGATGTTTACATCTGTAGCAGCCGATGATGTCACCGACACATGCGCACTGCGCTCTCAATGGACAGCATGCCATCTGTTGAGAGAGCTGTGCCATGGCCATGACTCCCGCGCACAAGCGCAGGAGTGACATAATTGCGGCTCAGCCGTTTAATCTGCCGGAGCCCACAAACCCAGTAGGAAGACTGGGTGAAGATGTATTCCCTGTCAGTGTTGACAGAGTGCTGCTGGAAGGATCTGTTTTTAAGCGAATCTTTACTTATGTGCTAGTATGTGGTGCATACTAGCACATTATGACATAAGCCTGCGGGGGAACCAGTTTGCTTGTTTGTTTTTGATGCAATTTACTACCGCTTTAAGCACTTGAATCCTAAGTAATATATAACTTTAAAATCATTGATTACCTCTGACAACACGATACTCACCCTGACAATGCCTTAATCTGCCTTTTTTCCAAGAAGCATGACCCCATCTTTGTTCAGGCATCATCCAAGGTCAGCATTTACTTCCTAGAATGAGATACTGGCTTGATGATAAAACATTCATATAAATCCTGGTGCCTGTATAGTTTTTGGCTGTGTTCACAAATGTCTGAGAAAGCTCAGCTCTCACTGCAGCCTCTCACCTTATGACTTGTTGCAGTATGAGTAAGGACTGGAGGAGAAGAGAGCGAGACAATGCTTTCTCCTGCCTGCTGCAGACAGATGAAATCATCACAGCCTAGGCAACGTAACTAGAATAAAACTCATGAAATGCTTTTTAGATAGGGCCTTTGTCAATGGGCTTTGCTGGCTTCAGACCTGCTTCTCTCCTCATGCAAGTATATGGGTATGTAAAAGCAGCCTGAAGTACATCAACTGCAAGTCAAATGCACCTGCATTGAATTTTGAATGATCTTAGAAGCTAAAACTGATATCAATAGCATGCTGTATTCACCCATCTAATTCCACCAACACTAGCCTTATACTGTTTTTGTATGTTTTTACATGTCAGGAATTTATTCATGCAGACTTATTAAAGAGGTTCTTCACTCTGTAAACTAAAATGTAAAAGTCAGCAGCTACAAATACTGTAGCTGGTGACTTTTACAAACCACACACTTACCTGTCCCAGGATCCAGCGATGTCCTCACCCAACCTGGTTCTCTGCAGGTACAGGCACCAGCATCCTAACTGTTGGCAGCTGACTGGGACTCCCTGCGGCTTCACAGCTGGCTGCCCACTGTGCATGCGCGAGCCACGCTGTGCCCCATGATTGGTCTCCTGGGACCTGTGACATGTCCCAAGATGCTGTGGAGCGAAGGAGGGGGGTGAAACCCCGACTCCAATCGCTGCGATGATCTGACCAGAAGTTGGAGCGGGTACCTGTCAGAATCAGGTACCCGACCCCCTTCCCCAAAAGCAAACATCTTAAATATTGGAGGTGGGGGAGGAAAAGAGGAACTTACCCTTTCGGGTGAAGTTCCGCTTTAAGTTAATAAAAAGGTTAAGTTTAAGGTCTCTCAGTGTGAGTACATGATGACAGCCACAAGCTGGTCTATATTGTTTGTCTCCAATTCTAATTATCTGTCTGGAGTTTTACCATATATACTCAAAAATGTAATTAGCAACTTAGCTACTAGATACAAGCATCACCCAGACTATACATTTCTGTCGAGAATAAAAAGTCTCTTGCGCTATCATGTCTTTCAGGATCCTGATGTCATCAATACTGATCTCCCTGTAGAAAGCTGTCCAGCCCTAGAAGACGAAGGCAGTACAATAATGCGACCAACCAGCTGTAATGGAATGACACCTCTTTTGGGCAACCCTACGCTTCCAGTTATGCTGGACACACAGACCATGGAGCATAAGCTAGGTGATTTTCCTGAGGAGTTACGGGTTGAAAATCTGGTGAACTGGAACCTCCAAGCTCCCAGTCTACAATGTGTTGGGGAACCTCCAGACAGTTCATGGGCCCAATCAAACCCAAACTCCACATCAGAGACAAAACCCCAAATGCCCCAAAAACTAAAGAACAAATCCAAAAATCTCTGGAACCCAACATATGGGTCTTGGGTAATGGAAAGCACCTGCTGACCTGCTTAAGCATCCTAGTTTCCAGCTAGGATAAGAAGACTCAGGTTTAAACCTTGAAACTATGGGACATGTCTCTACCACAAGCCAGATGTTTCAGCATTTCCAAAGAAAACTCACTACACCCTCTAATCACCTTCACTTGTTTCAAGTTGGCTTGCAGGCAAAAAAAAAACTTGATATCCCCAACACTGTGAAATATACTTCTAAGTGAAACTTTAAAGACTTTGGCTTATGGTAGCATACCGGCATTGACCTCACTTCCTAGCAAAGTAATATATTTTTTTATGTCTCCTGATTTTGCTTTATGAATGGCAATAAGGTCTGAAAATATAGAATGTCTGCTTTAGTTATACACGCCTCAGTTTAGAAGTACAATTTTCACTGCAATCTGATATCCATTAAAATAAGCCATAGAACTCTGTACTAAAAACAGGTTGTTCTGTTGAAATATCTGGTTAATGTTAAGCTTTGTAACTGAGAACACAAAGGGACAAAATATACTCATAGTCCACTGGAATTATCCGAGGTTAATGCAACTGCCATGCTTATAAAGCTATGATGAGAACTCAGCATTGGCAACTATTGGATTTTGGTCAAAGTGTTTCATAAAATAAAGCCAATTTCCAGTATGTCCCATTGGAATAGGTGAAGCTGGGTGAATCTACCATTCATGGTAACATGCATCTGAAGCCTGCAGGTATTGGTGACATACTGTATGTGATGACACTTCTATTGTTCTCTGCACAGCTGTCATCCGCACAGAAGTAGAACTGTTTATCCTTATAGGAAGCATGGAATCTCTGGAGCAAATGCAACTTCTGAATAAGGGCTTCATTAAAGTAGCATTATTACTGTCAATTTGCTGCCAACTGTGGAGTCAACATTATATTTTTTATAACAAAGACACTTCCATTATCTCCCTTCTGCTTGTAGACCCAACCCATCACTGCCAAACTAGCTGGAAGGGACTATACTTCATAGTGGAGCAGCCATGTACTTCTAAGGTTCGGTGAACTTGATGAATTGGACATTCACTTAAATTTTAAGCTATGATCTCTCTGCATAGATGTCAATATTTTTATTGCTCCTTTTGTTGATAAGTAGCAGTTAAGGAGGACCTGTAAACTGCCATTTTGAAGGTAGCCGTTTTGAGCTCAAGACATGCATTCACTTTATCAGTTTTTAAAGTCTGATTGAACATTCAGTTTAACCTCTTCAGCTCCAGAAAGTTTTACCCCCTTCATGACCAGGCCATTTTTTGCTATTCGGCACTGTGCTACTTTAAGTAACAATTGCGCGCTCATGCAATTCTGTAACCAAACAAAATGTATTTAATTTTTTTCACACAAATAGAGCTTTCTTTTGGTGGTATTTGATCACCTTTGGGTTTTTTTATTTTTTAATATATAAATAAAAAAGACAGACAATTTTGAAAAATACAACATATTTTTTACTCTCTCCTATATAACACTTCCCATAAAAAATAAAACGTTGGCCAAAACGTATTCTGCTACATGTCTTTGGTAAAAAAATCCCAATAAGTGTATTTTGATTGGTTAGCGTTAAAGTTATAGCGTCTACAAACTATGGGATATATACTGGAATTTGTATTTATTTTTTCATACTAGTAATGGTATTGATCAGTGACTTATAACAGCACTGCAAAGTGGTGGGAAATCTGACACTAACTGATGCTGGGGGGAACTAACTGCCACTGACATCACCAGTGCCGTTATTACAGCGATCAGTGCTAATATGCACTGTCACTGTACTAATGACACTGGACAGGAAAGGGATAACATCTAGGGCGATCAAGGGGTTAAATATGTGATTAACAAGTGTTTATGTGTGTACCATGTGACACTTTTACTGGGGATCTTGTTGTTTTCATTCCCTACTTATCAGGGAATGAAAAAGCAATGAGATCCCCTGTCACTGAACACAGCCCTGTGTTGTTTACACTCACAAAGCTGTGTTTGAGGAAGATCAGAGGCGACTGCCGGGTGTCGGCAGTCAATCATTGGCTGGGACCCAGTGATCAGCATGTGCTGTGACGTATCACAGCACAGCCAGGCCAGCAGGTGCGTGAATGCCCCCTACCCAAAAAAGCAGAATCACGTATATATACAGTAGAGCTACAGTGTGCGGTTGGCAAGCAGTTAAATAAGCTAAAGACATTCCAGGTGCATTAAAGGAGTTGTGTAGGCAGAAGGTTTTTTTTATCTTAATGCATTCTATCTTAATGCACACATCAAAGCTCATACTCCCTCCTGATTGGAGCTCTCTGGGTCTGACTTAGCAGGGAGTGAGTTGGACTTCTTCCCTACTCTCAACAAGTTGACTGGAGACAGACTTTTCTATTCAGGCTTATTTTGAAAGAAAACTCAGTAAGACTTTGCACACCTTTTGTTTTGATATACCTGAAATGCATTTAGCTAACTTAAACTGATAGTTTATTTGGGCTTTAAAACCAAGTGCAGACCTATCAACTTTATGATCACCAAAATGTTAAAGCCATGTCTTTGCCAAATTCTTATCCAACTTTCCATTGTTTCAAGTGCAGAAATAGACACATAGCAGTTGATTTACTAAAGGCAAATAGACTGTGCACTTAGCAAAATGCAGTTGCCCTCATCAAGTGCAGCCACTCCAGAGCTTAACCGGTTCCCGACCGTGCGCCGTGTTTTTACGGCGGCAGTCGGGGAGCCCTGCGCGAATCGCTGTAAATAAGCGGCGATCTGCAATCAGCCACCAGGGGGCGCGCGCACCCGCCACACTCCTTGGGAGTGTGCCCGCGGCTCGGGTGGACCCGATGTCTGCCGGCGAGCCGCGATGAGCGGCTACAGGGAAAGAACGGGGAACCGCCGATGTAAACGCGGCGGTTCCCCGCTCTGTCAGTGGGGTATGAGAGATCTACTGATCCCTGTCACTGGGATCAGTTAGATCTCTCATGTCCATGTTAGCCCAACCCCCCCACAGTAAGAACACACCCAGGGAACACAGTTAACCCCTAGCTCTCCCCCCCAGGTTAACCCCTTCACTGCCAATGACATTTATACAGTAATCAGTGGACATTTACATTTCTGATCGCTGAATAAATGTCATTGGTCCCAAAAAAGTGTCAAAAATGTCCGACATGCCTGCCCCAATATCGCATTACCGCTAAAAATCGCAGATCGCCGCCATTACTAGTAAAAAATAAAAAAAAAATAAAAACCCCAGAAATGAATTCTCACCATCCGTAAACGCAGCCACTTTTGCGCAAACCAATCAATAAACGCCGATTGCAATTTTTTTTTATCGCAAATATGAGGAATTATATAAATCGGCCAAAAACGGTGAAAAAAAATGTTTTTTTATATATTTTTTTTGGATTTGAATTTTAGCAAAAAGTAAGAAATTTGGTTTTTTTTGCAAAATGGTCGCTCTTCTTTTGTTTATAGCGGCGATAAGAAATGATGCAGAGGCGATCAAATACCACCAAAAGAAAGCTCTATTTGTGGGAAAAAAAGGACGCAAATTTTGTTTGAGTGCAACGTTGCACGACCGCGCAATTGTCAGTTAAAGCAACGCAGCACCAAATCGCAAAAAGTGCTCTGGTCCTAAAGCTTCCGGTTGGTAAGTGGTTAATAAATGAGGTAAAGCTTCACTTTGCAAAGAGTACCCAATCTCGTGCAAGGGAAAAAGAAAAAAACAGCATTTTTGCTAGCATATAATTGGGTGACAGAAGTCAGCAGAGTTTCTGCTCATTTACTAAACTCTGGAGCAACTGCACTTGCAGGGTACAACGTGCACAGTCTATTTCCCTTTAGTAAATCGACTCCATATAATCAATACTTTTTTGTGCATAAGGCATGTGATGTATTTACAGACACCTACAGTGATTAACAGATAAAAGGGATATTATATAATACATTTCAATTAAACACATTGCTTGGTTTAAACAGAATGGTTATGATGCTGACAGCAAGCAACTTTTATCATGCTAATGGAGTTAGAAAAAAAAAGATTACTTTTATTATTAATTAAGTTAATTTATTCATTTGATTTACAATTATATTTGAAAATTAAATTTTAAAATAAACCCATTGCATTACAAAAGAGACTCTAACAACAACAATAACATTAATAAAAAGGGTTTCAACGTTTTTGTAGTTGAAATGTAGAAAAGGAAGGGGTTAAAACCCTTATCAGATTATTTTTTGCTGCATGTGTCTTGCTAGGGAAATTTCTCTTTAATATTTGTCCTGAAAACATAACAGGAAATAAAAGTAAACCTCTGCAAAGTGAATATGGTTCTCAAAGGATTCATAGGTATCCCTGTTGAAGAATTTACTTTTTGCTCTAGCATTCTTTTTTACTATAAAATGTTGGATTCCCCGTCACTTTCTGTCTCAGTGATAGTGGTCACCAGGACAAAAATAGGGTTGAATTCTTGCAACAAGAACATGGGCAGCAGAAAAACTGATGGGGAGTCTATCCCTTCCCACTCAATCCAAAAAGGGGCACAGTTGTGTGGGAGGGGGGATAGGGAAATTTGGGTCTGCGTCTGGAAGTTGACAATCCCTTCACGGGTGTTATATCTAGGAGTTATCCTGAAATCTCTGCATACTCATAAAAGAAGGTCTATATGTACCTTTTGCGTCAACCAATCAAACTGGAGATACATCACTGGGATATAGAAATTGTAGTAAACTCTTGAAATGGCTCAAAATGGCTGCCAACACTGCGGGTAGCCAACGGGTCCTCTTAAATGGATAGGGCAATGAAACTAAATAGGAATCAGCCTTGCATTAGCTGCTGTTATTAATAGATGGAACTATTGTGGTTATATAAATAAAGACATTTTCTTTATACACAAATTGCTATCTTTTTTTTGTACAGATTTGTCTTGATAAAGATTATTGGTTGAATATATATTTTCCATCTCATTAATCAGTTGTAGTAAACTTTAAGTTCATCTGTGTTTTGCTCATGCAAGTAATGAAAAATCCAAATATGTAATGTGATTTGATCTGGCAAAAACCTGTGCATAAAATCTTTATCCAATCTGCTATTTACATAATTTAATCCACCACTTTTAGAAAGCTTTCTAATGAGACAGCAGTAAAGAAAAATTATTTTGTATAATTCCCAAGCAAGAAGCACAGCATGCATGTAGTGGAAGGCCTTGTTATATGCACAAGGATTGGCAGCTGAAGCAGACTCAGTATTCATACAAATATTTGTGCACAGAAATGTAACTCCTATTGTCTTATTGAATAAGGATTTTTTTTAACTTAAAGTCCAACTCCAGGAAATATGAAAATCCTCCCTTGCAGTAGGGCTTTGTTGGCATTGCAAGGGTTAACTGCTCGTTCGTTCTAGAGCAGGGGTCTCCAAACTTTCCAAACAAAGGGCAAGTTTACTGTCCTTCAAACTTTAGGGGGGGGGGATTGTGGCCAGTGGGCGTAGAAAATATCCCAGGCCCTGCATCAGTGGGAGTGAACAATGCCTCAGATGTGGTGATCAGTTGCATAGTACCTGTGGTCAGTAGCAGGAGGAAGAGTGTCCCATCATTGGCATCAGTGGGAAGAATAGTGCCCCACCATTGGTATTACCGGGAATAATAGCGCCCCATCGCTGGCGTCAGTGGGAAGAATAGTGCCCTATCATTGTTATCAGTTTGAAGAATAGTGCCCCATCATTGGCATCAGTGAGAGGAATAGTGCCCAGTCACTGGTATTACTGAGAGAAATAGAGCCCCATCGCTGGCATCAGTGGGAGGAATAGTGCCATATCATTGCCTTCAGTGGGAGAAATAGTGTCCGATCGTTGGTGTCAGAGGAGTTATGCCCCAGTGCTGGTGTCAGTGCCTCAAATCAGTGGGAGGAATAGTGCCTCAAGGGCCAGATAAAGGCTAGCAAAAGGCTGCATCCAGCCCTCGGGCCGCACTTTGGAGACAACTGTTCAGGTGGAGTGTAAAAGCACTTTTACTTACTTAATCCTCACTTAGGCAGCACTCCCCCATGCTTTCATGGTTGGCTGCTCTTTCGGGGCAAAACCTTAGACCACTGGAGCATAGGGGAGAAGAGCCTGCAGGGACTGGTCTAGCAATGCGGAGGATCGGGTAAGTAGATCTTCTTTTCTATGTCACCTAGGCCTAAACGAGCAAGTGACCCATGTAATGCAGGCACAGCCCCACTGCAATGGATAATTCTGAAGTTTCCCAGAGGTGGGTTTTAAAGGAAAACTCTATGATGATGTCACACACCAGAAGATCGCCGCATGCAGTATGCGCCACTCCCCTCAACCGGATCAATCAAGGGATCATGGGAAGTTAACAATACAAAGAAATGTCACTGTCCCCACCAATTACTGGCCTCCACCGCGATTGTTCACAGGCTGGTCGGTAAGTTGAGCTTGGAATTCTTTGTTTTTTTTTTTATATGTCTGCCCTTCCAGAGCTCGGGCCTAGTCCAATGTTGACTGCCTTTGTTAATGGACAGGAGGTCCCATGCCTGATTGACACATTTTCCAAGGTGACTGTCATGGAGTATGACTTCTATGCACAGCAGTTCAGGATGCTAGACGAGCTGGGCCTCTCCTGGATATTCTTCAAGGCAACCCATAACTTGCATATCTTGGTAGAAGTGTCCACTGGGTGAAGATCGCTAACTAGGTGGTGGATCGAGTAGGGATGGTGGTGACTTGGTGACAATAAGTTCAGCGTTACCTATTGTTCTGGCCTTGAACATTTTGAAGGTTTTGCTTACTGGCCAAATTCAAGCATACCGCCTGGTGTGAGTGGGGCTGTGGTCTGTGAACTGTGTGGCTCAACCTGATGTGGGCCTATAAGGCCCAACAAAGAGCAGAAAGGAAACAGCCTGAACAGGCAGGGGTTATCCGCACGCCTCCCAAACCAAATTACTCCTGGCACCCATCCAAGAGATAGTCTGGTCTCTTCCCATTGGGGCTCACAAGAAACTTCAAGGAGTTACCATAATGGTGAAACCCGCAAGAACTCAGTGGCACCAGGGGAGTGGTTGGTAGCTTGCACTTTATCCAAGGTCCACAAGAGGAAGGTCCTGGGGCAGCTCATCAAACTGGGGATGACTCCGATCTCGCTTGCCACCCTAGCCAACCATGCCACCCTAGCAGACCTGTACATAGTGCCCCGTCACTATATCTTAGAGGTTCAGCCCAGGATAGAAGTCATATGTGCATCTCTACAAGCAGCAATTGCTTTGTTAGATGAGTCACAAAACAAAGATGATTACTTGCAATGTGACCCCACTGAGGACATTGTTGTTCGTTGCCATTTGTGATCAAACCGTAGGCAGCTCTCTTCAAAGTACTCTGATTACATTGTTTGAACTTCCTCCTGTTGTACCTTAACTATATTCTTTGCCGTTCTCATGTTGTTCTTTACTGTGTTGCGATCAGTGTTGCCAACCTCCCGCAGCGTTTTTTACTGGCAAAACATGAAAAATTTACTGGCGGAGCACATTTTTTTACTGGCAACCTGAAAAATAATAGAACTCCTATTAAAAACTAAGACAATTGATATTTAAACACAACATGGAAACACTGACAATACCCATATCAAGTAATTTGCCTGGTTTACACTTAAAAAGTCAGCACAGCATGACAAATTATCAGACCCTGATATTTATAGACAGTTGTAAAAATCACTGATTTTTACAAACTGTCAGTGAATTTACTGGTGGTTGGCAACCCTGGTTGCTATGCCAAGGACAGCATCTGTCAAAGAGGGGGTGAGTGTAGGCAGGTGCAGTCTACTTTTTGGTCTGCAGGAGGCGCTTAACCACGGCAGCATTGCAGAGGGAGAGGAAGTCAAGCATTGTTTCCTGGGTCACTGGGGAAGCTTATAAAGAAAGCCAGCAGCTTGTTCCTCTGCAATTATTCAGTTTATTGATCAAGGTGTAGTATAAAATAATACCGGGCTACTAGGGTCACTGGGGAAGCTATCCGGTTGCAGTGCCTGCTGGTGTTTCTTTTTTTGGGGGGGCAGCAAAAAAACACCCCCCGAACGGCCGGCGGCACTTCAACCCCCCCCCGCTGTTTGACGGTCGGTCCGCCACTTGCCCCATCTAGGTAAGTAGAGGGTGGAGGAAAGTGTGCAGCGGCTCTGTGTCCTCTTCTCCATCTGCGGCTTCCAGCGTGCGGCTCCTCCCCTCCTCTTAGGCGTCCAATAGGATCGCCTGTCATTTCAGTCAATCGGGTGACGGGGTTCAAAACCCGCCTCCTGATTGGCGGAGAGGAGGATCAGTGTTACAATAGCGAATATTCATTCGCTGTTGTAACACACCTCGATGGGCTCTGGACGCATTCTCTGTGCCCCAAACATGGAAAGTGTAGGGGTAAGTCACCCATCTGCCAGGGACAGCAGGTAGGGAGAGATTCAAGATGAGTAGGAAAAGTGCAGGGGCAAGCTATCCTTCCTGGAAACCTCCCCATTTGGGCATAGACCGGCCATTCCATTCCTTGAGAGAGATGCTGTTGGTGAGAGACCTGCTGTTACACTGTTCGCCGTGACATACTGTGAGTGCGCATGGTCATCGTGACTTCCCACTGGGTAGTTGCACTGGTTTGAACTACATTTACAATACAGTTTTGTTACTGCACTTAGACTCTGAGTGTTTTCTGCCACTGCACCACACTGCACCTTTTCACAAGCCAATTTCTGAAGTGCTTGTTTCTCCAACATAGTTTAATTTAGTAACAAACAAAATGACCTCGCTCATTAGAAATATATATAGAGATGGCAGCAATACTAGTATATAGGGACTAAGCCTCATACGCGGTGTGGTATGTTACCAAAACCATCACCTGCTGAATAAGGATAGTCATATGAAATAATCAAAGAGGAAATGCAAATTGCTGAAAAAGGTGCAAATGTAAACAATATGTCCAAGTAAGCAACAATAACAGTCTGTAAGGGCTGAATCCTTAGATGCAATTTAATATGTGGCCAAAAACTGTCACTTGGTGCATGAGGAACAGTCCTATGCCATAGACCGAGTCAGAATGCTTGTTGCTGTAAACAGATTCAAATGTTCAAAGTGTCACATTAAGTTGTAATGATGGACAATATGAGATGAAAATAAACATGAAGGTAGTCCTCAGTGAGATCCCTCCGATAGGCACTAATGACATCCCCCACCAGGGGAGGGCTGGCAGCCTGGGGGGCAAGTCCAGTCAAGTGGCCCATAGAGCGGGTGGTGGCAAAGTGATGGATCAGGGAAAACAGTCTAAGGTTTTCTATAATCACAAAGGTGGTTGGGGGGAGGGGAACAATGTAGCCCTCCAGGGCCCCTGGGGGACTTGTACCACCATGGCCTCTAGGAACAAAACTGCATACAGAGACTGACCCCGCTCCACTATGCCACACAGAGAGAAACCAACCCCACTCCACTATACCACACAGGGAGAGACCGACCCCGCTCCACGATGCCACACAGAGAGAAACCGAGTCTGCTCCACTATGCCACACAGAGAGAGACCGACCCCGCTCCACTATGCCACATAGAGAGAGACCGCCCCCGCTCCACTATGCCACACAGAGAGATACCGAGTCCGCTCCACTATGCCACACAGAGACCGACCCCGCTCCACTATGCCACACAGAGAGAGACCGCCCCCGCTCCACTATGCCACACAGAGAGAGACTGACCCCGCTCCACTATGCCACACAGAGAGAAACCGACCCCACTCCACTATGCCACATAGAGAGATACCCCGCTCCACTATGCCACACA
The DNA here is from genome assembly GCA_018402905.1 of Glandirana rugosa. Classification (NCBI taxonomy): domain Eukaryota; kingdom Metazoa; phylum Chordata; class Amphibia; order Anura; family Ranidae; genus Glandirana; species Glandirana rugosa. Next base: position 1,104,769 of record BLSH010352329.1, on the reverse strand, counting down.
GAGAGAGAGACCCCACTCCACTATGCCACGTAGACAGAGACCCTGCTCCACTATGCCTGCACAGAGAAAGAGAGCACTCCACATTTCCCTGCACAGAGAGAGACCACTCCACATTTCCCTGCACAGAGAGAGAAAAATCTTACAGGTGAGAGACCATGCTGGACGGACTACCTCAATTCGGAGTCTGTGCATGAGTGGTAGTGGGAGCGTGTACGCTCCTAGTGCATCTAGCCAGACAAGGTAGAGGAAGGTGGTGGGCCCTCTTGCAGAGCTTGGGCTATCACCTCTGGATACGGCTTGCAAAGTCGTTTACACAACTTGATCTTATGTTAGGTGAAAGGAGTGCCCAGAGTCAGGTATAAAATTGATGAATGTTTGTTTCTATTGTAGTAAATAAATTGTGGTAAATTTAATGCGTTTCGGGGGATCAAGGACTCCGCCTTCTCCAGGGCTGCTGGTGTATGTTTGCAGTATGCAGGATATTTCAAAGATTGTATTTCTTTCATGACACTTGGATCTTGAGAACCTCAAGATCCAGGTTCTCAAGGTCCAAGTGTCAAAAAAGACATACAATCCTCCAAATATCCTGCATACTGCAAACTTGGATCACTTTTCATTCGGAGTGGCAGGGCCTGCTGCAAGTGCATATAATCCTTTGGGTTCCCACTGGTGTGCTGCGGTTTGGCGGTAGTGCTGGTGTACTTGGAGTTTTCCTTAGCCACAGTCCCATAGGCTTATTTTAGGTTGTGCGTTTTTACTGCAGTTTTTTTTAAAGTGCACCAAAGATGCAGCACTTTTTGTGCACTTTCAGAAAATGCAGCAAAAATGTGCACCAACACTGCAGCCAAACTGCAACAAAGCAGTGTGAGCCCACTTCATAATACATAGGACCTAGTACAGCACAGGTTGCTGAAAGAAACCTCCTTATCTGCTGGGAGGGAGAGGAATTTGGGAGAGAGCAGAAAGGCGGGAAGAGACCAGAGCTCGCTCACTCACTTTGAGGATCCCAGCAGGAGGCTCAGTCATCGGCTCCCATACAGACAGCTGCTCAACCTAAACGTTCCCGCCCACACATCCTATTTGCAGAAGCTGCCCGGAGTGTGGGTGGGCACAGTGAGAGAGGGGGCAGGAGAAGGCAGATCTGATCCACTGTGTGGAGGGGGCTGTGCTGAGTGATCTGATGGAATGCACACAGACTCTCAGGTGCAGTTCCCAGCCCTGTAACAGGACAGATTGCCGCTCACAGCGTGAATGTTCCTGCACGCTCCTGGGCCGTTAATGCAGCCCTGCCAGTGCTCCTCTGGAGCCGCCCAAGCAGTATCACTCGGCCAACTGCGGAACTGCACATGCGCAGTTCCCATCTAGCAACACATCAGCCTTTTTACAGGGAGTCAGAGCAGCCCGGAGGGCAATTGCATTCCTGCGGCCCGGCCCAGCCCGCCCCTGCCCCCCACTTACCAGATGCTGGTGACCCCCGTTACAGGGGTCAAACTCGCTTTGTGTGGGAGACGTCACATGATCAAGTGCCCAGGTATCCTCAAATTCCCTCCAGGTGCCGGTCACCAGTGTAGAGCCACAGTCGGATCCGAACCGGAAAAAGAAGTAATGGGACTTCAATCGTGAGGAAGTATGGTCAAAATGTCTATTTAAACTCTATAAAATCCACAGCAAAAAGCCATTAGAAAAATAAAAATGTTCGTATGGTTCGTCCGGTGAAACGAGGAAGCAGGGAACGCCGCTTCCGCTCCACCTGCGTTCCTCCGATCGGAAATGACCCCTTATTACGTCAACGCGTAGTTGACGAAACGCCGCGTCGGGTGGCAAGGGAATTACGCATCATAGGGTTTATTTAGATATACTAACTTAGGATGTGGTGCCTTTAGTAACATTAGAGCTATTGCCTCACATTTTTTTTCTTGTTTTGTTTACATGGTAGTGTCTACCTAAGCTACAGTTTCATGTAATCCTTGGCAGTTAGATTTTATAAACTCTCACATGCCCTTCTAGGTGAAACTGCAAAGTCTTGTTATATGGATCTGTGCACCTTATGCCCCTGAAAACACCCAATATGCACCTTTGTGGCTTCAAGTGACTTCAGACTTTAGAGAATTTTCACCCATTAAGGCTGTTTATGGTCCGATCAGGGAATACTTGCATTTTTTCAGGCCTCTCAATAACCCTGACTGTCATTCCTTGTCTATAAATCAAAAAAAGCAAGTGCTAAATCTCTTAGTATCACAGATGTATGTTAGAAAACAGGAGGCATCAGATGGTCCCATCTGCTATAAGTGACAATCGGAGCAGTGAACATAAAAGACAAACCACCAGAATAGCAGCACTCAGGACCTCTGGGTGATATGGCATCCATTTAGAGTTCCATATTGAAGTGAAATATAATATAATGCCAGAAACTACTGACTGGTATCAAGCTCCTGGCTTGAGGAATTCCAAATGCTGTACATACGTTAGCCTGATGGAGGAGGCTATCATCTTGGAGCCGATCATGCTGGCACAGCACACAGGACGCAATGCCGGCTACAAGCGTGGGAGCCACGGAAGATGGGGATAGAGAGCAAGCTTGTCCAGGTTGCCGTGATGACGCATTTCGTGGGCATGCACTTTCTCAAGTCACGGAAAGAAAGGCAACCAGGTTTTTTATGCAGAAGGGCAAAAACAAAAAGGGCAAAAAAAAAAAAACTGGACTGTTAAAAACACTTTAAAAAGAGATTGCTATTTCTCTTCCACCATTGTCTTACATAAAAATGTTTATCTACACAGGGTACAATAATTATTTTCCAAAAAAAGTATCCTCATAAAAGAACAGAATATGTATCAATTACACTTAAATAAAATAATTGGATTCTTAAATCGAAAGACACTTATTGCAGCTTTAAAATTCATATTAATAACAAAGAAAAAATAATTAAATAAACTAATTTAATTTGAGTAATTATTCATGGCTATTACTTTGATTGAACCAAAGTAATGTTTTGGTAACAGCAAAAATTACACAAAAAAAATACACTTTTTTTTTTTTTGCGTGTGTATTATTATTGTGTAATTATTGCTGTTACAAAAAAACATTGCTTTGGTTCAACCCAGACGATGGTTGTCACCATTATTATCTTTTAGCACACTTTTTGTCCTCCCTTTGATCAAGATGATTTTTATCTGAAATAATAGCCATAAAAAATTACTCAGACGCAATGGTTTGGTGTTTGAGTATATACTTGTTTATCTAATTAGCCTAAACCAACTCCCACCCCATTTTAAGTCAGTTCGAACTACCCTGTATTCACAGAGCTCTTACTTCACGTCAACGAGAATCCCTCAAGTTTCAAGGCCATGATTACCAGCTTTTTGCCAACCTCTTACAATCTACTATCATTAAGCGGAGAACCTTTAAACCGCACTTACATGTAGCGCCCGCTACCATAGGCAGGTGCTTAGAGGCAGGTTTTTGTTTTAGAGTAGGTAAATTTGTTCAGGCCTGACTGAGATTCAGGCCTGATTGTTTTTATTCTGGGCAGGGGAGTGGCCCAGGGAGAGCTGGAGACTACAGGAAGCAACACCCCTTGGTAACTCCTCCCTTCTTCTTCAGGAAAGTTCTGGAAAAGGGGATGGGAAAGGAGGTGAGACTTTCTAAAGTATATTAAGGAGCCCTGACCAATCCCCAACCTGGATTGGCAGAGGGCAGGCCTCCTTAAATACTGTGGTCTGCCCAGTGGAGGGGAGGAGAAGTTTGGGAGAAGAAACGGAGATGTAGTGTGGAGGCTGTTTGGGCCTCAGGGAGCCCCTAGTCTGGGGGGTGACCTCGGTCTGGGAGAGCTCAGGTGTGGACAGAGAAATCCCCGGGAGGAACTACAACTAACAGTGAGTGACACAGCCCAAGGACGTAGAGTGAGGGAACCCGACACAGTGAGTGACAATCAACATCAAGGAGGGCCCCTAAAGAGACAGGTGTGGACTCGAGAGGGTCTGGCTCCAGTGGGGGGTCTGATCCCCGAGGGACTCCGGGTTTGTCGGAGGTGTGATGTAGAGGCAAAGAAGAGGGTTTGAAGAGGAGGGGAGGTGACCCGTCTGGTGTCATAAATTCCTCCGGACGGGAGACGGTTAGGTCCAACCCCTAACCAGTCCCGAGGAATTATATGAAATCTTTCAGAGTGGAGGAAAGGGTAGGGGAAAAGGTCTTGAAAGGACTTCTTCTTCCCTCCTCAA
>BLSH010352329.1:1030960-1048880 GCA_018402905.1 Glandirana rugosa | reverse complement strand
GCAGGCTCCTCCCTCCCTTTCAGCTCCACCATTCTGGCAGATGTACCCCTTGGCTTTGCCTAGCCTTCACTGAGGCCGTGGGTACATCTGCACATTTCAGTGATTTACCTTGCATGTGTTGTCTTTGCTCAGATACTCTGTATCAGAGCCCTGAGGCATTCTCGCCTAGATGAGGATTCTGGAAGTGCTGCTTTACATCAAAGATAAAGCTAATTCAAAAAACACATTATATATGCAGTATCTCACAAAAGTGAGTTCACCCCTCACATTTTTGTAAATATTTTATTTTATATAAACACACACACACACACTCTCTGAAGAAATGACAATTTGCTACAATGTAAAGTAGTGAGTGTACAGCTTGTATAACAGTGTAAATTTGCTGTCCCCTCAAAATAACTCAACACACAGCCATTAATGTCTAAACCGCTGGCAACCAAAGTGAGAACACCCCTAAGTGAAAATGTCCAATTTGGGCCCCAAGTGTCAATATTTTGTGTGGCCACCATTATTTTCCAGCACTGCCTTAACCCTCTTGGGCATGGAGTTCACCAGACATTCACAGGTTGCCACTGGAGTCCTCCTACGCTCCTCCATGATGACGTCACTGAGCTGGTGGATGTTGGAGACCTTGTGCTCCTCCACCTTCCATTTGAGGATGCCCCACAGATGCTCAATAGGGTTTAGGTCTGGAGACATGCTTGGCCAGTCCATCACCTTTACCATCAGCTTCTTTAGCAAGGCAGTGGTCATCTTTGAGTGTGTTTGGAGTCGTTATCATGTTGGAAAACTGCCCTGCGCCCAGTCTCCGAAGGGAGGGGATCATGCTCTGCTTCAGTATGTCACAGTACTTGTTGGCATTCATGGTTCCCTCAATGTACTGTAGCTCCCCAGTGCCGGCAGCACTCATGCAGCCCCAGACCATGACACTCCCACCACCATGCTTGACTGTTGGCAAGACACACTTGTCTTTGTACTCCTCACCTGGTTGCCGGCCCACACGCTTGACACCATCTGAACCAAATAAGTTTATCTTGGTCTCATGATCAGACCATAGGTAATGGTTCCAGTAATCCATGTCCTTAGTCTGCTTGTCTTCAGCAAACTGTAGGCTTTCTTGTGCATCATCTTTAGAAAAAGCTTCCTTCTGGGAATGACCAATTTTTTGTAGTGTGTGGTCTGAGCACTGACAGGATGACCCCCCACCACTTCAACCTCTGCAGCAATGCTGGCAGCACTCATACGTCTATTTCCCAAAGACAACCTCTGGATATGATGCTGAGTATGTGCACTCAACTTATTTGGTCGATCATGGTGAGGCCTGTTCTATATGGAACCTGTCCTGTTAAATTGCTGTATGGTTTTGGCCATCGTGCTGCAGCTCAGTTTCAATGTCTTGTCAATCTTCTTTTAGCCTAGGCTCTCTTTATGTAGGGCAACAATTTTTTTTTTTTTTTTTTTTTTTTTTTCAGATCCTCAAAGAATTCTTTGCCATGAGGTGCTGTGTTGAACTTCCAGTTACCAGTATGAGAGAGTGAGAGAGATAACACCAAATTTAACACACCTGCTCCCCATTCACACCTGAGACCTTGTAACGCTAATGAGTCACATGACACCGGGGAGGGAAAATGGCTAATTTGGACATTTTCACTTGTACTCACGTTTGTTGCCAGCGGTTTAGACATCAATGGCTATGTTGAGTTATTTTGGGGGGGGACAGCAAAATTACACTGTTATACAAGCTGTGCACTCACTACTTTACATTGTAGCAAAGTGTCATTTCTTCAGTGTTGTCACATGAAAATATATAATAATAATAATAAAATATTTACAAAAATGTAAGGGGTGTACTCACTTTTGTGAGATACTGTGTGTGTATATATATATATATATATATATATATATATATATATATGATGTCTTGGCCATTTTTCAGAGAATATGAATGATAACACAAAAACATTTGTTTCACTCATGGTTAGTGTTTGGCTGAAGCCATTTATTATCAATCAACTGTGTTTACTCTTTTTAAATCATAATGACAACAGAAACTACCCAAATGACCCTGATCAAAAATGTATATACCCTGATGATTTTGGCCTGATAACATGCACACAAGTTGACACAAAGGGGTTTGAATGACTAAAGGTAACCATCCTCACCTGTGATCTGTTTGCTTGTAATTAGTGTGTGTATAAAAGGTCAATGAGTTTCTTGATTGCTGACAGACCCTTGCATATTTGATCCAGTGCTGCGCTGACGTTTCTGAATTCTGAGTCATGGGGAAAGCAAAAGATTTGTCAAAGGATCTGCGGGCAGAGGGAGTTTAACTCTATAAAACAGGAAAGGGATATAAAAAGATATCCAAGGAATTGAAAATGCCAATCAGCAGTGTTCAAACTCTAAGAAGTGGAACATGAGGGGTTCTGTTGAAACCAAACCATGGTCAGGTAGATCAACTAAAATTTTAGCCACACCTGCCAGGAAAATGGTTCGGGATGCAAAGAAAAACTCACAAATAACTTCAGGTGAAATACAGGATTCTCTGAAAACATGTGGTGTGGCTGTTTCAAGATGCACAATAATGAGGCACTTGAAGAAAAATGGGCTGCCTGGTCGAGTTGCCAGAAGAAAGCCATTACTACGTAAATTCCACAAAGTATCCCGCTTACAATACGCCAAACAGCACAGAGACAAGCCTCAAACCTTCTGGCACAAAGTCATTTGGAGTGATGAGACCAAAACTGAGCTTTGAGAAAGGGATGTGGTTGACAATTGTATTTTGGGGTAAATTTCTGGAACATTACAAATGATAGCCAATTAAGAAATGATAAAACTATTATGACGAGGCTACAGTCACATGGAAGCATATCTGTGGATAGATTGCTATGTTAGCATCAACATTCTGTGCTACAAACTGGCCAATTAGCTGCAGTCAGAGCTCCACAGAAATGCCAACTCTGCATGCACACTGTTTGCGTCCAGGGTCAGTTGGAGGTTCTATTCATATGTAAGCCCTCAGACAGAGGCGACCCCTCCATTAGGGGAGCCCAAGTGCCGCCCTTTCTTTTCACGGCTGCCACCCCCATGCTCTATCCAGCCCATGGCCGCCACCTCTTATTCATACATCCGGCCCCTTTCAGGATGCCGGGCGCATGAATTACAGCAGGGGGGGTGTTTTTTGAAAGCGCCTGATTAGTGCCAGAGGCTCTAATAGGCTTCAAAATAGGGTGGGCTCCTAGCGCAGAGCATTGCACTATGAGCCCACCCATGTGTTCTTGAACACCTGTTGAAACACTGATCCTCAATCTGGCCAATCAGAAGTGGGTTTTAAACTCCCAATTGGCCGCTGAGGAGGGAGGAAATGAAAGCCGCCGCGGTGCCGGTGGAGAGTAGGGGAAGCCGCTGAGCAGATGAAGCCCGGGAGAAGCGATGCCCACCATAGGGGTAAGTGCTCCAGACCCGACCGACCGGCGGGTTGCCACTGTTTGCCGCCCCCTCCAAGAAAGATTGCCACCGGCTGCCACTGCCCTCAGATGTGTGGTTACATTTGAACAGTGGTGAAAGCCATTGTTTGTAGATTATAAGCTCTAACGGAGCTCTGATTCCTATTGTATTGTAACTGTACTGTCAGCCCCCAAGTTGTAAAGCGCTTTGAAAATTGTTGGCGGTATATAAATCCTGTATAATAATAATTTATATAGAGTACCAGTGTTTTTCAACTCCAGTCCTCAAGGCACACCAACAGGTCATGTTTTCAGGATTTCCCTCAGATGAAACAGCTGTGGTAATTACTAAGGCAGTGAAACTGATCAAATCACCTGTGCAAACTCATGGAAATCCTGAAAACATGACCTGTTGGTGTGCCTTGAGGACTGGAGTTGAAAAACACTGCCTTACACAGCGTGTGCAGGTAGCATTTACAATTGTGTGAATGTAGCCTATTTGAGAGCTGCCCCCTGCAGTACTTTTATTCTGCCACTTGATGTCCTCAGCCTTCTGGGCTGGCAAGCATACAACCCACTCCCTCTGAGTTTAGTTTGTGAAATGGACAATGAGCTCCTCTGTCAGTGCTCTCTCTCCTATCAGTATGTTGCTTGCCAAAGAATGAAACGACACTTCTTGTGCTGCTGCTCCCAGTCTGAGCAATGCAGTAAAGGGGATGGGAAGAAGGTGATTTCAGGTCATCTCGGTGTTGTACCTGCATAGATTAATTGGAAAAAAATGTTGTAAAAAGTACAGGATTACACATGTCCTTTATAGCTGCCCAGAGTCCATCTATGTCATAAACCTGTCACATAAAGCCCCCTGCATCTGAAAATGCAAGCTGCCTAGTTGTCATGCAAGCCCTCTCAGGGGCCCCTTCACACCACATGCTGTTTTTTTTTCTGCATCAAAAACGCAGGGAGAGCAAATACCCCCCCAGCACTTATCCCATCGGCGGTGGAAATTGGCTGGCACACCAGGGATCGGTCCACACAGGGCACACAGTAGCAGGCGCATTGGGCAGGGGATCAGGCTGCGGCAGGCAACTGACAGAGCCTCCTGTGTCCTCTTCTCTTCTCCTCCTAGGTGTCTGTCTAGCTGTCTTTTCAGCCAATTGGGTGATGGGTATCAGACTCGCTTCCCGATTGGCCTGGAGGAGGATCGGTGTTGCAACAGCAAATATTAATTCGCTGTTGCAACACAACTGGGTGGGCTCTGGACAGATGCAGTGCCCTGCGTTCGAGCCCACCCTATTTTGAAACCTATTGGAGCTTCTGCCTCCGATCAGGTGCTTCAAAAAACACTATCCCCCCCCCCCTCCCATCCCCACCTTAAGAATTCATGCGCCCGGCATTCCTGAAAGGGGCTGGGCACATGGATAGGGAGGGCGGCGATGGCGTGCGTAAGTGGGGGCGGCGTCCGTGCGCCCACAGTGCATGGGTCTCCACTGATGGAAAGTAAGTTATATGGGTTCCAATGGCATAGTTCAAACCAGTGCAGTGTGTTCTAGTGCTTTTTTGTTCCAGGAAAAAAGTACATGCTTCTTTTTTCCTGTACAGAACTCTACTAGAAAGCAGTAAAAAGCATCAAAAATGCAACAAAGTCACTGGACCCCAGTACAGTGAAAAGAAAAACTGGAAAAAAGCATGCGTTGGAAATGCATCTGGAAATTATCTAGAGGACATATTTATGGCGTGAACGGGCACTTTCAAAGCACACCCCACACCCCCTTTTTTTAAATAATAATCCCTCTTGCCTTATTTGTTTGCAGCTGAAGTTTAGCTGTGGAAGTTTTTGCATAGTTATTTAGGCCAGCATGGACCCATCTAAGTATATATGGGCCATATCTGACCAATCCCTGTGGAAGTTGTAAACCATTGTAGTAGACACCACTACTACAGTGATCAACACTGGCTTCTGGGTACTGTGCTGCCCTGCTGCATTGAGAACACACAGGGTATCTTACAGGTGGGTTGATGGTCGTTGTTTATCATGATTGATGTGGGCCTACACTGCTGGACAACGTGATTGATGGTGGTTGTACATTGTGGGCCTTTATTCTTTTTTTTTTTTTTAAGAAAGTACCTGTCAAATGTTTGGGCTCTAATTGTGAATAAGTAGGGGTACCCCTTACTCGTTGATGTGGTGGGCTGGTATCTGGGGTCCCCTTTAACAGTCAGATTCCTATAAGCCCCCCATGCTAAGACCCCACAACCACTACGCCAGGGTTGTGGGGAAGAGGCCCTTATCCTCATCAACATGGGGACAGGGTGCTTTGCTAGGGGAGGTCCTAAAGGAACTGATATGAATTGGGGGGGAAACCCGCACCCCCTTTTTTTTTGGCTGGTGCTGACTCTGTTAACCAGCATCTCTGCACTTCCCACTGCAGCCAGAGGTCTGATCTTCAGTAAATGAAGATGTATAAAAATGTGTTAAATACCACAATATAAAAAAAAAAGAAAACATTTTTTTTTAGTGAGTTGCTCCTGAGATAAATGAGACATGAGCTATTTTAATGCAACTATTTATGCGGTATTCACCTTCAGACCCTTCAGTGTCTTATACAGAAATTTTGTAAGAGCTTAGTAACCCTCCTTAAAGTGCTACTAAAGCCAGGACCCTGCATTCACTATATCTGTTCTCCCACAGTACTCAGAACATGGAAATGCAATTCTTTTAGGAAATATAAACTGCTAAATACCTTTTCTCATCAGCAATATATAGCAGCCCTGTGACTTCTATCAGTGTCCGGCTGAGCACTGGTTAAAGCTTGTAGGAGGAGTTTTCTGACTGTCCTATGAGGCTGCATAGCCCCTGACCCTCTATCTGGATAGTGCTGATTGGCCCTGAGCTGATCACATGCATCCTCCCAAGAAAAAAAAAAATCTCTCTAGCAATACATACCAAGCCGAGCATGTGCAGCCTAACTCCATCGACTCTGTGTTATCAGGAAATTATTAGGGGACAGTGGAAGGAGGGGAGGATCAGAGAAGGCAAGTTCAAGCAACCTTTTTATACAATGCAGAGGATTAACCCCTTAGCTTCCACAGTAAGTATAACAAGCATGCTTTACTGCATATACAGACTGATTTTACTGTAGTGGGTTTAATAACACTTTAATGCTCCACCTCAATGTCATGGTGTAAACAGTAATAACAAATGTAGATTCATTAGACGAACATTCTCAAGTTCTAAATCCACAGTGATTCAGATCAGCGTCAACTCAATGCTTTTTGCAGCTGTTGTTGCTGCTTCATCAGAAATACAGTATAGAAAGATCTATGACAGACATACGTGAATCTCCCAGGGGATATTATGAGGATATTAAAGAACTATTACCCAAGTAATTTTTTTACACATGGATGGAATTCTGGCAATTATTTGGGATTAATAATGGTATGAAAGAGAAGAGAGGCGCCAAGGAGCCTAATATAGTATAGTAAATAGAAGAATGTTAAAAACATATAATAATGCACTCACATGGTGGAAGTAATGACAAGGATGTCCATGGTCACAGGCAGATGGATGGCTCGAGCCACTGGAGGTGCGGGGAGGGAAGCCATGTATAGAATGGAGGAAGCACTGTTGTTCACAGTTGGATTGGGAGTGCCAAAGCTTCGCTGGAAGAAACTGCCATGCAGGGAAGATGGGACAGCCTAGAAACACCACCAAAGGAGTGAGTGTGTGTCTACTAATGGAACGCAAAATAGAAAATTGAGAGCCTCAAAAAGACTAGTGTGTACATAGATTGAGTGCTATCATCCGGATTGATAATCATTTTTATTTGATTCATTGGTACCATGTATGATTTATTATATTTTGTAATTGAATAAAAATGATTGTTTTATTATAATCTGTATGTTTCCTTAGTGCTGAGATAGTCCAAGCTGGCAATTCCCTGATTGGGACCTGTAACTGGGGCGGGTCCAATCGTCCATCTCTCCATTTACTAATGGAACGCGTTTCGGAAGAACTGCAAGCTTTCTTCATCGGGGATTATTGGGGCGGTTGCTTTGACCACTTTCATTGCTTACTTTGGCTACCACTATTGTTAATACGACTCTGCGTGTATTTAGCAGCATAGTACTATGAGTGTGGTACCTTTATTATCAGGCACAACCTACTGTGTATATATAATGTCAGCATTCCTTGGTTACAAGATTATTGATTTATGGAATAGGATTTTGGGTGACTTGGGTGACTGTACTTACTTTGGTACATCCCTGTTCCTTAGCTGTGGTTTTTAACCCCATATACAGTATCTCACAAAAGTGAGTACACCCCTCACATTTTTGTAAATATTTTATTATACCTTTTCAAGTTACAACACTGAAGAAATGACACTTTGCTACAATGTAAAGTAGTGAGTGTACAGCTTGTATAACAGTGTACATTTGCTGTCCCCTCAAAATAACTCAACACACAGCCATTAATGTCTAAACTGCTGGCAACAAAAATGAGTACACCCCTAAGTGAAGATGTCCAAATTGGCCCCAAAGTGTCAATATTTTGTGTGGCCACTATTATTTTTCAGCACTGCCTTAACCCTCATGGGCATGGAGTTCACCAGAGCTTCACAGGTTGTCACTGGAGTCCTCTTCCACTCCTCCATGATGACATCACAGAGCTGGTGGATGTTAGAGACCTTGCTCTCCTCCAACTTCCATTTGAAGATGCCCCACAGATGCTCAATAGGGTTTAGGTCTGGAGACATGCTTGGCCAGTCCATCACCTTTACCCTCAGCTTCTTTAGCAAAGCAGTGGTCGTCTTGGAGGTGTGTTCGGGGTCGTTATCATGTTGGAGTACTGCTCTGCGGCCCAGTCTCCGAAGGGAGGGGATCATGCTCTGCTTCAGTATGTCGCAGTACATGTTGGCATTCATGGTTCCTTCAATGAGCTGTAGCTCCCCAGTGCCGGAAACACTCATGCAGCCCCAGACCATGACACTCCCACCACCTTGTTTGACTGTAGGCAAGACACACTTGTATTTGTCCTCATCACCTGGTTGCCGCCACACACACGAATGACACCATCTTAACCAAATAAGTTTATCTTGGTCTCATCAGACTACAGGACATGGTTCCAATAATCCATGTTGTTAGATGCTTCTCTTCAGCAAACTGTTTGTGGGTTTTCTTGTGCATCATCTTTAGAAGATGCTTCCTTCTGGGATGACAGCCATGCAGACCAATTTGATGCAGTGTGCGGCGTATGGTCTGAGCACTGACAGGCGGATCCCCCACCCCTTCAACCTCTGCAGCAATGCAGGCAGCACTCATATGTCTATTTCCTAAAGACAACCTCTGCATATGACGCTGAGCACGTGCACTCAACTTCTTTGGTCGACCATGGCAAGGCCTGTTCTGAGTGGAACCTGTCCTGTAAAACCTCTGTATGGTCTTGGCCACTGTGCTGCAGCTCAATTTCAGGGTCTTGGCAATCTTCTTATAGCCTAGGCCATCTTTATGTAGAGCAACAATTCTTTTTTTCAGATCCCCATAGAGTTCTTTGCCATGAGGTATCATGTTGAACTTCCCGTGACCAGTAGGAGAAAGTGAGAGCGATAACACCAAATTTAAAACATTTGCTTCCCATTCACACCTAGACCTTGCAACACTAACGAGTCACATGACACGGGGGAGGAAAAATGGCTAATTGGGCCCAATTTGGACATTTTCACTTAGGGGTGTACTCACTTTTGTTCATTCATATTTATTATTAAAGGACAATAGGACAGCGTTCATTTTTTGAGTGAAATTCGGCTTTAAAGTACTGTACTGTATAACTAAAGGCAAAACTTCTTTTTTAGTTTTGGATAGAGTGAAGATAGATTAGAACACCTTTCAATTTTTATTACTTTCTGTGCCCCCATTAGGGAGAGTCACCCTCTCAATTTGTCCTGTTTACCATTATTATTGAAAGTGAAAGTAAAAGAAAAACCAAAATTTTGTGTTGTCCCCAGAAAAGTAATAGAGGGGAAATCTTCAAATGGGGACACTAGTATTCTGGTGACCTGGGGGTCCCCAATGAATTCCCTTAATTTGTAGGGTTTTCCTTCCACTTCCTGTTTTGGCTACGGGACAGGAAGTGAAGGTAAATCTACCCAATGCAGCACAGATGGCAAAAAAATAAAGCGACAGGGGTTATAACCCTCCCTTACTCTATCCAAAATTAAAAAAAAACGTTTTGCCTATAGTTCTACTTTAATATAATACTCTATTAGTGAAACAGAGGACAAGCATGCAGATTATATGATTTTCCTGATCTGCATAATTTTCTCACTAATAAAGTGTTGAAGCTAAGTTTTATTAACACACGGGCAACTAGCATTTTCAGAACAGGATCAGTAATGGAAGTTTCTGTATGCTCTTGTGGCAGGTTTGCTTTAAAGTGTCAACAAACATGTCATACTTACCTGCTCTGTGCAGTGGTTTTGCACAAAGCAGCCCAGATCCTCCTCTTCTCCGGTCCCTGCCGATGCTCCTGGCCCCTCCCTCCTTCCCAGTGCCCCCAGAGCAAACAGCTTGCTATGGGCACACCCAAGCAGGCTCGCACCCGATCCATTGCTCTATGTGTCCATTCACACACGGAGCGTGGCTCAGTCCTGCCCCCACTCTCTCCTCATTGACTCGCTGACTGTGATTGACAATAGCGGGAGCCAATGGCTCCCGCTCCTATCTCAGCCAAAGAGGAGGAAGAGACCTGGGAGAGCCACTGCTCTTGTGCACATCGCTGAATCGCGATAGAGCTCAGGTTAGTATTAGGGGAGGCTGGGGGGGATGCTCCACACAGAAGGTTTTTTACCTTCATTCATAGAGGTAAAAAAAAACCTTGAGCCTTTAAGGGCCCATTCACATTTGTGCAGCGCGCTACTGCAGACAATTGAAAATATTGGAATGCCAATGCACCAAAAATCTCCTAAAAAATTGCATGCATCACAAAATTTCTAATTCAATACACTATGATGTTATATTTTTTTTTTTAACTCTTTATTGTCAAAGAAGCATCCAGAAAAATCTCTTACATGCGTAGTGGGTTTGCACAACATGAGCATCGACAGGTATATTTATTGCATATAGTAATACAAAAGAGAATCAGTAAAGGTTTACATGCACACAGCAGCAATTGAAATCATATAAATCATAATAGCAATGCCTGATACAAAGAAAGGATCATAGATGTTATGTTACTTCTTATCCACCTATCACCTAGGGGTTATGGTGTTCTATTGTAGTTTGCTGGGGTGCTATTAAAAAATGAATGCCACTACAACACAACGCATATAACATCCGTTGCAGTATGGAACAGGTCCTTGCGATGAACTGATATAAATGGGCCCCTAAAGCCCACCTTGTGGAAATGTGAAAGTGTGCCCTCGCAGGGGAGTTGTGTTTGTTCTGCAGGGGTTAATTGCTCATTTAGGTCTATGGGACTTGGTAAAGCAGATCGGACCCTGCAGTGTCTTCTCCCCAATGCTCCAGCAGTCTAAGTTACCGACGTCATCGAGGCAAATGCGGGGTCCAAAACTGTGCATTGGACGTAATAACACAGAGGGAAAGTCCACCACCAGAACCTGGGGAAAGTGCCATCTACTGGGGGATTGGAGGATCAGGTAAGTTAAAACACTTCTCTCCCATAGGCAGTTATCCCTTGCAGTGCAGACTCAGCTTGACTGCAAGAGATCATTTTCAAGTTTTCTGAAGTTGCGCTTTAACCAGTTACCAACCGGGCCACTTTTTTACATTTGGTGGTCACAAGCTAAAAATTTTTTTTTGCTAGAAAATTACTTAGAACCCCCAAACATTATATATATTTTTTTCAAACACCCTAGAGAACAAAATGGCGATTGTTGCAATACTTTTTGTCACACGGTATTTGCACAGCGGTCTTTCAAGCGCGACTTTTTTGGAAAAATTTTACTTTTTTGAGTTAAAAGATAAGACAACAATAAAGTTAGCCCAATTTTTTTGTATATTGTGAAAGAGGATTTTACGCCGAGTAAATAGATACCATACATGACACAGCTGAAAATTGCATGCACTCGCGGAATGGCAACAAAGTCCGGTATTTAAAAAGTTCCATAGGCGGCGCTTTAAAATTTTTTATCGGTTACCAGGTTAGAGGTGCAGAGGAGGTCTTTTGCGAAAATTATTGCTCACACTCTGGCGATTGCGGCGATACCTCATGTGTGGTTTGAACACCGTTTTCATATGTGGGCGCGACTTACGTATAACTTTTCTTTGCTGCGCGAGCTCGCAGGGACGGTGGCGCTTTAAATTTTTTTTTTTTAATTTATTTATTTTTAGCACTGTTCCTTTAAAAAAAAAAAATCTGATCACTTTTATTGCTATTACAAGGAATGTAAACATCCCTTGTGATAATATATGGTGACAGGTACTCTTTTTGGAGGGCCGGGGGGTCTAAAAGACCCCCCATCCCTCCTTTGCACTTCACAGTATTCAGATTGCCAAAAACGGCGATTCTGAATACTGTAATTTTTTTAAAATTGGCGCCGTTAGCCGCCGAGTAAACTGGAAGTGACATTGTGACGTCGCTTCTGGAATTTGCCAAAGGAAACCCGATCGGAGCCGATTCCAGCTTCTGTCAGGTCTCCTTCCAGCCGGCGGACGCGCCGGATCATTGCTCCGGTCTCCCGGTGGGACGGGAGGCTGGAGAAGAGCGGCCGGAGGGGGGGGGATGTCCCCTCCTGCCCCCTGGGATAACGACCAAGCGGCTCCCTTTCCTGCACATCCCCTTATCATTGAAGATCAACAAGTGACATGCTCTGTCTGTAAAGAAAGTGTAGTGCAGCGCTATCTGTAATAGATTAATGTGACATATAGATCATATGGGTGACCCAAGCACAGGGATACAAATGAGCTCGGGGCTCGTTGGAGATACGGCTTTTTCTGTGTTTTAAATGTGAGTGTTGATTTTATTTACTTTTGATAAATGTTTTAAACCAACGGTATCACACCAAGGAAGGTTTCTTTCTTTCTCTTACACCCACCCATCGGAAGGTTTATCTCCCTGAATTTAGTGAAAGATCCAGGCTTCCCACCAGCAATACAGTGAACATAGTCATATACTAAGGAGACACAAAGGAGACCTCTAGAGGCGAGATAAGGGAAGACCAGCACAAAGATACTTTTATGTGCTAAGTTGCTAGCACACCTCAGGTGAGGGGCTAGGACACATAAGTTAAAGCGGTTGTCTACCCAAAAAAATAAAAATAAAAACCTGCAAGACAATAGCATAATGAGCTAGTATGCACC
Organism: Glandirana rugosa; assembly: GCA_018402905.1. Taxonomy (NCBI): domain Eukaryota; kingdom Metazoa; phylum Chordata; class Amphibia; order Anura; family Ranidae; genus Glandirana; species Glandirana rugosa. Next base: position 1,036,119 of record BLSH010352329.1, on the reverse strand, counting down.
GCATACTATCTCCTTATGAAATACTCACCTTGAACCGAAGATCCGAACGAGCGGCTCGGTCCCCTCCGTGGGAGAGGACATCTTCACCCAGATCTTGCTTCCGGGTACGCGGCTCCGGCGCTGTGACTGGCCGGAGCCGCGAGACGTCACTCCCAACCATGCGCGCGGGACCCATGCGTGCCGGGACATATACGGCGCATGCGCCAGAACATACACGGCGCATGCGCCGGAACATACACGGCGCATGCGCCGTAACGTTACATTAAATTAGAAAGGGAATATCTTCTAAACCGTACAGGTTTAGAAGATATTAATTTTACCTACAGGTAAGCCTTATTCTAGGCTTACCTGTAGGTAAAAGTAGGAAAAAAGGGTAGACAACCACTTTAAGGAAAAGTCACGTTTAATCACTCTGATTATTAGCGCACAGATGTTAAACACCGGTGAAGACGTTTTTTTCTACATTAATGTTTAAAGTGAAACGGACTTGAATATCATGACGTTGAATATTGATTTTTTTTATTTTCATTTGATTTCCTTCAAATTTGTCCGTTCCATATGTGATTTTTTGACACTCATGCTTTGAATTTGCAAACCATTTATCGATCAACATTAGTTATTACCACTGTTTTAAGTGTCCAGCCTTGAGACACATGTTCTAATTTGCAGGTCTATTGGGTGTCCATCCTTGAGACAAATGTCCTAATAATCGGCATCGTCATCACGTTTTGTTTGGTTAATAGAAGTTTATGTTATCACATGTATGTTATATTGCACCAGTTCATACAAGTCACCCATATGATCTATATGTCACATTAATCTATTACAGATAGCGCTGCACTACACTTTCTTTTCATAAAATAGTCACAGATAACTATTAAATGCTAGCAGCTGTCCACACCCATTGACTAAAATTCACCAAGTGGTAGTGCAGGGGTACCCCCATAATTTTATGCTCTGTCTGTGCTCTCCCTGCTATTGACAATTATAAAATACTAAAGAAGAGAAGGAGTCACACACAGATCCCAATTTTTTTAATTCATCCACGTGTGATCTGTTTTTGTAAAATGATTTGGGGAGTTTATGAAGTCAGATTTTGATTTAGTGGATTCTTTAAATCCTGAACTAAGATTGAATGTGGCTTGGGTTTGCACACTTACACCCCAAGACCATTTCATTTCCTACTTTGCAGAGTTCATGAACGAAAAGAAGTTGAATAAACATGCTAATGTTTATTTTCCCATGTACCATTGTGGTTAGATCATACGGTAATATTGTGGGTCGTGTATACAGTGTGCAAAGGTGGAGGAAATGTTCCACACTGCATTATTAAAGAAAAAGGAGAAAGGATACTGCAGCTGGATGGAAAAAAACATTTTCATGGGTGCCCTGAATACTGAAAATACAAACTATGTTTAAGTACAGAACTGTGAAAGTTGTGCTAAAAAGGCCAAAAAAAAGGACTTGTCACCAGTATTGCCTGCAGTCTCCCTGCAGCTGATCTTTTCCTATTGCTGACTTACCATGCCTAACACTCTGTTCAAAAATGCCGCGGCCGCGGCTAACGGCAGGGCCCTGGGGCGTCGCTGTTCACCGATTCAGGTGTGAATCAGGTCCGGATTTTTGCCTAAATTCACACTGAATCTGAACCAAAGACACACCGGACCCTTTTTAAATCCAGAGCGCGGCTGCCCCGGAGCTCTGTGAACCCGGCTCCGTTGAAAGACGGTCCCACTCTCCTGGCATGTGAATTGGATGCGGGGAAACCAACATAGGTGTGAATGGAGCCTTATTCTGTATTGTGTCTCGGTGTGGATGTGGCCATCTTGGTAGAGGCAGGGCTTTGTTTCTTCATGTCAGAGCCTCCATGAAGGAGAACAGTGAGCAGCATAACAGTGTTATCACCAGATCTCCTGAGACTAGCAGTTAGAAGCAGCAATGCCTTAGATCCCACACTGCAAATATACAGCTATGCATAAGGTGACCAGATTTTTCACATGAAATCCAGGGACATATTTTTTTTTTACTAGTAATGGTGGCAATCAGTGACTTATAGCGGGACTGCAATATCGCGGCGGACAAATCGGACACTAAGTGACACTTTTGATATTTTGTGGGAGCCAGTGACACTAATACAGTGATCAGTGCTAAAAATATGCACTGTCACTGTACTAATGACACTGGCTGGGAAGGGGTTAACATCTAGGGCAATCAAAGGGTTAAATATTTGCCTAACCAGTGTTTTCTCACTGTGTTGCTTTTACTAAGGGAAGGCATAGGAACACAGGATTAATGTCTTCCATTCTGATAGAATGGTGATCTGCCTTGTTTACATAGGCAGACCGCCGTTCTGTGTACAGAACGATCAGTGGGTACCGGCGGGCATCTAGTCCACCGGACCCGCTGATCAGCTCCAATACCCAGAAATGCAGGATCATGTATATATATACATGATCCTGTGCAGCACAAAAGGGGAGCAGAAAATGAAATGAATACACCCCCCTAAGCTAGTAGCAGCGGCGGAACTGGGGGGGTGTAATTCAGAATTTTTTTTCAAAATTCTGCACTGACTGTCTTGGAAATTGCCTGGGCCCCTGTTCATATCCAATCTGGGGACAAAACCGGGGACAGTGTCCTCAGTCCGGGGATGTCTGGCCACCCTAGCTATGAGGCTACAGAACAGGAATGCCTAGGCACCCTCATATACATATATGCACAGGGTATGTATATATACAAGGAAGAACACTGTTATTTTCAGGAGGAATTCCAGACTAAGGGCCGGTTCACACTGCTGCAAACTCTATTGCTAATTTAAGCCGTTGTGATAGCTTAAATTCGCAAGTCCTCTGCAATAACATAGTTTTCCATCAGGGCCGTTCACATCAATCCGTGTAAAAAAAGGATCCTTTGCGAGTTTGATCCGTGTGCGATACAAATTCTGCTCCTTAGACTGCAATAGAACTCGGATTGAAAAAGCAATCTTCCAATCACATCACTGCAATGTCAATGTTTTTTTTTAGCTTCCCCCTCCTGCTCCGCCCCTCCCCTCCCTTCCTCTCCTTATACAGCTATTTTAACGTCAGCATACACACTGGATTCTATTAGCCAGACATAAAATCACAATCCTCTCCCAATTTGACAACTAATTTGCAATATTTGCAGTAGATTCGCACCAACACATGAAGAATTCGCACTTGTAAAAAATAAATGCACTGAAAATTCGCACCGCAATCGGATTAAATTTGCGCTAAATTCACAGCGCAGCAGTGTGGACCGGGCCTAAAGGTAGATTTTTCAGGGTACTGCTTGGGTGCAGTTGAGTCATTTGGGAGCACACGGAGGACGAAGAAAGCAATAAAACACAATAAGGCTCCATGCACACTAGCGGTTTTATTCAGATAAAAAAATGCTAGATAAAAAATGCTGGTAATAGCTTTTTGTAGTAATGTTTTGAAGCGTTTAAGAGCATTTATCAGTGTAAGCATTTAATTAGCATTTTTGCATTAATCACTTAAGGACCACCCCACGCAGATATACTGCCGCAGGGCAGCCCTCCTGCGCAAAATCATGTACAGGTACGTAATTTTGTGCAGTGGGTCCAGGGTGCGCACGCGGCCCGCTACTGCTGTGATTGGACACAGCAGGAGCCAATCAGCACCCCGCAATCATTCACAGGAGAGGCAGAATGGTGGTCTGCCTATGTAAACAAGGCAGACTGCTGTTCTGTGAGGGAGCAAGATGGAGATCTTGTGTTTCTGCTAAGCAGAAACACTGATCTCTATTCCTCCAGTCACAGCATTCCCCCCACAGTTATAAAGCACTCCTTAGGAGCACACTTAACTTCTTGATCACACCAGGTGTTAACCCTTTTCTTGCCAGTGTCATTAGTAGAGTTACAGTGCATATTATTTAGCACTGATCACTGTATTAGTGTCACTGGTCCCCAAAAAGTGTCAAAAGTGTCAGTTACACACGTGTGCGACCCGATTTTACCGCAATTTTTTGCAGCGATTTTGCCACGATTTTACCACAATTTTTACACGATTTGGGATCAGTACGACTTTGGTCCCGGTGCCTCCATGGCAGCATACCTATGATAGAGCTCCGCCTCGACTCCTCCCCCAGGATCAGTGAATAGTATAAATCAAATGCTGTAGCCCCCCCCCCCGGCATTCTCCTTTTTTTCCTCATACCTCTTGCATCAGTGAAGAAGACGCAACAGTCCCTACCTCTGCAGTCGGCAGCTTCTGCCGGGTTCAGACCTCTCCCGGTGCAGTCCCTGTTCCTTGGGCCGCTATTAGCGCTAAAAAGGCTGGGAACCCCTTCTGTGGATCTTGTGGGGTAAGGCAGAGTTTCCTCTTAGGAACACTATCTGCGATGCAAACACATGGTTAATGATGGCTAGGCAGAGGGTTCATACTGGCTTGTATTCATATTTTTCTCTTATTACCTTCAAGTCCTATTTTCTTTTCTCCTCAAAAAGATTAGGTCTCCATCCAAAATGTAAAAAAAAAAAAAAACTTCCCCTTTAAGGCTTTTATTTTTGGGGGAGGGGCCTCGGGGCTCCATTCTGTCCGATTAGGTTTTGCTTTAATTTATTATTTTTCTTTCCTACAGGTCTCGCATCCAGGGAGGGGAAGCCTTGCTTAACTTCTGCCAGCTTTTAAATTCGTTTTCTGCCCTCTCTCCTTGGCAGAGAAAGATCAGAGGATCAGGACTCGCCGAGAGGGGGGGCGGAGCCTCGCTGTGAGCGCGCGATGGCCCGGAAGTCGGAAGCCTCGTGCATTCCAGCGGGGGGGCGCATGCGCGGCGCGATCGCGATGCCGCGGGCGCCATCTTGGAATAGGGAAAGGGCTGTTCATGTTGCCCTTACCCTATTTTTTCAAGGGAGGGGGGCGGATCTGGGAACTTTTTTATCCCATTCCCGTTGTACTTGTCGGGAAAGGGATAAGGTTCTACCGCGGGCGCCGTAGCGCTAGCGCGGCGCGTACGCGGGGGGGCGACCTTACGTGCTCCGAAGGCTGAAGGCCCGGTAGCGCGCGAGTGTCGCTCCGAGGCGGGGGGGAGAGCCGCTCAGGACTAGGAGACTAGAAAGAGACGGTTCCTCTCTCCCGTCTTTTGCTTAAATTTTCGACCGTCTTCAATTCGTTCCGAAGGGG
>BLSH010352329.1:1015053-1026700 GCA_018402905.1 Glandirana rugosa | reverse complement strand
GGGTTTAACATTGAAATCTATGGACCTGAAGTTGCATCAAAATTGAACCAAAGTAATGCAGGGGCCACTTTGATGTCGGTACGACTTGAATGTCATATAGATATGAATGGTACTTATTGGAAATAATGGGAAACGACTTGTCATTTGACTTTGCAGTCCCAAATTTCAGGACAACTCGCACAAGTGTGAAAAGGGTCTTAGGTGTCCCATTTGTCCGCTGCAATGTCGCAGTCCCACTAAAAATCACTGATCGCCACAATTTATGATGTCATACATCCCAGGAGTCTTCAGGAGAGGAGGAGGGGTTTTCTCAACTAAGAACACCCTCCTGCATGTATGCCTGAGCAGATGAAGGGCAGATGAATTCCAGGAAGTAAATGCTACATGGATCATGAGCCCTTACTCAAGATGGCCACGGCCAGAAATGCTGGGGGGGGGGGGGGAGTTCAAAGTGATTTCTCAACAAAATAAAGCTTTGAGAGATGGATGGATGGGTGAGTTTGCTTTGGATTAAAGCGGTTGTATACCCACTAATGTGATTTTTACCTACAGGCGAGCCTATAATAAGGCTTACCTGTAGGTAAACTGAATATATCCTAAACCTGTATGGTTTAGGACATGGATATGCAATTAGCAGACCTCCAGCTGTTGCAAAACTACAAGTCCCATCATGCCTCGGCATCTGGGTGTCATGCTTGTGGTTGTCAGAGTCTTGCTATGCCTTATGGGACTTGTAGTTCTGCAGCAGCTGGAGGTCCGCTAATTGCATATCTCTGGTTTAGGAGATATTCGCTCTGCATGCAGCCGCCTGACGTCACGGCGCATGCACATGCGGAGGGTGATGGTAAGTCAGAGCTCACTGCCGGAATAAAGAGCTCCCGCGCTCATGTGCGGGAGTGACGTCTCAGGCTCCGGACACTCACCCAGAAGAAAGAAGAGGACCATCATGTCAGCTCCCTCAGCACAGAACATGTCGGGCTGCGCGGGCCTCGTTTTAAGGTAAGTATTTCATAATGTGCTAGTATGCGATGCATACTAGCACATTATGCAATTGTCTTGCAGGGTTTTTTTATTTGCTTTGTTTTTTTGGTGCACTTTAAATAATGTTTTTGGTTTGTGGTGCTCACATGCTGTAAAGATCCGCTTTAAGTAGTAGATGTGCATGGATTATTTTTAGAGAATAAGGATATTGTTTACTGTCCCTTTATTTATCAGCCTGTGTAGGAGGATTTTGGAGCTAGCAGACGTATATCATATTCTATTCATAATTCTTAATTAAAAATATGACATCCGTTCTCAAAAAATACAATAATATAAATTGTACTTGGTTTCTTCACCATCATCAGTCCTTCTCATTATCCTACTCCATACCGAGTAACAGAGTATTGGTGAATCAGTTGATGTTTTGTGATTTCTATGAGTAATTTGTTAATGTTTAATAAAATTTCCTGTTTTTGCTTTGAACATTTATACCTGTATTATATCTATAAAGTGCCCCCACCTTTACAAATTGAATTTCTATTGTGTTAAAAACAAGACTGTATGCTGCCATCTGTTAGTTAATTAATTCAATGATAATTCCATAAACAGAACGGTAATCAGTACAGGAAATTGCTTTATGCATTTACATTGTTACAGTCAATGGTTCTTCTTGCACAACACCTGAAGCGACCCGACTTGCAGGGCAATGCGACTCGCCCGGCTCGAGGCAACTTCAGTGCAGATTGTAGGCGACTTCTGTTATAGAAGTCAATGCAAGTCACGCTGAGGTCGCCCCAAAGTAGTACAGGAACCTTTTTTATAAGTCGGAGCATCTTGAGTCGCTCCTTTTAGAGCGGTTTCATTGTACTGCATTGAGGCAACTTGTCAAAGTCACCTAGGTGTGAACGGGCCCTTAATGATATCATACATTTGCATCCGTGGTAAATCGGCCACGAAGTGTATCTGCTCCTTACACTTAGAAACTGATAATCTGCTAGTTTATGGAAAGCCCAGAACTTCTGGGAAATAAAAAATACAGCTGAACACCATTGCATTCTGCATGGAGGGTTATAATTAGACATTTTTTCGTTTTGTTACAAATCGAAATTCGGACATGTTCATTATTCGGAGATTTGGATGTAATCGAATTTATGATTCACAATAGTTATGAATTTCAACTAATCCAAAATGAATTATAATGAAACGATTTATCCGAATTCGAAAATGAATTTGAATTTGAAATGGCAACATGTTGCAATAAATACAGGAAGGTATAAAGTGAGTCCTACTTGGGCTGCCTTATACAACAGAATAGAATAGAAAATAAAAGAATAGAAGAAAACAGAATAGAATAGAAAAAAAAATAGAATAGAATAAAACAGAATAGAAGAGCAAATAATGGAATAGAAAAGAATACAATATTTTCTATTCCGTTCTGTTCTATTCCTTTATTTTCTATTCTGTTTTATTTTATTCTATACTTTGATTTCATATTCTATTTTTTATTCTATTCCTTTATTTTCTATTCTATTCTGTTTTATTCTATTCTTTTATTTTCTATTATATTTTGTGCTATTCTATTCTACTATTTTCTATTTTATTCTAATCTGTTCTAGTTTATTCTATTCAGTTGTATTCTATTCTATTGTTTTCTATCCTAGCAGCCTAAGGCCCCTTTCACACTTGTGCGACGAAAGTCGTGCAAGTTTACAGAGATTTTGCTGTGATTTTTGCAACGATTTTGATGCAGCTTGAAGCAATGCTTATGTAATCCAGTCTATGGACCTCAAGTCGCATCAAAGTCAGACCAAAGTAGTGCAGGGACTACTTTGAAGTTGCTGCAACTTGAAGTCGCACGGATAGGAACGTTACTCATTGGAAGTCATTGGCTACGACTTGTCATGCGACTTTGCAGTCCCAAGTTGCAGGGCAAGTCGCACAAGTGTGAAAGGGGCCTTAGTAGGAATCATCATCTTATTTCACTTTTATACCTTACTGTATTTATTGCAATAGGTTTCCATTTCAAATTGATTTTCGAATTTGATTAGAAAATAACGAATATGCAAAACAAATCTGAATATAAGAAATAGATTTTTAAACGAATCCTTCTAACATGACGAATATGACAAAACTAAATTTATAAACGAACAAATCCGAAACAAAACACATTTTTCTGTCCTGCATATCTCTAGTTAAAGTCTCTACCAGTTTTTTTTGCTCTCTGTGACCCATTGGGGAGATTCCCTTCACTCTCTGTCCCATGGCCAAAAAAGGGAAGTGAAAGGAAAGCCCTCCTAAGTGAGGAAATCCCTTGTTGTCACCACAACTGTCTGCATTGGAAGATTTTTCCTCTGTTCCTCTTCTGGTGAAAACCCCAAATTTGGGGTCTTCTTTCACTTTAACCTTTGATGAGAATGGTAAACAGGAGAAATAGAGAGGGTGACTCTCTCTAATGGGGGCACAGACAGCAATATAAACTGACAGGTGTTCTAATCTCTCTCCACTCTATCCAAAACTAAAAAAAAGTATTTTTTTTTTTAGTTTTCCTTAACCACTTGCCGACCAGCTGCGGCGGGTTGGCTCGGCTGCGCAAATCGCCGTCATGATATGTCGGCGGCGCATGCGTGATTTGCGGGCCCGTGCCTGCTGCACGCTCTGCGAGCGTGCCCGCGGGTCGGGCTGACTTGATGTCCGCCGGCGACCCGCAGTCGCCTACTACAGAGGCAGAATGGGGATGCGCCAATGTAAACATTGTGGATCCCTGTTCTGTCAAGGGACATGACAGTGATCTACTGGTCCCTGTGATCGGGAACTGTAAGATCTGTCATGTCCCTGCAAGCCCAGCCCCAACACAGTTAGAACACACATAGGGAACATATTTAACCTCTTGATCGCCCCCTATAGTTTAACCCCTTCCCTGCCAGTGACATTTATACAGTAATCAGTGGCTATTTTTTTGTGCTGATCCCTGTATAAATGTCATTGGTCCCAAAAAAGTGTCCAGTCTGTCCGCGGCAATGTCGCAGTCCCGCTGCCATTACTAGTAAAAAATATATATATATAAAAATGCCATAAATCTATCCCCTACTTTGTATACACTATAACTTTTGCACAAACCAATCAATATATGCTTATTGGGATTTTTATTACCAAAAATATGTAGAAGAATACATATCAGCCTAAACTGATGAAGAAATTTGTTTTTTTACATTTATTTTGGAAATTTATTATAGCAAAAAGAAAAAAAGTTATATTCTTTTTCAAAATTGTTGCTATTTTTTTGTTTATAGCGCAAAAATTAAAAACTGCAGAGGTGATCAAATACCACCAAAAGAAAGCTCTATTTGTGGGAAAAAAAGGACGCCAGTTTTGTTTAAGTACAACGTCGCACAACCACGCAATTATCAGTTAAAGCGACGCAGTGCCGAATCGCAAAAAGTACTCTGGTCAGGAAGGGGGTAAATAATTCTGGGGCTGAAGTGGTTAAAAGGCCCCTTTCACACAGGCGGAATAGCACCAGTATCAAACAATTGTTCACCATGATCTGGCATCACTGGAATCCCAGTACCACTAGAACCAGCAGCAGGTATGATTTCACCACTTCTTTCTCGGATCCGATCAATGTGCCTTCGTAATATTCTACCATCAGTAATTTGTACTTTGTATGATAAAGGTCCTGTAGCCACAAGCATCTTTGTCGGTATCCAACGAGGCCCAGCAGCATAGTTTCTGACGTAGACAGCACTGTCAGGCTCAAACACCCTCACTGATACATCAGCATCCTTTTTAAAATGCAATGCTTGCTTTTCTTGTAACTCCGATGTCAGATCAGGGTGTAAACGATCCAAACATGATTTTAGACGACGGTTCATTAGGAGCTCTGCTGGTCTACAACCAGTGCTTGAGAATGGTGTGACATGTTGTTGCAGAAGGAAACTTGCAAGTCTCTGATTCCAATCTCCTTGAACAATTCTCTTCAATGAGTCTTAGGTGGTCTGAACCATACGTTCAGCTTGACCATTTGATGACGGGTGAAATGGTGCAATCCTAACATGTCGAATAAGATTGCTTTCCATAAAGGTTTTGAATTCTGAGGAGGTAAATTGACATGGTACACAGTTCTTTACCCACTTCTCAATAACTTCATCCATTTTAGGCCACCAAACATAACTTCTGGCTAATGCTTTCATGCGGACTGTTCCAGGATGTCCTTCATGGAGAAAAGTAAATATTATGAGCGCATGTCGCTCTGGCTTAAATCACCTGTAAGGTGAACCATACACAGTCCAATGTCCAAATGAAATCCGATGTGTCCAAAGGGCAGCTCTGTGCCAAAGAAAAGAACAGTTCTAGAAGACAGAAGACACAAAAACACAAGCGCCTCTAAGTGCAAACCGTTTAAAAAAGGGGTTTATTAAAAGTGAGATCAAATCTACTCACAAACGATGAGTGGTAATGCACATTGCAGTGTTAGCCACTGCGAGCTGTGAACATTGTGTAATGTGTAACATTTGGATCAGTGTAAGAGGCAGACGTCACTTCCGGTGGCAGCGTGATGACGAACAAAGGGCGACGCGTTCTCGGAGCTTCCGCTCCTTCTTCAGGCCAAGATGTCACCGTGGTGGACAAAAGAACCTTTATGGGCAAGCGTGCCGTGACGTGCAATGGAGGTGCACGCCCCCCGCCTCTCAATGCGGCCATACTAGAAGACCTACTGCATGTATGCAGATCGCGATTAATAAAAACATACAACATGACAATATAAAAAGCAGCTTAAAAGCAAATAAAAAAGTCAATGTGAAGGACAACAATTCTAATGGCTTGGGATCTATTTATTACTGTGTTATTAAAATTACTAGATTGGAAGTAGATGTTATTATATTATGGGCATGGGGACTATGATTATTTTATGACATATACCATCTATACTTACAGTATGGAAGTAAAGCTGTAGAATAGAAGGCTTAGTGCATACAATACCCTGTGATTAGTGTTTTTAGCGTTATTAACATTATTAACAGGGAAGGGTAATTGGAATGTCGTTGTCTCCTATCATGTGAGCAGGAGGACAGGAGAACAGGGGTTGGGGATAGTAATGTTGCGGAACTAGGATGGATAATGTACTAATGTGTACATAATGTACATTTTATATAGATCTGTTACCATCCCAAAAGGGAACATAAACCCGGGGAGAGGGGGGGTTAAGCAATATATTATAATATATTATATTATATAATAATGGTAATTGGTGTGGCTCTAAATACTACAACCAGAGGGGCCCATGATCGATGTTAATAGGTTTCAACAACATGTATGTCCTAATACGTATTGCTGGTTACCTGATGATAAATATTGTTATGTGTATTATAAGACAGGCGTATAGTATTCTATTCCAGTCAATATATAGTATATCAATAATAAGGATAATGATGTTATAAAAAGGCTCAGAGATTTTTTTCAACCAGGTGAACATAAATGTGTACCATGGGATATGATGCAGAGAGGGTGGGTTGGAATGTCGTTGCCTCCTATCATGTGGGCAGGAGAACAGGAGTTGGAGATAATCATGCGGGATTATAATGAGCTATTAGGTACGTAATGTGCTTTTTTCTGAAGGTCCATATACATATATTACTATCCCAAAGGGGGACATGAATGATGTAACATCTATACCAGGGGGGTTGGCAGTATGTTAAATAATAGTGGTAGTAAATGTGGCTCTTAGCTCTATGACCAAAGGGAGCCATGGTAGATGTTTATAGCCAGGCGGTTCTGACAACCATCAGGGCTGTCTTTAAGGGAGGGCAAAAGGGGCATCTGCCCTGGGCCCTGTCACTGTTGTGGGGCCCAAAGCAGCTGCCTTATACTTGCCAACTATCCCAGTTTAAATTCCCTTGAAGTTTTAGTCCTGTGCTGTGTCCCGATATCTCAGTGTAAAGTGCTGCTACTAATACTGCCCATTTCTGCCCTATTGTTTTGTACAGATGACTCACCTGCAGACCCTGTGTTTACATGTAAATAACCGGCATTCAAATGTAAATAATGGTGGCCAGCTGCATTCATATGTAAATAAAGGTGACATTCATATGTATATCATGCTCCCCTGAGGTCATATCCACCATCACCTATACTGAATGCTGCCCACTGTGAAGGTAAAGGAGTAAAGTCCTGCCTGCAACTGTGGTCGTTAAGCCTAATATCAGCCTGTTCTGCAAAGGTAAGCAAATTGGTGGGGGGAGGGTAGTGTGGGGTGTGCAGAGGTAGGCAGAGATTACAGTTTGGGGTGCACAGGTGATCAAGGAGGAGATGTATAGAAGTTAGGAAAGTGGGTGCAAAGATGAGCAGAGAAGGCAGGTAGAGTTAAAGGGGTCGGGGGTTGGAGTGGAGAGGATGGGGGAGGTTTGGGGTGCAGAAGTAAGCAGGGATTTAGGATGCAAAGGTGTACTGACAGGGTGGATAAAGATGTAGTTCACCTGTAGGGCGGCCCGTTCATTTCAATGGGCTGCTCCATGTGCTAAATATGCGGAAAAAAATCCATAACCCTTTTTCAAAATCACTTGGTGCCACAACACATGTCTGCAGGTATGTGAGGGTGTCATTAACAATTAATGGCACTGCAAATGTGGATGCAGGCTAAATGCCTCAGTTACATTAGTGGTCAGTGTAAATCTTCTCATTACATTGGGGCTTGATGTAGAATCCTGCCATTAACACTAGTGGCCAGTGTGAATGTCCCCCTTACATTAGTGGTCAGTGTAAATTCCTCCTTACATTGGAGATTACTGTGAATGCTTCTATTACATTAGTGGTCAGTGTAAACCCTATTACATTGGTGGCCAGTGTTGAAACTCCTCTTTATATTGGTGATCGGTAAAAAAAATCAGCATTTCGATTGATCACACCCTCCCCTCCCCCAGCACTGCCACTGATCCCAGGAGTTCTAAGATCCCTAGAAGCTTTCTGTCTATTGATAAATCCCCTCACCTCCCTAGTCCATGGTGTGCAGACAGTGAAGAGATGATGTGCTGTAACCTCTAGCAGCCAATCAGTAAAACAGTATAGATGTGCAGTAACCTCTAGCAACCAATCAGTGAGCAGTATTTATATACAGTAATCTCTGGCAACCAATCAACAAGCAGAAATCATGTGCTGTAACCTCTAGCAACTAGTCAGTAAGCGGTAATGATATGCTGTAACCTCTGTCAACCAATCGCAATCACTGTCTGATCTGATTTAGCAAACTGATTTTGAGTCTAGCTACTATTTATTGTATGTCTCAGAGCAGGTGGAGAGCAAAATTGTATGGGCGGGCCCAAGAAAATGTTTGCCCAGGGTCCAAATAATATTAAAGACGGCCCTGACAACCATATGTGTCATAGTGCATATTACTAGATGAATGATCACCCGAGGATAAATTTTATAACAAGCGTAAAGTACTCTATTCCAATCAATTATAAGAATAATGGTAGAAGTGATGTTATAGGGGCTCAGAATCTTTACAACCAGGTGAACAAGAAATGACCAAGTGGCTTCAACAACCATGTGTATCATAGGGCAAGATGAATGTCAAGCAACGACCTAAATCAAAGGTCATACCGGCATGGTTCACACCGGATGATTACCAGGGTGAAAAGTCTATATTAAGTTGTTGGTTTGAAAAGAATAGAGTGGCAACAATGGCCCACTGTTGCTGACAGTGGGGGTGAATAATGCCCCAAGGGCTGGATAAAAGCAAGGGCCACATCCGGCTCTCGGGCCGCAGTTTGAAGACCACCACTTTAAACGAATAAAAGTTCCAGGGCTTTGCAATCCCATAAGACCACTTTGTGATTCTTGTACAAGAGCCGGTTGTATATACATCAAGAGCAGCGTGCCGGCAGTCTGTGTTAATGGAGACGCAACGGCTCTGTGGATTCACCTGCACATCTGAGTTTGACAGGTATGCAGGGAGGGACGCACTGCCCTGGTTGCAGACAGTATGTGTTTGGGCCCCTGCATGCCTCTGTATCCATTGACTAACGCAGGTTGCCTGCACGCCGTTCCAGACGATGCATAAAGAGCTCTTGCATGCTGCATGATCCTCTGTGTCCATGTGAATGGAGTTAGGACTGGTGCAAGTATTTTTGACACCCTAGGCGAAACCTCATTTTACCGCCCCCCGGCTCCTCCCCCTTTGCCCTGCCCATGTATGCCCATTTTTTTAATGACTGCTACTATTTTACATGCAACACTTTGGTAGACCCATCAATGCAGCCTCACCATTTCCCATCAAATTCAGCCTTGCCATTGCCATCAAATGCAGCCTTGCCATTGCCCATCAAATACAGCTTATCAGTGTCCATCAATGCAAACTATTGTAGCATCCCCATAGTATAGGAGCGTTTTCTAGCAGGGTTTTTGGCTAAGAGAAGTAAATTTAGTCAGGCCTGACTGTAATGTGCAGGCCTGAATGTTTTGATCTGGGCTGGGAGGAGAAGCTCAGGGAGGATTGGGTGGACTTAACAGATGAGGTCATCAGAACCTCCCACTTCTTTCTTGAAACCTGGAGAAGATTTTCTGGTCAGAGAGCTGGGAGATGGGTGGAGCCTTCTGGAGTGTTTTGAGGAGCCCTGACCAATCCCCAAGCAGGATTGGCAGGGGGCAGGCCTCCTTAAATACTCAGAGTCAGCCCAATCTGGGAGGAGTAGTGTCGGCTGGAAGTCTGGAGATGTAGCAGAGGCGCTGTGGTGCAGGCCCCTACCCGGGAGGTCGCCCCCAGTCTGGGGAGGGTGACCTTGGGGCCTCGGTGTTCGGGTGCAGCCAGGAGGGAGAGTGACTCCTGGAGTGGCACAGGAGGAACAGGAGAACAGTGGAGGTGCTACAGGAGGAGAGAGACTTTAAAGTATCCACTGGTTTGGTGAGTGACAGTCTGTAAGGAATGTGCGCGTGTGCGCCGGCAATGGCGCCAAAGCAGCCATTTAAGCGGACAGCACCCTGCAGCCAGTGCTGTCCGTTCTATAGCGTTCCTGCATCTGTGATCACCAGTGTTTGTTTCTGAGAGACTTCCTGTTCCTGTGACCCCGGCTACCCTTTGGACTTTTTTACTGTTATCTGCCTGCCCTGACCCTGGCCTGTTTATGACTATTCTTCTGCCTGACCCCTTTGTACTTCAGCCGCCTGCATGTTGCCGAGCCAGCTTGTACCCGACTACCCAATTGCCTGATCCCTCTGTACTGCACCGCCTGCCAGTTACCGACTGCACCACTATCCTTCAGCCTGCACGAGCTCCAGTGGACTTATACCTGCTATCAGAGACTTGTCCAGCTCTCGTGCTCCCCTATGCTCCAGAGCTCCCTGTCTGCAGGGGTTCTCGAACCAGGGCCGTAAGAGAGGTTGCCCCCCCCGCATAAGCCAGACTCAACCACCAGATACGTGACACAGTCCCTGGGACTGGAAGAGAAAGTGCTGGAGCAGGCTGGGAGAGGAATGGTGGACAGTCTGTGGGAGCCTTGGGAGCCAGTCAAGGGAAAGGAGAGTCACTACCAGAGAGCAGGTCAGTGGGATCTGGAGGAGGATGGGATGGGGGTTGTAGTCCATTGAAGGCCCGGTTAGCACTAAATGACTTTGCTGCACATTCAGGGGCCCGTAATCCCTGGCCTGTAACGGGTGTTTCTGAGGTCCTGCTGAAACAGGGTAGGTCTCACCACGTGCTAACCGCAGTGAAGAGAAAGGTATAGAAAAGCCTGATAGACTTCCTTTCAGGCTGGAAACTAAGTTCTGAGCTGGAGAGAAGCAAAGAAGTGTAAAGTAGAGAGTTCTGTGTGGTAAGAGAACTGTAATAGAAACGGTCAGCAAGTGAAGTGCTGGAGAGTTGAGAGGAGCAATAATCTGCAGAGGGAGAGTCTGCAGTGAAGCGTGCATATACAGGCTTGTATATTGGATCTTTGTACCATATAGTCAGGTCCATAAATATTGGGACATCGACACAATTCCAATGTTTTTGGCTCTATACACCACCACAATGTATTTGAAATGAAACCAACAAGATGTGCTTTAACTGCAGATTTTCAGCTTTAATTTGAGGGTATTTACATCCAAATCAGGTGAACGGTGTAGGACTTACACCAGTTTTTATATGTGCCTCCCACTTTTTTAAGAGACCAAAAGTAATGGGACAGATTAACAATCATAAATCAAACTTTCACTTTTTAATACTTTGTTGCAGATCCTTTGCAGTCAATTACAGCCTGAAGTCTGGAACGCATAGACATCACCAGACACTGGGTTTCATCCCAGGTGATTTAGGCAACAGGTGTATCTCACTGCTCCAGACTGCTTTCAGATTGTCCGTCCTTGTATATATATATACAACATAAAATAATACAGGAAACATTACTGATTCGAGTACAAAACTCACTTTGCGCAGATGGAAGAAACATGGGACATACCGACTAATACCAGTTATTTATGTCGTGGTCGTAATGCAAACCTCACGGCGGATAACAAAAAGGAGACAAGACTTCGATGCCATCGTTCGGCTCCACACGTGGGTTCCTGCCTGTTAGACTTTCGTCAGACCTCGTCACTCTATGTGGACAACGGATTTAGTGGACCCTACTTTGGGTCACAGACCACTACAGATACGCAAGGTCTGAAGTCCGACATTAACTGACGTTTCCTAGACGTT
>BLSH010352329.1:985824-1008874 GCA_018402905.1 Glandirana rugosa | reverse complement strand
CAAGAGTCTGCCTGATTGGATAGAAGTGAGCACGGTGGGCGTGTCTGTATCCGGCAAGAGTCTGCCTGATTGGATAGAAGTGAGCACGGTGGGCGTGTCTGTGCTCTGCCAAAGTCTTCCTGATTGGGTAGAAGTGAGCATGGTGGCGTGTCTGTGCCCCTGACAGATTCTGGGTAGAAGTTGCCTGGTTGGGTAGAAGTGAGCACGATGGGCGTGTCTGAGTCTGACCAGCGTCTGCCTGGTTGGGTAGAGGTGAGCTCAATGGGCGTGTTTATGGCGGGTCAGCGTCTTCCTGATTGGGTAGAAGTGAGCACGGTGGGCGTGTGTGTGTCCGGGCAGAGTCTGGTAGAAGTTATGTGGTAGTTTCCGGTGAGAAGTCTGAGGAGATCGGCGGTACCGGGAAGCAGAGGGGCGTGTATCGGATTAGGGAGGTAGGTGGGTGTGCGGTGTACTCGGGCCGATTCTGGTGTAGAAGGCCAGGCGCTGTCCTGGGATGGAAGCGCTGAGAATTGTAGTTCTTCAGGCGTGTCAGACATGGGGGGGTTCTTCTCGGCTGACTTATACCTGGAGTATTGGGGGGGGCACTTTTCTGCAGAGTTCTTCTCTGGCCATGTTGGGGCTCCATACAATAATTTGCATTCATCCCTATTTGTCTTAAAGTCCTGGTTACATAGGTTGGAAAAGACACGAGTCCATCATTTGTATGGCTAGAAGTTGTTTTGGGTGGCGTAGGGAAGGGTTAGAGTCCCTGTCAGGATATCCAGGTTTTTGTTTAGCTGTGCGCACACCACTGGGGGAGATTTCCCTTCACTTCCTGTCCCGGAGACCCCACAGGAAGTCAGCGGAAATCCCTGAAAGTGAGAGATGTGTCCCCGGAGCGGGAATCCTCTCTCCTCTTGTTCTGGGGACACCTCCACAATTTAGGATTTCACTTTAGTTGGTGACACCGGGACAAATAGAGGGGAATCTCCTCAATTGGGAGACTGACAGCAATGCAAAACCCTCCCCCGCTCTGTGCAAGACAAAAAAAATGTTTTGCCAAGAGGCACAATATTCCTGTTTAAATTGCATGCGATTCTGCAGCAGTGTTCATTCTGAATGGCTCAAGTTGCACTGCATTTACACCAAACTCGTGCAGGACAGACCCCCCCCCCTTTTTTTTTTCCCCACACCAGGATTGGATTGCATGATTGTGAACAGCCATGCGATCTGATTCTGTAAATTGCACTGCGTTTTGCAAACCAATATCAGGGTGTCATTAATTTACCATACACTCAATCAGTTTGCATGAACGGGTTTCGATTTTGATGCGGTGCAGAATTGGCTGTGAATTCACAGTGCATCTAGCGTGAACCCGGCTTGAAAGTAGTTTAAAATTTACCTTTTGTATGCCCAGTCAACAAGGCGGGATGTGGGGATTGCTGACGTGGAGTTTTTTTTGGCCAGGCTTCTGGGGGGTCCCAATGGCCCACAGGTGTTACAATGAAATTAAAGAGGTTGTAAACCCTCAAGGTTTTTCACATTAATGCGAAACACATTCTGTAGTGCAGCAGCCCCCCAGAGCCTCCCCTTTTACTTACCTGACCCCGATCGTTCCAGCCATGGGGATGAGCCCAGCAGCTCCAGCCGGTGTCTCGGGTCCTCATTGGATAGATTGATAGCAGTGCAGCCATTGGCTCCCGCTGCTGTCAATCAAATCCAATGGATGCAGCAGGACACAGGAGTGCCTCAAGGGAGAGCGGCTCTCCAAGGGGACACTCGAGAAAAGGAGGAGCACCACTGAGGGACCCCTGAAGAGGAGGATCGGGGCCACTCTGTGCAAAACCCTTGCACAGAGCAGGTAAGTATAACATGTTTGTTTTTTCCTTTTAAAAAAACAAAAAAAAAAAAAAAAACCTTTACATATCCTTTAACCACTTGCCGTCCGCCCACCGTTAAATGACGGCGGGGTGGAACAGCTATTGTTCCGGGGCGGACGTCATATGACGTCGCCCCTTTAAGCCGAGATTGCGCGCGATCGGGCGTGGCTTCCCTGCTCTGTCGGTGGCAGCGTGTCCCCGGGACACACTGCGTCACCGACGGGGGTGAGGTTATGGCCGTTTACCACGCGATCGGCCGCGACGAAGTCGGTGATGGCGGAGTGTTCCCAGGGAACACTGCCTGCAGCCGACACTGGTATCAGCCACTGGCCGGCGGCTGTTACCTTGTGATCGGCTGTGATCTACTTCACAGCCGATCACTTGCAATGTAAACAGAGCGGTAACTCACTGTTACCAGCTCTTCTCTCCTCACACAGAGTCTAGTGTAAGGAGAGAAGAGCTGGGATCAGTGAGTTACTGATCTGTATAGCACCAAACACACACTGTCACATCCCCCCTGCCCCTCCCAATGCACCTGTCACCCAACAGTCACCCCATCTGCCCCCATAAAGTGTACCTGTCATCATAAAGTGTACCTGTCATCAGACTGCCATTATAAAGTGCACCCGTCAGTGGCCGTGGCCTGTCACCCGTTACCCATCAGTGACTGTGGCCCGTCATCCATCAGTTACCACCGCCAGTCATAAAACACCCGTCATGCATCTGTGGCCACCGCCAACCATCCGTCACCTATCATTGACCACTTCCAGTCACTCATCAGTGACCACCGCCAGACACCCGTCAAAGTCCACCGCCAGTCATCCGTCACCCATCAGTGACCACCGCCAATCACCTGTCAGAGACCGTCATTACCTATGAGTAAACATCGCCTGTCAATGTCGCATGTCATGCAACATTGCAGTCCCAAGTTGCATGGCAAGTCGCACAAGTGGAAACGTAGCCTAAGGCCTCATGCACACAGGACTTTTTTGACGTTATTACAGCAGCTGTTTTTAGCTGCAGATGTTTTTTTTTCTACAGTCAATAAACCCTCCATGTTATCCTATGTGTTCATGCACACATAGGCTGTTAGCAACTGTTTTTAGCAGTGAGGTTTTTGAGCTGTAAAAAAAACGCAGGACCAGAGGGTTCTGAGAGACGTTTTTCAGTTGTAAAAATGTTCTAACACTCAATAACGCAGCTCACCAATGTTTTTGGACGTTTTGTATCCATTGCAAAAAAAAAAGCTCAAAAACTCTTAACGCCGCCGCAAAAACGCTCAAAAAAGCATAAAAAAATCACCGATAAGCTACTGACGTTTTTAGGATGTTTTTTTTTACATCCTGTGTGCATGAAGCCTAAAGGTATGAAAGCAGTTGGATCAGTATGATGGCCATGAGCGGTTATTTGCAGGAGAGCTCTGCCTCCATATATTTCAGTCCTCCCACCGTGAGTAAATTTTGAAGCAAATCAACATCGTAGACATGGGACTGTCTGTGGAAATGTTGTACTTTTAGGATCAAAATTTGGAAAGACCAGGGAATTCCCTGGGGGAGGGGGGTTGTAATTTGATGTTTATATAAAGATGATCTGATGATTCCTCTTTTTTCATTAGCAGGTGTTTTCCACTTTTACAAAAATGAAACTTTGTTTTTGTCACTGGTAGACAGCTTGTGAGCACATGTAGCCTTGGTTCTCCATCTTTCCAGAGAGTCGCTGCAGTGTGCGCTGTGTTTGTGTTTTCAGAGTGATAGAGCGCCTGTAATAGAAATAAATATTCTTGAGAACAAAGTAAGCAGGCAACACACAACCTGCAGGTCAACCCCTCACCACACAGACACTAAGACCCCTTTCACACCAAGGCGTTTTTCATGTGCTTTTGCTCTAAAAAGCACCTGAATAACTCCCCCCAATACAACTCAGTGTGAAAGCCTGAGTGCTTTCACACTGGGGCGGTGCGCTTGCGGGACGGTAAAAAAAGTCCTGCAAGCCGCATTTTTGCAGCGGTGTATTCACCGCTCCTATACCGCCCCTGCCCATTCAGGTGCGCCGCAAACCAGCACTTTTAACCCCTTGTGGGGGGGTTAAAAGCGCACCGCCGCCACCCGAATAGCGGCACCATAGCGCCGCTATAACGAGCGGTAAAGCGTCGCAAATTAGCCGTGTTTTACCGCTAACGCTGGGGCGGCCCCGGTGTGAAGAGCCTAAACCAAGCCTGTGTGCTAAGAGTGCTCAGCTGTTGCCTGCATACAGCTTTCTTCTTTGTATGTTAATATCAATTTTCTCTTATTCTGCTTAGAAAGCCAAGGGAATCTTCTCTAGCTACCCCCAGATTGGGTTAACAATCTGAAACAATGGCATCTTTCGTTCACACCAGTGCGATTGGTCATGTGATTTGACTGTTCCAAATCGCACCCCCATCGTCGGCAATGGAACCATTCAAGTTGCCATGACTCATGTCGCAGCGACTTTGAAAAAGGTTCCTGCACTACTTTCTGCAGATTTCATTGCAACTTGCATAGACTTCTGTTGTATGAAGTCACAAGGTGCAATGAAATCAGCAGTGCAAATCGCACTGATGTGTGGCTTTGAATTTGTGCTGAAGTAGCATGATTTTTAAAGCCGCACTGGTGTGAGTGGAGACTAACAAATGTTTAGTAATGACAGTCTACAGACAGATACTTATAGATAATTTCAGGCTTTTATTCTTTGCTACTTTTATTTCCCCTGCCCATTCCTCTCTTGGAGGCCACTTTCACTAATGGCAGATGAATCCATTCTATTCTCTTTTTGGTTCTTTTTTCTCCTTCTAGAATTTCTTTCGGAAACAGTGGAAAACAGGAAAACCAAAATCAGGGCATGACGGCAGATTTCAGGGATCAGCCTGGGAAGACTAGAAGCTAACAGGGATGTTGGGGTAACCAGTGAACATTTCCTTCTATAGATGGCAATAGAATAGAGAGGAACGTTGGCTGGGCGTATTCTGGAGTTTGCTCAGCCCAGATCTAGATTTTTGTGCAAATTGGGAAAATAAAAGCTAGGACCTGACTGGTTGCTGTGGGCAAAAACACTTTGTTTCCTTTGAACTTCTTCTAATGTCATAGTAGGATAAAATAGATTCAAATCCTAATGCATGTCATGGGACAGAGGCAAGATTTCAAAGGAACTTGTCAGGTGACCATATGTGATACCCTGGCTGATGGCATTTGAAGGTTCAAGAAGACATCTAATAAACTCATATTTGTTCCATTCGGTGATTTGTAAAGTTAAAAGGTGGAGCTTGCAACTTCTGACCGGCTCACTTTTAAATTGTGCATGGATGATCTTCAGTCTTTTTCCACCTTCATGTGCAGATGATGACAGATAGATGTAAATGACTGTATAGCACTAGCAATCATTTGTATAAGACTGGAGGATACTCCCATTGGCAGTGTGCTATTTAGGCCTGGTTCACAATGCAGTTTGGCCAAAGCATGGGTATACCTGGTACATGGTTTTGTTACCTCTTCTGAAAGCACAGCAAAAGTCCTGCCGCACTGCAGCCGTGGAGTAGTCTGGCATGCCAGTGGCCGAATCCCAGAAATGCCACAAAGAACACCAAAAAAAACCCTGCAAAACAAAGGCATAATGAGCTGGTTCCAGCCAGTCACAGCGCAGGCTGCATCGGAGCCGCGCTGACATCACTCCCACGCATGCACACGGGAGCCCACATTTACCACACGCTTACAGAGGAAACGGCACCCTGGGCCACCAACGGTGCAGGTTTAGGAGATATTCCCAGGGCCTACATGTAATAATATAGGCTTACCTGTAGTTTAAAGTGGTTGTACAGAGTTGACAATCACTTTAACCTAAAAAAACGTCAAAAATAAAAACGGTACACAAGTAATTTTTAAAGCAGCTCCGGCGTAGAGGTCCCGCCCCCTTTTGACTTCAAAGCCTGGGGCATGATGGGGCGGTGACGTCACAAGGGGCGGGGCCTCCTGATGACGTCACCGAGTGGCCATGCCACATGGCTATATAGGTAATGGCACACGGCAGATCTAACAGTACAGCGGAAGGGAGCATCGATAAAACATCAGAGGGAAGACAGTGGAGGGAGGAGAACCAGCAGAGGAGGGAGAAGAAATCTGTAGAGAAGCTGGAACTGCTTTAATAAATTACTTTGTCAAAAACCTGTGTACTGTTTTTTTTATTTTTGACCCTTTTTTTTCTTTTTTTTGTGAATGGGTAGGGGTACTCGTACTCATACTCATTCACATAGGGTGGGGGCCTATTTGTGGAATTTGGCGAATTGTGGATTCATTAAATGAGTTTACCAAAAATGTAAACATTGCAGAATATACAGCATCATGCTACATAACTAAGCTTCATGTCATGCTGAATAAACTAAATTATTAATGTATCTTAAACTAGCTTTAGATATATTTTTACTCCAAAAGCATTTTATTAAAATACATTTGATAAAAATAAAAAAAATTATTAAAATAAAATCCAATTTAAATAATAAAAAAAAATCTTTTTTTTTTTTTTTTTTTTTTTTAAACATCAGTGATTTTTATTCACCCTGCTACCTAATAATAAAGTGACCGGTGAGTGTATATGAAAATCCAGATAAAATTTGAAATGTATAATTAAGAAAAAAAAAAAAAAAAAACCTTAAAATTATACTTGTTAAATTTTCAAAACATTTTATTACATGAGAGATTGGGATGATTTTTAATTTTACTTTCTTGATCACTAAATCACTAATAATGGCTGATAGAACAATGTCATTTTCAGTGTTTAATTCCACGGGACTCGACTCAAAGAACCCAGGGTATAAATCAGTTTGGTTTCCCTTCTGGAGAGATATCTAAATCTATTTTAGATATCTAAATCCCCCAAATTTGTAGATCAGAGCCTTATGAGCCTCCCTGAAATGTGAGGAGACACTTTGCCGTTTTTAAAGCTTATTTCAATGTTTTGATTGCATTGCAGAATGTATTTTCTATAACTGAGGTTTTGTGTGGCCCACGTATGGATGGCCACACGGGCATTGTAGAACATGTACCATGTGAGTGGCATTACAAGAAATAAACTCCTCTCAGATTCTTCATTGGTGACTTCAGAGATCAACGTATCTCTCCTCCCTTTATTCGCCCAACTAGTGAGGCACCCTCTATGACAGTGGTTCTCAGCCTCGGTCCTCAAGTACCCCCAACAGGCCTTGTTTGCAGGTTTTCCTTTGTCTTGCACAGGTGCTTTAAATCAGAGTCAATGGCTTGGTATTTTGGACAGCTATTTTATCTAAAAGAAATTCCCAAAACATGGCCTGTTGGGGGTACTTGAGGACTGAGGTTGAGAACCACTGCTCTACAACACCCACAAGAGAAAAAAATGTCTCTATCCAGAAAAGTCACATGTTTATTGGGTGTATCTAACTTTTTTATAACAATAATTTAGAGCCTTGAATTTGGGGGTGGAAACCGGATATAAAGCTCCATTGATATTTCTCTCCATACTGCATACCAGCCACAGATTGTAGCTTGTCCTTCAAACAGTCCTCCCTTGGGATGAGTAAAGTACCCCGTATAGTTTTATCGATACTTTGGGAAGAATAACCCTTCTCCAAATTCCTGTCTCAATATCCGCCTTTGTTAAAAAACGGTAAGGCGGAACTGTTCCAAGAACAGCGATTTATTTATTTATTTATTTTTTTTATTATTATCCATGAATATATATTTTATTATAAACAAGAGTTTAGTGTCACTTTAAAATTAGTGCATTAAGCATTTTGTAGTCTTCACTAGAAATGTTGCCTAAAGGTTCCTGTTTCTTTATAAAGAAATGTTGAAATGTGCTCTGCCTGCCTGTGTTCTGTGATTTCAGTAAAGAGTTTTAAGGGATTATCATTTGAGCTGTACTGTGCAGAGCTTTACTGAAGAGCCATTATGTGATATGCAAAATGGATTGGACGTAACAATTCCAGCTTTTAAACACACAAGCTGTAGAGCCCTCCGTTTATAGGGGTCAGCGCTGGCCTGGCTGTGGCTGCAGCTGTGATGACAACATGGAGAGCAGGGTGGAGTCTCACTAGAGTGCTAAAACTCACAATACACCCACACTTCTTCTTAAAAATTTTAAAGGAAATATCTTCTGTGCTAAAATATTAGATCTTGTCAGAGTAGTATAGGATTAAGGCCTGTGTATTATATCAAAACAATCTTATTTGGCAGTTTCTCTCTTTTTTTTTTCTTAAATTAGTATATTGGGGTGCTATGTTTTCTAAGTTTTAGGGGTTGTTCACACCAGCACTCATGTGCACAGGGGGAAAACCAAGCTCATGAACTGATCACTGTATATTTCACCATTTGGTGTGTGTGGTTTTTTTTTTTTTCCTTTGTTATTTTTGGCCCTTCATTAAGGTGGAACTAAACCCAGCGACTTGACTTGTTCCCACAACCATTACATTCAAGGCATGCTGTAAATCGCCGAGCTGTTAGAGCTGCAGATTCGTCCACGGACTCCGGCTGTGTGACTGGCCGGCGCTGCAACAACGTCACTCCTGCAGTTTGCGGCACAGGGTTGCACGTTTAGGAGATATTTACAGTACCTATGGATAGGGCTTATTATACCTATAGATAAAAGATGGGAGTTTACTCCCACTTTAAGCCATCCAATGGCTGGTGTCATAACTGATCACATGTGCAGCACCATGGCAACTGCAGATGAAACAGAGGCTAACATGGCAGCTTCCTTGGCTGTAAAGGATAGGAGGGTTCTGTTCTGCTTTAAAGTGTAACTAAACTTAAAATGTAATTTATTGTAGCTTATCAATCATTGGATGTAGTTGCTGCATTTCTTTTTATATTCCTTTTATTGATTTAAAAAAAAAAAAAAAAAAGTTATTCCATTATTTTCACCTGGTGATCGGCCACTAACACACTGCACGTCTTAAGCCTCGTACACACGGTGCGACAGTCATACAACCAGACGTCCAAAATGGTATGTTGGCTGTTGTGTCTCGCATACTGACCTGCACTAAGCGATTGTACGACCAAGCCTAATGTGTTGACGTGTTACGAGCGTATAGAGGAAGTTCAGGTGAATGTGATTTGTGAATTAGGAACGTAGGTTTACACGAACGGACACTTCCGGGCATTCCTAACTTCTGAGCATGCGTGTTTTGCACATACAGCTTTGTTGGCCCAACTTCTCTGTACAACGGTTCAACAGTTGTTCGATGCCTTGTTGTACAACAAAAGTTTTCTAGTCTGCTCATCCAACTTCTGTTGTACGACCATCACACATTGGTTGTTCTAATTGCGTGTACTAACGGTCGAATGACCGCACAACAACCTCTTGTATTACCATTGATGTACAACTGTTGTACCGTGTGTACAGGCCATTAGGGTGACTACAGTCCTTTTTTGTTTTTTTTATCTTCTTTTGGAATAAAGGTTTTACATAAATGAATAATAGCTGATCTTCCTAAGCACTCCTGTCAGTGTCGATTTGTCCCAACTTTCCAACTGCCAAAAATGTGTGTGTTTTTTTTTTTTTTTTTTTTAAATTACAAACATGTTTATTTCCTGCTCTGTGAAGTGGTTTTGCACAGAGCGGCCCAGATCCTCCTCTTCTCTCCCCCCCCCCCCCATGTCTCAGTATAGAGGTGGGTGGGGAGGCTTGTGACATCACAACTCCACCCACCAAACTCCAGCAAAGACAGACCCCCTCTGATTTCAGAGTTTTACAGAGCTAGTGCTTACAGGAAGGACATTTGCAAGGTAGGAATAGATGCAGGAGGCTTGTATGTGTGTGTGTGTGTGTGTGTGTGTGTATATATATATATATATATATATATTAATACTGGGTGGGTGGTGGGTTTACATCCACTTTAATGCATAGAAACCTTTTGACTTTAGAACCTCTTTAAGGCTGAATTCACACCTATGCATTTTAGTGTTTTTTTTGCAGATTTGCACTGCAGTCCATTTAACATGGTTACCTATGGAATAGAGCTGCACGATTCTGGCCAAAATGAGAATCACGATTTTTTTGCTTAGAATGAAGATCACGATTCTCACGGCGTAATATTTTAAATATACAAAAAAAAAAATGGGCTAACAGCACTGTTTAGGTTTTTGAAAGGGGTAATTTTTCCAAAAAAATTGCGTTTAAAAGTCTGCTGCGCAAACAGCATGTGACATAAAATATTTCATCAACCGCCATCTTATTCTCTAGGGTCTCTGCTAAAAAAAAATATATAATGTTTGGGGGTTCCAAGTCATTTTCTAGCACAAAACAATGGATTTTTATTTGTAAACAGCAAGTGTGAGGAAAGATTTAGTCTTTAAATGGTTAAACCAAACATCTATACAAGGGGAGTTCATTCAGAGTTCAATGAAGTAACTCTTATCAATGTTGACTCAGACGTTGGCTGTATGCCCAGACTTGGCTGTTCCCCTGAGACTCAAGCCGCTCTGACTTCAAAAGACTTCAGGCACTCTATTATTAGACCCCTTTCACACTGAGGCGTTTTACAGGCGCTATTTAGCTAAAAATAGCGCCTGTAAAGCGCCTCAAAAATCCCTCCCCACCCACCCCAATGTGAAAGCCCTGAGTGCTTTCACACTGGGGCGGTGCGCTTGCAGGACGTTACAAAAAGTCCTGCAAGCAGCATCTTTGGGGTGGTGCGGTGAGCGGTGATTCACCGCTCCTCCACCGCCCCTGCCCATTGAAAACAATGGGCAGCGCTTCCGAAGCGGCTGCACACCGTAAACTGAAACTAGCGGGGATTTACCGCTAGCGCCCACCAGCCCCAGTGTGCAAGGGCTCTTACTGTCAAATCGCGCTGATTCGCCCCCCAAGTCAGACTCCTTTTAACTGCACTGAAAATCGCGGCAATGCCCAATTGAGATCGCAGGGGGGGGGTAGATCGAAATCGCGATCTTCATACGATTAATCGTGCAGCTCTACTATGGAACTCATTCTGCAGTGGAAATATGCAAAATGCACTAAAAATGCAAAGGGGAGAATCCTGCCTAAGTCCTGTTGGTTGCAGAGCAGTGTGGTGGGATTGCGTCACCCCTTGCTGCACTGAAATGACTGCATGCGGTATATTTTTCAGTGCAAACCACAGCATTGTGAACTGGCATGATAGGTGACGAGGCTTTGTATCTTGTCTTAGAGTTGTAACAATTGGCTCCAATTGTCTTGATAAAAATCCTTGGACTCTTTTCTGCAAACTTTCTGCAGCTGAATAGGTTTGTTAACCTCCCAAAGACTTCAAGTGGGAGTCACGCAGTGGCGGCTGGTGCTAAATATTTTTTTTGGGGGGGGGGTGATAAACTATCACTGTTTACCATTGTCATTGAAAGAAAACTCCACATTTTAGGTTGTCTCCAGAAAAGTGATAGAGGGGAAATCTTCCAATGGGGACATTAGTTCTGGTGACCCAGGGGTCTCCAAAGAAATTCCCTTAGTTTGCAGGGATTTCCTATCACTTCCTGTTTGGCTATGGAACAGGAAGTAAAGGGAAATCACTGAATGGGACACAGATGGCAAAATAAATCTGACAGAGGTAATAACCTTCACTCTATGCAAAATGAAAAAAAAGTTTTGCCTATAGTTCTTCAAGGTTTTTTTTTTGTGACAGTCTGCAATTCTTTATTCTACAACAAATGGGGTTTGCTTGTTTAAACTTGTTTAGGGCCGAACAACTATTTTCATAATCGATTAATCGGCCAGCTGATTAGTTGGCCTGTGTACAGAATGCATTATTTGTTTACATATCAGGAAATACAGTGCAGCACACATACAGCTCAGTACACTGTCCGTAAATGTCAGTAAGTGCCTGTGAATGTGTGATGGGACATGTAGTCATGGGCAGGAAGTGAGAGGTTCCAAAGGTAGAAGTTTTTTTTTTTACCTTGCTATAGGGTCTTTCTATACTATACTTTGCAGCTTGATATTGGGGCACTCTGAGGGCAGGAGGAGCCAGACGTGTTGACCCCAGAAGAGGGGAATCAGGGCTGCTCTGTGCAAAACCATTACACAGAGCAGGTAAGTATAGCACGTTTGTTATTTTAAAAAATAATTTAAAGATTGTGTGCAGGAAGATCAGCATCTGAACCTAGAGAAGGTGGAGGCTGATAGACTGGAGGTAACAGAAGGCATTGCAACTACATTTAAAGTAAACTTTTACCAGTATTGAGCATTTATATCTAAAATGATCATATCCAGGGAAAAAAGTGTCTCAGCTTTTAGCACTACTTTAATATAAAAGATTTCGATCTTCCTACCACCCTTCATATAACTTCATGTCTGACTCCTAGGTAAAATACCCATATATCCTACTTCTGAGTGTATTTATTATTATATATATATGCTATTCTCAGAGTGGACTAGAGATTTTGCTCCCCAACCATATAGTTGGTTATTTATATTTATCACTGCATATAGATATTTAAGACAAAATTACCTTTTTTTTTTTTCTTTTAAAACTTTAAATATTCACTACATTTTACACCACATTTTTTTGTAAGGTATCTGATTAATCAAAACAATAATCGACCAACGAATCGATTATGAAAATAATTGTTAGTTGCAGCCCTAAATTTGTTATGGATGTGGTGCAGGTTAAGCAAGAAAATATTTAAATACTGTGTGTTGTTGGTTTCATGTGTTTATTGGTAATTTTGTTAATCACATTAGTCTTGGGGGGGGGGGGGCTCCATTAGACACGGTAGTGGGCTGGTTTCAGATGGCACAATGCAACTTCTGTCAAGGCTTCCTGCCATTTAAAGAGGAAATCCAGGCTAATCCCCCCCATTCCTGAAATAATTACTGAAATACTGTAGCAGCTGTCTTTTAATATGACACTTATCTGCCCCTGGATCCAGTGATGTCTTCAATCGGCTTCGGATGCAGGCATTGAACATCTTAGGTAGGGGAAGCCAGCAGTGAAGCATTCCGACTTCACAGCTGGTTCCCTACTATGCATGTGCAAGTTGCGTTGTGCATTTATAAAGTGCCAAAAATGGTAGGGAGGGGGTGGCGGAAACAAGCGCAGCTTCCCCTTTTGGGTGGAGCTCCGCTTTAAGTTTTAAAGCCAATTTCCAGGTATATAACCATTTGCCGACCGCAATACGTGTGTATATATACATTGCAGTTTGTAAGTGGCTTACCGGGGGTTTATGGCTGAAGTTGTCAGCCATAACCCTGTGTTTTTTTTTATTTTTTTTGTTTATTTATTTATTTTTTTCCAGCTGGTGGCTGGCTTTCTTATGAAAGCGGTCTGCATGGCTCGTTAGCCACTGGATTGCTTTCCAAAGCCATGTATCTCATCCGCGCAGGTGAAAGAAGTGAAAACAATCTGACGATCTTTTGGTTTTAAGGTCTCATTTACTGCTACTGGTAAACGGACGTTTAGAGGCATTTGGGCGTTTTTTTCAGCTGCCCCTGAACTTTCCTCTGTTATCTTATCAGTACATTTACACCGGGTCGTTTCCAGGCAGTTGGGTTTAAAGGCTTTTTTTGGTTTCTAGCTGTAAAACAAAAAATTGTTCAGGGGAGTTGAAATAGCGTCCCGTGTAAATGGAGCCTGAGGCTCCATGCACATTAGCGTTTTTTTTCTTTAAGCTCCTAGAAGCTGTTGGCCTTTTTGTTTCTGCTTCTGGAAGCTAAATGGCGTTATCCTATGTGTCCATTCACGCTACCTGAGGCTATTGGCTTTTTTCACCACTTCAATACCAGGCACTTAGAACACTTCCCGCCCAGACCAATTATCAGCTTTCAGAACTGTTGCATTTTGAATGACAATTGCGCAGTAATGCGACGCTGTACCCTAACAAAATTTTTTATAATTTTGTTCCCACAAATAGAGCTTTATTTTGGTGGTATTTGATCACCCCTGCGGTTTTTATTTTTTGCGCTACAAATAAAAAAAAAAGACCAAAAAGTTGTTTTTTTTTTTTCTTTGTTTGCCACAAAATCTTGTATAAGTACATCTTCTCCTTCACTAATGGGCACTGATGAGGCTACACTGATTGGCACTCATGAGGCAGTATTGATTGGCACTGATGAGGCACATATGCGGCACTGATAAGCAGCACTGATGGGCACTCATAGGCGGCACTGGGCACAGGTGGGCACTGCTAGGTGGTACAGGTGGGCACTGTTACATGGCACTGGTACATATAGCACTGTTAGGGATGACACTGGCAGGCATCACATATGGGCACAGTGCTATCCCTACAGTGCTCTGTATTCCTCTTACCTGGTGGTCCATGGGGGGGGTCTTCCTGGTGGTACGGGAGCCTTTGGCGCAAGCAAAGCTCTTGTGTTGTGTCTTTACTCACTTTTTACACTTCTTCTTCTTCTCCTTCTTCTTCCTTAATTTTTTTTTTTTTTTTTTGTGTGAATACCCCATACTCATTCAGATGGGGGTGGGATCTGGGGGCCCTTTTGTTAAATGGGACTTCCAGATTCCAAAAAGCCCCGGCCGCAGAACCCCAGAATTTTGGCATGGGGTACCCCTCAAACTCCATACCAGACCTGAAGTGCCTCGTATGGATTGGACAGGGCCCCACGCTGTTCTTTCTCCAATTTTCTCCAAGTAGGGCCCATGACAGTTGCAGTGACTGGTGGCAGTAGGGCAGGTGACAAGTGGCAGTGACTGCTGGCAGTAGGGCAAATGACAGTGGCAGTGACTGGTGGCAGTAGGGCAGGTGACAAGTGGCAGTGATTGGTAGCAGTAGGGCAGGTGACAAGTGGCAGTGACTGGTGGCAGTAGGGCAGGTGACAGTGGCAGTAGGGCGGGTGACAGTGGCAGTAACTGGTGGCACTAGGGCAGGTGGCAGTAGGGCCATGGATGGTGCCCTTTTCACATCACCTCTTCCCCCAAGTAGTACCCCCTGCCTGCCCCCCCCCCCCCCCCCAGCAATGTGCTCTGCCTCTGCCTGTCTCCCCCAACACACAGCAGTATCAATTTCAGTGCAGCAGTGGAATAATTCTCTTACCTATAGAGGCGTGCACCGAACAGAAGCGGGATACATCACAGCTCTGGACAGAGGGCGGTAGCTGGAGATGCTTTCCATGTTAACAAGCTGGTGATTGGTTTCTAGGACTGCCTAGCAACCAATCACCTTCCAGTTAACGTGAAAATTTAACTGGGCCAGCTCCCGCCCATCGTTCTGAGCTGTGCTGCCTCCCCATTTCTGCTGTGCTTGTTGTGAGCGTGCAGTGGATGAGGATGAAGGGAAGGCTGGTGCGGAGATCGGCAAAGCAGAGGCGTGTTGACGATCGACCCGTCACCCACATGCGGTCGACTGGTCAATCGTGATCTACGGGTTGCCGACCCCCGTTCTAAAGGATATATACAGATAAAGACAGAAGATATACATGTAATACTTTATATAGGGAGATTTGTTTCATCTCCGTGTATCATCTGAGACTTCACTGGGTATATGGAGGGTTTACATCCACTTTAAGGTTTTTCACCTTAATGCATTCAATGCATTAAGGTGAAAAACCTTCTGTGCTGCAGCTGCCCCCCCAGCCCACCCTTTTTCTTACCTAATCATGATTCAATCCAGCAATGTGCACGAGTGCAGTGTCTCCAGCCTTTGTCTCTCTCCTCATTGGACAGATTGATAGCAGCAGGAACCATTGGCTCCCGCTGCTGTCAGTTAAATCCTGTGACATGGGGGCACAGAGCAGGTAAGTGTGACATGTTTGTTAATTTAATACAAAAAAAATAATAAAAAAGCTTTATAACCACTTGATCACTGGGCACTTAAACCCCCTTAACAACCAGACCAATTTTCAGCTTTCAGTGCTCTCACATTTTGAATGACAATTACTCAGTCAGGCAACACTGTACCCATATGAAATTTGCATCCTTTTTTCACACAAATAGAGCTTTCTTTTGGTGGTATTTAAAGCGGAGTTCCACCCAAAAGTGGAACTTCCGCTTTAAGCACTCCTCGCCCCCTTACATGCCACATTTGACATGTCTTTTTGGGGGGGAGAGTGGGTACCCGCTTTTCAGAGGGACTTCCTGTCCCTCTTCCTCCTTGCGTCACCTGGCCGCCTAGGCGGCAACTCCTCTCCTCCTAGACGGCCCTTCCCTCCTGGCAATCTTCTGGGACACGTCACAGGTCCCAGAAGATTGCCTGGCCACTGGGATTGCAAAATCGACTTGCGCATGCGCAGTGCGTGCCTGGCCGTGAAGCCGGGCCGGGTGCCCACACTAGGAATGGCGGGGCCGTCGGGAGGAGGGGGGAGACGAGCGAGGCTTCGGGCGCAGCCATCACTGGACCCGGGAGACAGGTGAGTGTCTGTTTATTAAAAGTCAGCAGCTACACTTTTTTGTAGCTGCTGACTTTTAATAAACAAAAAAATATGTGGAACTCCTCTTTAATCACTGCTGGGTTTCTTATTTTTTGCACTATAATTAAAAGACCGAAAATTTTGTAAAAAAAAAATGAATTTTTCTTTGTTTCTGTTATAAATTTTGCAAATTGGTAATTTTTCTTCATAAATTTTGGCCAAAATGTATACGGCTAAATATCTCTGGTAAAAAAACTAAACAAATTAGTGTATATTATTTGGTCTTTGTGAAGGTTATAGAGCAGGGATATGCAATTAGCGGACCTCCAGCTGTTGCAAAACTACAAGTCCCATCATGCCTCTGCCTCTGGGTGTCATGCTTGTGGCTATCAGAGTCTTGCTAGGCCTCATGGGACTTGTAGTTCTGCAACAGCTGGAGGTCCCCTAATTGCATATCCCTGTTAGGCTGGGTTCACACTATGCGAAAAAAAAACGGTCCTACTTTGATCCTACACTGCTGTGCGATTTACGGTACTACATGGGGTCAAAGTCGGACCGTTTGTCTGTGAACAGGGATCCGACTTTGATCCCGACAATGCCAGGCACTTTGTGCTCTGGGGATCTTGAAGGGGAACTCCACGCCAAATTTAAAAAAAAAAAACTGGCATGGGGTCCCCCTCCAGGAGCATACCAGGCCCTTTGGTCTGGTACGGATTTTAAGGGGAACGCCATGCCGAAAAAACAGTGTGGGGTCCCCCCCAAAATCCATACCAGACCCTTATCCAAGCATGCAACCCGGCAGGCCAGGAAAGGGGGTGGGGACGAGCGAGCGGCCCCCTCCCTCCTGGACCATACCAGGCCGCGTGCCCTCAACATGGGGAGTATGGGTGCTTTGGGGCAGGGGGGCTCTGCGCCCCCCACCCAAAAGCACCTTGTCCCCATGTTGATGAGGACAAGGGCCTCTTCCCGACAACCCAGGCCGGTGGTTGTCGGGGTCTGCGGGCGGGGACTCATCGGAATCTGGAAGGCCCTTTAACAAGGGGGCCCCCAGATGCCGGCCCCCCCACCCTATGTAAATGAGTATGGGGTACAGCGTACCCCTACCCACTTACCTGGAAAGAAATATGTACACAAAAAACCACACAGCTTTTTAAAATATTTTATTAAATTTGCTCTGGCGGTCTTCTCCCCTCTCCGGTGTCTTCTTTTCTTCGGCTCTTTTGCGGGGTCTTTCATCTTCTGAGGGGTCTTTTCTTCTTCTCTGCGGCGTCTTCTGCTCTTTTGCCGGTCTTCTCCGCTGTCCTCTTCCCTCTCTTCTTCTTCTGCTCTTCATGTCGGTCCGAGAATCGGACTAGTGTGAACCCAGCCTTATAGAGTCTACAAGCTATGGTGCCAATCACTGAATATTGATCACACCTGATGTACTGACGGCCTATCTCATTTCTTGAGACCCTAACAAGCCAGGAAAGTACAAATACCCCCCAAATGACCCCTTTTTTGGAAAGTGGACATTCCAAGGTATTTAGTAAGATTCATGGTGATTTTTTTTCCCACAATTCTTTGCAAAATTTTCCACAAAATTGTCATATGTTAATAGGTTATTTCTTACACCCAGCATATGCATACCACAAATTGCAACCCAAAACACATTCTACTACTCCTCCTGAGTATGGCTATACCATATGTGTGAGACTTTTACACAGCCTGGCCACATACAGAGTCCCAACATGCAGGGAGAACTATCAGGTGTTCTAGGAGCATAAATTGCACATCTCATTTCTTGACTACCTCTTGCACTTTTGAAGGTCCTGGAGCACCAGGACAAATGAAACGCCCAAAAAATTACCCCATTTTGGAAAGCAAACACCCCAACGTATATTCTAGGAGGCACAATTAATCTTTTGAACGTGTCATTTTTTTCCACAAGTTTTTGGAATATGTGGAAAGAAAATTAAACCGCATTTTTTTTTTTTTCTTTTTTTACACAAAGTTGTCAATTTATACAATATTTCTAACACCAAGCATGTACCTAGCAAAAATTACACCCCACAAAATATTCTGCTACTCCTCCCGAGTATGGAGATACCACACGTGTGACACTTTTACACGACCTGGCTATATACAGAGGCCCAACATGCAGGGAGCACCGTCAGGTGTTCTAGGGCATACATTTTAAATATAATTTGACTAGCTTTTACACTGTGAAGCACTATGGTGGCACGGATGGGCAGTGTCGTGGCACGGATGGGCAGTGTCGTGGCACGGATGGATGGCTGGGTGAGCATGGATGGATGGCTGTGTGAGCACGGCTGGCTGGGTGAGCATGGATGGATGGCTGGGTTGAGCACAGCTGGGTGGGTGAGCATGGATGGATGGATTGGTGAGCACGGCTGGGTGGGTGAGCATGGATGGATGGATGGCTGGGTGAGCACGGCTGGGTGGGTGAGCATGGATGGCTGGGAGAGTATGGATGGGTGGGTGAGCATGCATGGCTGGGTGAGCATGCATGGCTGGGTGAGCATGCATGGCTGGGTGAGCATGCATGGCTGGGTGAGCATGGATGGATGGGTGAGCATGGATGGGGTGAGGATGGTTGGGTGGGTGATGGATAGTGGGGGTTGCAGCCTGTCACTTAGCAGTGCTGTGGGCCCTACACATCACCCACAGCGCTGCAGCACATCCTCTCTCTCCCCCCTCCCCTCTCACAATGCACTGATCGGTGCGGAGAGGGGGGAGAAATTCCGGCACTTCCACTGGCTTGCTTACATGTGATCGCTCTGTCATTTGACAGAGCGATCACGTGGTAAAAGGCCGCTCACAGCGCCCATTCACCGTGATCCGTGATGTTCCCGTGTGCGCGCCCTAGGGGAAAGCGCATTCATGGGAGGACGTCATAGTACGTCCTCCCGGGGGTTAAGCATCCACCCTGCAGATGTCTTTTGTCTATAGGGCGGTTGTTAAGTGGTTAAGAAAAGAACACTGGCCCCGTGGAGGTTGACTCCTCTAATTGGAATATTTAAATGAAAGTTTATCACTTGTGACTTTTATTTCCCCAACGTCAGGGAGACATCTGCGGGTTTTTTTTTTTTTTGGCATTTTGCAACGGCGTTAATGCGCATTAGTGAGCGTCGGCGTCTAAAGGCTTTTTTAAAAAAAACATTCCTCTGCTATTTATTTAACCTAAAAACTGCGGCGTCAAAAATGCCGGTTAATGTCGGCACGGCGTTAGTGAGGGTTTGCGTCATCGGCGTCAAAAACGCCAAAACGTTGCAGTCTTGGAACGCGCTGGCCGGGGGTTCTACTTTCAGCTCACTAACGCCGACGCATTCTGCAGGTCAATAACGTTGGCGTTTTTATGGGGACATTGACTAACATGGAGAGCTGCAAAGAACGTGGTGTCAAAAAAACACTGTGTATATGAGGCCTAAAGCAGCACTTTTTGCAAGTTAGCCAGATTCCAGCACCAGGACCTGACCTCTTTCCTGCACAGGAACTTCCATTACATTGTTTACAGGACTTATCTTCTGTAAATTGTTGATTAACATATATTCTGGTACATTTACCAGCAAATTAAAAGTTCATCGTAATACACAATCAAAAATGTAGCATTTGCAGCCTGTAGCGTGTATTATTATACAAGCATCTTGTATCTCTGCGAAAGAGTGTCTCATAGCACCTGAAATATATGGGCTCTGTACATACTTGTTATGAAATTACATTGTGATATAGTGCATAAGATTATATTTCCATTGCTCCTCACTGACCTACTTAGATGGTACATATCGGAGAGGCCCATATCAGGTGGGCCCCTGCACAAGTTGCACAACATTCCAAAGATACTTCTACAGTAAACCACAATCATAAGGAGTCAAATTCCAGTTTAGCCACCCGATAAACCAACCTATCAGAATAAGAAATCAAAATAGCTTTCTGGACACCCCAGGGATGTTTCCCTCCCACCCCCTACCCCCTCCCAAAACATATATTTTTGTTATTGTACAGGTAGATCTGTTATGGCATTAATTTGGTGCATTTTCGTGTGTGTGTGCTTTAAAGTGGTTGTAAACTCTTTACAACCACTTTAACCTACAGGTAAGCCTATAGTAAGGCTCACTTGTAGGTTCCCTGCATATATCCAGGAGATATACAGTGTACTTGCATGTGCTGACGTCATTCGGCATATGCGCAGTTAAGAAACGGCATCCGTGCCATTTCTTCACTGAGACCGTGCCACGAATGGCAGCTCCCGTGCTCATGTGTGGGAGTGGCTTCACGCGGCTTCGGCCTGTCACAGAGCCAGAGTCTGCGGCTCCCGGAAGGAAGAGGGGCGAAGATGGACGCGGCCTGGAGCAGGGACATCGCGGCCTTCCAATGCGGGTAAGTGTCACATAATAATATGCGATGCATACTAGCCTATTATGCTTTTATATTGCAGGGTAACAAAGAGGAAGTAAAACCCATCAGGGTCTACTTCCTTGTTAACAGCATATTAACCAACCTCATGCTACTGACCATGTCATTTGCAGTCATCCTGTAGAGATGGGTGAATTGGTAAAATGAACCAAAGGTGCATTCAAAATGCCAAGTGTACACAGCTGACTGTGGCTGGGTTCACACATGTCCGGTGTGAATTGTATGTCCATTTTCACAGTGAATAAAAAAAAAACAAAAATTGTTCAGGTGTGTTTATTAGATTTGAGCGAACCTCTGGAAGTTCGGGTTCTGCTGGTTGGGCGAACTTCGGGACAAAGTCCGGATTCGGGTCTGGACAGAACCCGAACGTTCGCACGGACCCCGAACCCCACTGAAATCAATGGGGACCCGAACTTTTAGGCACAAAAATGGCTGTAACAAAGTCCTGGAAAGCTCTAGAGGGCTGCAAAAGGAAGTAAAATGGGGGTAAGAGTAGGGCAAGTGCCCTACAAAAAAATGGGGATAGGGAAAATAAATTAAAATCAAATAAAAAAAATGGGAAGGGGGGTGGATGTGGAGTAGGAGCCTAGAGGTTGACTAGGCCGTGACCGTGGCAGTGTAGGTGGAAGTGGCGGTGGTAGAGGAGTAGGAGGAGGTAGCCAACATGGTATTATTTTTTTTTTTTTTTTTTTTGTATTGAGGCCTATTCAAAAAAACAAGTATGTGAATGGCTGTGTGAGTCCGGTCTAAATGTTTATTCTGCACAAGGTACAGACAAGTCTTGTGGGATCCATGCCTGATTCATTTTAATAAAGGTAAGCTTGTCCACGTTGGATGTGGACAAACGGCTCCGCTTGTCTGTGATAACGCCCCCTGCCGTGCTAAACACACGTTCCGACAATACACTGGCTGCAGGGCAGGCCAGCACCTCCAAGGCATAAAGGGCAAGCTCAGGCCATGTGGCCAGTTTGGAGACCCAGAAGTTGAATGGGGCAGACCCATCAGTCAGTAGGTGTAGGCGTGTGCCCACATACTCTTGCTCCATGTTGCTGAAATGCTGCCTCCTGCTAAGACGTTTTCTATCGGCTGGTGGTGCTGTTTGTTGTGGCGGGCTGCTGACAAAGCTTTGCCACATTTCGGCCATGCTAACCCTGCCTTCTGAGGTGCTGGCGGTGGCACAGCTGCGTTGGTGGCTTCTTCCTCCTCCTCCTCTGCCTTCGCCTTGTGCTTCCGCGGAGCCCCCGGTGTCATTTGGGAATGCCCTCAGCAGCGCCTCTACCAGTGTGCGCTTGTAGTCGCGCATCTTCCTCTCACGCTCCAGTGAGGGAATTAAGGACGGCACATTGTCCTTGTAACGGGGATCCAGCAGGGTGGCCACCCAGTAATCAGAGGAAGTTACAATGTGGGCAACTCGGCTGTCGTTGCGCAGGCAATGCAGCATGTAGTCGGCCATGTGTGCCAGGCTGCCCACAGGCAAAGACATGCTGTCCTCTGTGGGAGGTATATCATCTGTGTCCTCTGTATCCCCCCAGCCACGCTCCAGTGATGCCCACGAGCTGCGTTGGGTGCCACCCTGCTGCAATTCCTCCTCCTCATCTTCCTCCTCCTCATCTTCCTCGTCCTCCTTGTCCTCCAGAACTATGCCCTGGCTTGAATATTTTGGACCTGGCCTATGCTGGTGCAGGAACCCACCCTCCGAGCCACTTGCTAATGACTGGCCTGATAACCGTGGAAATGACCCCTCTTCCTCCTCCTCATCCTCCTGTGCTACATCCTCTTCCATCATGGCCCGAAGTGTTTTTTAAAGGAGACATAGAAGTGGTATAGTAACGCTGAGAACAGCGTCATCGGCACTGGCCATGTTGGTGGAGTACTCAAAACACCGCAATACGCTACACAGGTCTCGCATGGAGGCCCACTCGTTGGTGGTGAAGTGTTGCTGTGCTGTTCTGCAGAGCGACTGACCGGTGCGTGCTGCAGCTGAAACTCCACTATTGCCTGCTGCTGCTCGCACAGTCTCTCCAGCATGTGCAAGGTGGAGTTCCACCTTGTGGGCACGTCGCATATGAGGCGGTGAGCGGGAAGGCCGAAGTTCCGCTGCAGCGCAGACAGGCGAGCAGCAGCAGGGTGAGAACGCCGAAAGTGCGCACAGACGGCCTGCACTTTATGCAGCAGCTCTGACATATCCGGGTAGTTTTTTAGAAAATTCTGTACCACCAAATTCAGCACATGTGCCAGGCAAGGCATGTGCGTCAAACGGGCTCGGCCCAGAGCCGCTACGAGATTTCGGCCATTGTCGCACACCACCAGGCCGGGCTTGAGGCTCAGTGGCAACAACCACTCACTCGTCGTCGTCCGTTATCACCTCAAAGTCGACGTCGTGCGTGGCCAGTCAGCGAGACGTCTTGTCGTGTCGTTGTGAAGTGGTGGTTGCTCACCCGGAGGTACGCTCTGGACACATC
>BLSH010352329.1:933369-944451 GCA_018402905.1 Glandirana rugosa | reverse complement strand
TCTATAGCATATCTGCAAGTCTGACAGATTTCCTTAGCACTAGATTTACTGAATGTTATGTGTGGCCCTCTGGGGATGTCAAGGTCTCACTTGAGGTCCCCTACATAAAGTTCTGCATAAATCTTAAGTTGTCATCTTGAAGAGAAGTTCCAGCCTTGGGGAAAAAATTTAAAGTCAGCAGCTACAAATACTGTAGCTGCTGACTTTAATATTAGGACACTTACCCGTCCAGGGATCCTGCAATGTCGGTCCAGCGGCGGCTGGTGTATAAGGGGCGCTTGAGAAGGGAAAAAAAAGTCAGCCCGGTCCCCCTGCAGGAGGCGCCGGTATATTGACTTTTCTTTTTTTCCTCGGCTCCTTGCTGACAGCAAGTAGTGAGCCGATTGGTCAGTCATAAAAGACTGTGTGTGTGTATGTGTGTGTGTGCGCTGAACAGTCTGATTGGCTGCCCCCTGAGCCATCAGAGCCATTGACCCTCTTTCATTGGGTGCTGTGGGCGGGGGCGGGACTATGGCGGACGTGCTGGCTGCGTGATTACTCACGCAGGCACAGCACTCCGCCGGGACTTCTGAGCAGACCGTCCACGAGGAGAGGAGGACAGTCCACTGCCAGCCAGGATCCAGCATGCTCTCCGCAAGCGCTGCCTCTGCACACTGTCAGCCTGCTCTCTGCATGCCAATATCTGCACACTGCCAGCCTGCCTATTAGATGGGGTAAATGTGGGACTTGTCCCGACTTAGGGGCTCGCGGCACCCCCCCCCCCCCCAATCTGGTGACCCTGTATACCGCTATCTGGTGACCCTGTATACCGCTATCTGGTGATGCTGGACTGTATACTCCTGACACAACGGTGGAAACTATAAGGGGTGGGGCTTATGAGAAGTGGGAGGGGTCAAAAAAGGAAGGGCTGGGTCTGGTGCCCCCCATCCTAAAAATTTCACCAGCCGCCACTGGTCGGCACCCTAAGCCGATCCATCCAGCGGCTCTGGGTGCAGGCCCCGGCATTTTCTTTAAGGCCTCATACACACGGGCGTTTTTTGACGCCGGCGTCTACTGACGTTTTTTTCTGCTCCCCATGTTATTCAATGGCCACATAAAAAACGTCGGCGTTTTTGAGCTGTAGATGGCGTCGGCGTATCAGAGAACCCACAACCAGCGCGTTCCTTGGCTGCATCGACGTCAAAAAGCGCCGCAAAACGCCACGAGACGCCAACAGACGCCACCTAATATTGTACTGGCGTTTTCTGGCGTTTTTTGACGCCGACGTTTTTAGGTTGAAAAAAAGCAGAGGAATGATTTTTTTTAAAAAAACGTCTATTGACGCCGACGCTCACTAGCGCTCAAAAACGCCAATGCATAACGCCGAAAAACGTCTACTTTTTTTCCTTGACGTCGGGCCCGACGTTTTGTTTATTATTTTATATACGCCCGTGTGTATGAGGCCTAAGGGAAACCAGTAGTTACAGAGGAGATCTAGTGCTAGGATGATTGCTCTAACGATCGCGGTGATACCTCATGTGTGGTTTGAACACCGTTTTCATATGGGGGCGGGACTTGGCGTATGTTTTCGCTTCTGCGCTCGAGCTCATGAGGATGGGGCGCTTTAAAAACATTTTTTTTCTTATTTTAATTTTACACTGTCCTTTAAAAAAAAAAAAGATTTTGATCACTTTTATTCCTATTACAAGAAATGTAAACATTCTTTGTAATAGAAAAAAAAGCATGCCAGGACCTCCTTAAATATAAGATCTGGGGTCAAAAAGACCTCAGGTCTCATATTTACACTACAATGCAAAAAAAAAAAAATTAAAAAAAAGACAGTTCTCAAAAAAAAAAAAAAAATGTCCCTTTTAAGACCTATAGGCGGTAGTAACTTGTGACGTCGCTTCCGCCCTGCAATGTTATTGAGCCAAGCGGGCGGCATCTTCCGCTCACTCGGCTTCCTGTGCAGGGGGGGAACGGACCTTGCAACCTGAAACAGTCAAGTCATCTGCTTTCAGGACTGGATGGTGGTATTTACAAGCAGATAATACTGCGATTCACATTTAAATTTTTTTTTTTTTTTTTTTGTAAATGGTCCAAAACCTGGGGCCGATGCGATGGTGTCTGCAGCAGCATTCATTTGTTAAGCCATAGATACC
The DNA here is from genome assembly GCA_018402905.1 of Glandirana rugosa. Lineage (NCBI taxonomy): Eukaryota > Metazoa > Chordata > Amphibia > Anura > Ranidae > Glandirana > Glandirana rugosa. Next base: position 942,310 of record BLSH010352329.1, on the reverse strand, counting down.
ATATTAATCTCCAGTTCTTCGATATTGGACAACTTGAATACACTTTGAGCTGTAACTGCCTTTTTAAAGGGCCAGCCCACCTAGAAGGCCTGTTCTTGTTGTAAGTTTGAGCCTGATTGGCCGAGTTAGCCCCTGGCTTCTTATGTCTTGTAAACTCCCAACAAGTTGATCTCTCTACCATATTTCACAATTCTTTTGTCCACCTGGCAGTTTAAAATGATCCTGCACACTCCTACATGTTCCAGCACCTCTTGTTGCATGCTTTTATAATAAAAAATAAAAAACTACATTTAAAATCCAACATGGAGAACGGGAACCCTTCATATTGGCCACAGCAGATATGCAGTTTCAGGAACTTAAACAGAGATATCTTGCCAGTAGGGTTGCTGAGAGATGGAGGAAACTGTGCCTCACCAACATAAACCAAAATGTGTGTTTTGGGTAGACTGTCAAATAGGATTGGCCAGCTAAATCGAAAAATGTGATTATTACATACAGAAAAAAAACTGCATAGTGCGAAATGTTAAAATGGTCTTGTGTTCTCTTTTTTTTTTTTTTTTTTTTTTAACAGCATTTGAAGAAAGAATTTTCCATTCACCATGGATGACATGTCAGTAGAAGACATTCAGCTTCGAGCCAATCAGGTTACAGATGAGGTATGTGTGTGTATGTGTGCCTCCCATCTGATCCAGCTCCAAGAATCCTCACGTGTGACAGGAATAGAGAGAGGACCGTGCATTAACTATTGGTCTAATTCTTAGTCAATAATGCCCAATATAAAGCTCTTCCTATCTCTCATAATTAACCCATAAATAATAACAAAGCCTGCAGTTTAACATCTTGAAGAGGTTTACAAGCTTAACCAGCAACCCCTTGCAGCTTGCTAGGAATTAAAGGGATTGTGTATTTAAAGTATGAAAACCTTCTCATGATATTTGTATTGGTTAGTAATATGATCAAGAATGTGTGTTGCATTCAATAGTTCACAATATTTCCACTTTGTACACTGCTCTCCCATATCTGTTAACGGCCGTGCCAGCTTCCAGCCAGTCCTGGCTGGTATATCTGCACAAGCGTATTGCAGTCTGTAGAGGGGGTTGTTCAAACCCAGGGGCCCAGCCTTCCCTATTATTGAAGGAAGCATATTAATGTTCCTAATGGCATCTTTGTTGAATGCCTCCCAAATTCTAGGTGAATCCTCCTAGCCTAGGCGTGCAGACAGCCTGCTCTGGGGGACAATCTGTCTCTCTCATCTAGAGCACTTCAGCAAGATGGAGCATAAAGCTTTGTATAAAAGAATATTTTTTTCTTTGCCAGGACATTAGCATGTTAATCACTTTAAAAGCAAACGTGTGTTCTGTCCCTTTAAAATTATAACCAAAGGCAGTCAGTACAAACCAGAATACCCATATATCTGCTGAAAAGGAAAACCTATATGTGCGCAAATTCCAATTTACAAAAACACAATGCAGTCATTGTATATAATCCATAAAACTGGTGAACTACAAATGCCAGCAATATCATAAATAACTGGATGTATAAAACATAGTGCATTTCATATAGCTGCAAGCTTTAAAGTGAGACTCTAGGTTTTGGAAAAAAATTGTATGCAATAAATAAATGTATTAATGGGTAAATAAATGTTGGCTCTCCTGAGCTGTGAAGTGATTCAGCCATTTATTACTGAACCATAAAATCCAATACTTTTGTTTCTGCAAATTAGTGTACAGCGTATGTTGTACTTCTGAGACTTGCCATGTGTGAGATCTAAGGGTCTTTTAGACATAAGCACTTGTATAGTTTCCTCTCTCCCCTTTCACAAACACCCTTTCTTAAAGTGATTTTAAAGGCTGATTTTATTTTTTTTCTTTTCTTCAAAATAACTAACACATTCTACTTACCTCTTCTGTGCAATGGTTTTGCACAGAACGGCCCTGATCCTGCTCTTCTCGGGTCCCTTGCTGGCGCGGGCATCCATAGACGTTCTCCTAGAACCCCGCCCCCTGGGCCGCACATCGGGCATGTTCTGTAACCACTGTTTCCTTCAGACACAGCTGATCACAGATCAGGGTAAAGGATCAATCACAGCGGCCCTTTACCATGCGATCAGCTGTGTCCAATCACAGCTGATTACATGCAAACAGACCTGTTGGTTATCGGCAGTCTTTTCCTCGCGTGCTGTCTGTGTAAGGAAAGGAGTGCCGATAACCGTCAAGGCTGTCAGCGCACTGTTTACACTTATAATCAGGGCACTGACTGATCATCAGTGTAGTCCCATCACTGCCGCCTCATCAGTGCACATCAGTGAAGAAGAAAAATTACTTATTTGCAATCTTTTATAACCGAAATGAAGAAAAATGTTTTCTTTTTCAAAATTTTCGGTAATTTTTATATGTTTAGCAAAAAAAAAAAATCCAGTGGTGATTAAATACCACCACATGAAATCTGTCTGTCTGAAAACAATGATAACAATTTCATATGGGTACAGTGCTGAATGAGCGCACAATTGTCATTGAAAGTGCGACATTAATGGAAAAATTGGCTTGGGCAAGAAGGGGGTGAAAGTGGCCAGTATTGAAGTAAAGAGAAGTATGGGGTTTTGTGTTTTCTTTTTGTTTTTTAAGAATCATACTTAGCTAGGCGGATGCAGCATTGGTCTGATGCTGCATCTGTCCCCTGCTGGCTCTAACACGGAGAACCGAGCAATCAAACACCGCCGATCGCTCGGTTCTGGGAGCTTCCTGAGTCAGTCACTGCTGTCTGCTCTGCTGAAAACTAGTCACAGGAGTGCAGAATGAACTCCACTCCTGTGATCTACATGAGAATTACAGCCAAAACAAGCTTTGGCTGTACTTTTCCTTTAATACATCTTTCCAGCAAATCACATTCTCCATAGAGATGAATGGTAATGCGTGAAATAGGCGCTTAACACATGTTTGAAGCAGCCCACACTGACTCTGCATTGCATGAAAAACCAACAGGTATGAGTGCAGTTGTCATAAGCTTCAAAACTTTTATTTGTCCATGATATAGTAAAACCACCTATGTTCTAAAAAATCTGATATATTAATGTGTTACGCGCCAAAACAAAAAAATATCAATTGAAGCTCACCACTTCGATGTGGCGGCTGCATTCATTTTCTTTTATAGGCTTATTTTCTTTATTATTTAGCCTGATATTTTGCCCAGTAAGTCTGTTGTTTTCAGCTTGTTTTAACAGACCAAGCTATCCAGCAAAAGTAGTAGTTAGAGGACTGAGGCAACCCATTTAACACTTACAGGGGTGCATAAAATGATCCACTTTTTTACATTTATGTAAAACTGCTTATGTAACCACTTATAAAATGTTAGCAGAATTTCAGATTTAATTTGTTAGAAGTGCATCTAAATCTGCTAGTCTAACACTACCCTCTCCCCAGACTGACAATGCTGCTGTCCAAAGGTGTATGCTTTACTACTACTTCCAGAATGGAGATGTCCTAAGACCAGAAGTGTTACTGGCAGGATCACCAAGGTGAAATAAAAGGGGGGGGGGGAAGCCTAAAATAAACGAATGCAGCCACCACAACTAAGGATTTTAAGCTGCGACATGGTTACAGTGGCATTAAACCCAAACGTGACAGTTTGCTCAGTGGCTATGTCCAGGCTTTCCCAGGTTCTGTGATTGGTTTGACAGTTTCCTTTCTGTTTTGTTTTTTTTTTTTCCTTTTTAGTCTCTGGAGAGCACACGGCGGATGCTGAATCTGGCAGTGGAGGTAAGATAAGTGTGTTAGTTACTGTTTGAGCCAGACAATAAGTCTCTATACTAAAACTTGGAAGGAAAACTAAACACTGTCAGTTGTGTCACATTTTGTCATTACTTGTAAAGAGATATCAAATTGTCTTTTAAGGTAAATCTTTCAAAAGAAAAAATATAGTACTGCCATTCTGATATGTTGAAAATGCTAGTTGCCTGGCTGTTAAGCGGACCCAATAAATTTGATACTTTCCATGTCACTGGCCTGGCCTGGAGCAGATACAGAGATTCGAAATGTCAGACATCCTTATTTGTATGTGTTCTGGGTGTGTGATTTGCAGAACTGAAGCCAGAGGATCAATATGACAGCTCAGCACCTGGCATGTGCAGAATGAGAAGTCAGCAATTGTAACAACATGTTTTTGTTAAAGTAAGATGGTGACCTTCCTGTGCCATTTATAGTACAGTACAGTTCTCTATTTTTAAAGCAGTCCAAAGCATCACAGTAATGAGATTAAGATATTATTTACATTAAAGCGGAGTTCCACCCACAAATACATCTTTATACTTTTCAAATTCTCTATGCATGATGAATCGTCATTGGAGAGAAAAATGTATACTCACCCTAAGTGCCCTGTTGCTATGTGGTCCCTGTAATCTTCCACTTCCTGATCGGCGGCACTCCGCATCACTTCCTGCCTTGCCTGGGCTCATGGGTGATGTGAGTCATCATTTCCCATGAGTCAGTGGGCATCCCTGAGCTGTAAAATAGCGTTATTTCCAGACAGGAAATGACGTGATTTTGTGGGGGAGAGAAATGTTATCTATGTATAACAATGGGGCGGGGACTTTCCTCCGTCGATGCCCATTATGGCAACGAGACATACACTCAAGATCGAAAGGTGCATGCTGGTTACCCAGCATGCACCGTATCCAGGAAGAGACTCGAGGGGATTGCGAGTGTTCTTCACATGCCCACAGCTAAGATGGGAACTCCCAGTAAAGAAAAAAATCAGCAATGTAAGTACAAAAGAAATAGGAAGACTACCCGGATTTAAAGCTATCAATTATTTTATTTGTGTAATGAATACGAACTTGGGTGGATGCCAGCAAAAAAAAAAAAATATGTGAGCGGAACTCTGCTTTAATATGAACGATTTACAGACAAGTTCACAGTATTAAACCGATGCCAGTAACCGAAACACTGGACTTCAGTTGGGTTTCTTTTAATATTTAAAATGTCTGTTCACAAGACTATTCTAGACATGTCATTTTATTTGTGTAAAGGTCCTGCCTAAAGCAGATGCAGCAGAATGTCTGTTGATACCTTTTATTAGCCTGAAAATAATTTTCTGTGCCCCTCTCTGATTTAGTTATGCTTTAGTTGTGTGCCTCTACAGAGTGGCTCCTCCCCCACAGAGACACAATGCAGCACAGGACATGGTGAGTCAGGAACTTGGAAAGATCAGCTGCAGGGAGACCACAGGCACAGCTTCCAGAGTTAGTTTCTCTTTTAGGCTGGGTTCACGTTAGTGTGCTGTGCGACATCGCATGTGATTCCCACCGCACTGCTGTGCAAATCCGCATGCAATGTAAATTCAGCCACATTCAGGCCAAAGTCGCGCAGGATCCCTTTTTTGGTCTGCACCAGAATCTGATCGCATGGGTGTTCACACCCATGCCATCCGATTATGTCCGTATTGACAGTTCGCACTGCGATATGCGAACCAATCTGGGGGTGTCATTCACTTTGTATTGACACTCCCAGCAGTTCGTATATGGCAGTGTGAACTCCCTGTGGGACGGGTGCGATGCGGGAACCGAGCCTAACTGAAATTCACAACCTAGAGTTCAGCAGGGTCAGAAATGGACAGTTTAATTGCTGGGGAGATAACTCCACTAAACTTCCTGTCCTGGTAACCATGTCAACTGCCCTGAGGTCCAGGTAAAACAGCTCTAGTAAGAAAAGAGCAGCAGTAAAAACCTGCTGATGTTGCTACAGCTTGGCCATGATGTTAGGGGAAATCGGGCCCCGGAGAACAATGAGTGTCATGGTAGATATATCACCAAATATTACTCCAAATCTGATCAGACTAGCAGCCAGGGGCAGCAGTGTTGTAGATCTTACCCTGCAGATCTACAGCTAGGTGACTGTAAACACAGGAGTGCCTAGGCAAATTCACATCGGGCAGTGTACAGCTATTTTTTTAGGAGGAATTCTAGACAAAAGGTATATATTTTTTTTTTATATATTAGGTATATTTTTAGAAGTGCTGCTTATGTACAATTAACATTTCTAGAAGTTTCCTATAACAGATCTCTTCACTTTTTGAGTTCAGGTCCACTTTAATAGTACAAAATTTAGTTGGCATGTTCAGTTAGGTTGATACTGAAGTTAGCGGTCAGGAAATAAAACTAGCTGCTTGCATTCTTTGTTTTCTTTCCCATTAATGCCAAAATCTCTTTATTCTAGAGTCAAGATGCTGGGGTAAAGACGATAACAATGTTGGATGAGCAAGGAGGTGAGGGCTGGAAGGATCCCAATACAGCTAAAAATACTTTGCAGACAAATATGTTTCCTTGCTTTGTGCACTGGTCCAAATCATTTGGTGGAGGGGGGATTATGGTGTGGGGTTGTTTTTCAGGGGTTGGGCTTGGCCCCTTAGTTCCAGTGAAGGGAACTCTTAAAGCATCACCATACCAAGACATGTTGGACAATTTCAGGCTCCCAACTTTGTGGGAACAGTTTGGAGATGGACCCTTCCTTGTTCCAACATGACTGCACACCAGTGCACAAAGCAAGGTCCATAAAGACATGGATGAGCGAGTTTGGGGTGGAGGAACTTGACTGGCCTGCACATACTCCAATACTTTTGACAATATAGTGTAACTTTGCTTACAGCTCCATGGGAAATCTGTAGCATCTCCAAAAGGTCCTGGTTCTGCCTCTTGCATTTTAATTAATTTAATAATTTTACACTTTTTTTTCCATTTAACGTCATTGCTTTTACAAGGGCCCCCTATCTGATAGCTTTGGGTGACAGGTTATTTGGAAGTTTTAGGTAATTTTCTAGCACAAAATGCAGATTTGAACATGGGGGAAACATTTAAAAATTGCTCTGGATGCAAAGTGTAAAGGAAACCTGTATTGGGGAAGTATGAAGGCAAATCTGATGGGCTTATTTAGAGCATCACAAAGGAGATTAGTAATGTGCAGCATGTAGTAACTGTAATAGCCAAGTCAAATTATTAAAAGATCTGTGATTTGCTCTGGGCTATAAACCTTTCATGTAATGGAACTCTCCTGTAATATGCAGAACAATTGAAGAGGGTGGAGGAAGGACTGGACCAGATCAACAAGGATATGCGAGAGGCAGATAAGAACCTTACAGAACTCAACAAATGCTGTGGCCTCTGTGTTTGTCCTGGGAAGAGGTACATTTCTTTCTTTTCTTTTTATACTGTTTAAGTTACTTCTAATATGCTCCTCCCAGAGTTTTCTAACCATTTTTTACATTATAACACTGTTGGGGGAGAAAAATTTAAATCTGTGCAATACCCCTCCTGAGTATATTTTGCCAGTTTGCCTAATTATTACAAATTAGGATTAAATAAACTCAATTGTCAGAAGGTGATGGAGTCTAAAATGCTTGCACTATTTGCTATCTGCCAGTCTGCACAATTTTATATGCCCATACGTTTGATCAGATTTCTTTTCAGTTCTGTACTAGAGGCAGAACTGGAATTGTGAAGAAATATTCCAAAGTGGAGGAAAATGCCCGCTTAGACAATGGAATAGGTGTCTCCATTGGAGGACTTCCCATTTCATTGTCACCAAGACCAATAAATGGCATGAGTCTCCTCAGAAGAGACACAGAGAGCAATAACCTCCTGACAAAGGTTCTAACCCGTGTCTCACTCTATCATCTGTTTAGATATACTTTAACCACTTCCTGCCTGGCATATAGCAAAATGATGGCCAGGCGGTGGTTCAGTTACTCGACGTCTGGCTGGGTAACCCGCGATTGCGTGCCCACGGGGGGAACGCAGCATGATGATCGGTGTTGTGGTGTCTCACACCGCAATTCCAATTCTGGTAAAGAGCCCCTGATGGAGGCTCTTCACCACGTGATCAGCTGTGACCAATCACAGCTGATCACTCTGTAAACTGGAAAACCCGTGTATCGGACGCGAGTAGGGGAAGGACGATCGGCTGCTCTCCTCGGGGGGGGGGGGGGGGTTGTGTCTGCACTGACTATCAATGTAGCCCACCCTCCCCTCTTGGGGATGCCCACCAGGGATTCCACTTAGGACCACCAGGGATGCCACCCAGAACCACCAGGTATGCCCAATAGTGATGGCAGTCAGTGCCCACCAGTGATCCCTGCCAGTGCCTCCTGATCAGTGCTGCCTCACAGTGCCATCTATTAGTGCCCCCAATCGGTGCCGCTTATGAGTGCCCATCACTGTCGCTTATCAGTGCTGCATATTAGTGCCACCTATCATTGCCCATCAGTGCTGCATATAAGTGCCTTATCAGTGTCACCTCATCAGTGCCTGCCTCAGCAGTGCCCATCAATGAAGGAGAAAACATACTTTATTTACAAGATTATGTAACAGAAACAAAGATAAACTTTGATCTGGGTGGGACGGGGACGGGGACGGGGGGGGGAGGAGTGCCTAGTATTGAAGCGGATAAAGTAGAATTTTTCTTTTTTCCATTTTGCATAGAGGAAGGTAAGGCTATATTCCCTGTCAGTTTTTTTTTTTTAATCTGTGTCCCAATGGAGATTTACCTTTACTTCCTGTCTCTTAGCCAAATCAGGATGTGAGAGGAAATCCCTTACAGACCCCCAGGTCGCCAGAACTAGTGTCCCCATTGGAAGATTTCCCCTTTTTATTACTTTTCTGGGGTCAGCCCAAAAAGTGTTCTTTTATAAGTACCGACGTATACGATTGGTCTCATGTAGTATTGATAAATAATCTTGAATTTTCCGTTTTAAAAAGAAAATCAAGCCCTATCCCACCTCACCCTAATCATGGGGACTAGTAAAAGTAACGACGGATTTTCATTTTCACTTTCTTTTAAGGTTTAAAACCCGACTGGGGTCTTTTCATTATTTTTCCCCTTTAGAAGGTTACCCCTGTGATCAAGACCGCTGGACCCCCAGACATTCCCTAAAGGAGAGTGTAGGACTAAACCGA
>BLSH010352329.1:893902-912044 GCA_018402905.1 Glandirana rugosa | reverse complement strand
GATCGGGGTTGGGCATTGTCCGAGGGACAAGCCGCAACCCCGATCGCCGCGCTGTGCGCCCCCCGGGGGCGTGCACGAGCGGCGCGCACGGCCACAGTCAGCGCCATAGGAAATGACCGGCTGTGATAGGACACAGCCGGTCACGAGGTAAAGAGCCAAATTTATTGGCTCTTTACCCCGATCGGGGATGGGCTGAGTCCCGAAGGACTCGCCCGATCCCCGATCGCCGCGATGCGGGCCCCTGGGGGCCCGCAGAGCGGCGAATACCGCAGGACGTTATATTACGTCCTGTTAGGATGGGGAGTCCACCTTGCCGGCGTATTTTTACAATACGCCGGTAAGGAAGTGGTTAAACTGACCAAACATGCTTAAAAATGTGACCAGCAGGATTTGTTACACCGCAACAGACACACAATGCCCCAGTGTGAACACGTACATAGAAGCATTTTTCTTGAGCTTTTCTGGTGCTTTTTTTTTTTTTTTACACAAAAGCACTTCAAAAATCCTCCAAAAACTGAAATCATCCTTCTTCAAACCACTCCCACTTTTAGGCACAACCTGACTATGATCATCAAATGTGTGCTGCTGGACTTATTATCCAGGTTCCCCAGGTCTTTTATCATTCTATTCATGCTTACATTTTGTCTCACTGTTTTCACACATTCTTGTCAATACATTTTTATTGATTGTGACAAGGTAACAGCTATGCATCATTGCATAACATTAGGTAGCAGAATACAATATTCAGGTGTGTAGATGTAATTTGACTTTTTTATTGTAAAGCCAAGCAGATCACTTGTTACGGGCATTGTTAACCACCTCCCACCCGCTGTATTGTCAAATGAAGGTTGGGTGGCGGCTCCCTCGTTCTGGGACAACGTCGTATCACGTTGTCCCGCTCTCGCTGCGCTTATGCACCTGCGGGGGCTCACGGCGATCAGTAGTATGCTCTGTCCCTGGGAAACAAGGCATCACCGATCCCCGTAAAGAGTTGATGAAGAGGCTCTTTACCTTTGTGATCAGCTGTGTCCAATCACAGATGATCACATGTAAACAAGGAAATGCCGTTTATCAGCATTCCTCTCCTCACATTGTCTCCGTGTGAGGAGAGCCAATCAGTGGCATTTCCTCACAGGGGAGATCTGCACAGATTATCAGTGCAGCCCCAACAGTGATGCCAGTCAGTGCTGCCTTTCAGTGCCCATTAGTGCTGGCTCATAAGTGCCACCGATTATTGCCCGTTAGTGCAGCCTCATCAGCTCATATCTGTGAAGGAGAAGAATTACTTATTTACAAAATTTTATAACAGACCCTAAGAAAAACTTTTTTTCTCTTACGTTCCCTGACAGACGCAGCCCTTCATTGACAAGTGGGGTTTATGCTCATCCTACCAGGAGTAGACTAGGCAAATAGAAAAAGAGCAAGCTGACCTTTCCCAGAGGGCCGTCCTCACTCCAGCATATAACCCCCCTGCTCTTTATAGCATATCAGTTTTTCTATGCCTAGTGCAAGGAGTTAGACCTGGTTCCCTGCTAGGACCTGCGGTTCCACAGATTGTTTCTTCTTTGGGCTTTTCAAGCTATCTGATAGAAGACTGCTATCAAGTAGCCGGCTGGGGCATAGAGGATATCCCGAATCCTGAACTTTCCCCAGCACGGCCGACTGATGCGAGCTACCCTTGGCCCTGGCGGGGTCCGCCGCATCGTACCCGTTCCGTGCGGGAGGCCAGTGGGTGACCCCCACTTGCGCCCAGTGACCGGGCTCTGCTCACGTCCAGGGGCGCTTGGCCTGCAGCATCCCTCTCCGCCAGATGGGAGGAAGGTCTGCAACCGGGTGGCTACCCGCTATGCCCGTCGGATTGGTGAGTGACCCCCTCTCTCCCCCCCTAGGGGTGCTGAGGGGGGGGGAGGCTGGGCATTTTTAGCGGACTAGGCCGGCCGGTGGAGGGTTCCTAGGGCTACAGGTCCCCCTGGGTGTCTTTGCTCCCCCCACCCCAGCGCACCGCACCCTGCGCTCTAAAAAGCCGCCATTTTGCGGCGGATCGCCACCATTTTGCCGTGGCCACGGCCATTTTGTGGCCTATTTTGGCCTCTAGTGATGGATCAGCGGCCATTTTGCAGTAGTCGCGCCTGTGTAACAGGCTTTGGCCTCTTGTGACCGCTCGGCGGCCATGTTTGATGTGCCTGTGGATGAAAACGTGTGGCTGACGCCGCTTCTTCCTCTCTCACTCTGGAACAGCGTGGATGGCACAGGACGGCACAGGCTCCTGACTGGCGGCAAGCACTCCTACTGGGACGCAGCGCTTAAGGGGCAATCACACACAGCAAGTATAGCTGGGCTCTCCCTGGGGTGCTGGTAGCGGTGGGTGCAATCCTCCTGGGTGTCTCCCGGTTGATCTGTGGGGCAGTGGTGGGGCTGCATTGTGGGGGTGTCAGGGCCTTTTGGCCTGTAGGTGTCCGGTGGCGCAATGGCGGCTGAACCTGCGGGTCCTTCCAAGGGGGAGTTGGTTGAAGCGCAACCTGCGCTGGGGCCTCTGGTTCCCCTGGATCAGCTAAGATCCGTATTGGGGGAATTTTTTCCCTGGGAAGTGCCGTGCCGTGCTAAGGGGGTGACTAAAAAGCGTCCACCCCCCCTCCCTCATCGGGGGAGGATTCTGAACCGGAAGGGGCCTCAGTGGTCACGGGGACCCCCGTGGAGCTCTTAGATGGTGAACTGGAGCCCTCGGATGGTGAGGAAGACCGGAGGTCCTCGGTAGTGCGCGAGAGGGCGCTGGCGGCCTCCCTGATCGCCAATATCCGTGCGTCCTTGCGGGTGGACCAAGCCGGGGAGTCACAGGAGACTGCATACGTTTGTGGGTCTTTTAAGCCACCTAGGTCCCCTAGGGCTTATCCCTATGATCAATTCTTTGACCAGCTGGTCTATAAGGAATGGCAGCGTCCGCAGAATTCCTTTTGCCTTGCCCAAATGTTTCGCTGTACGCTATCCCTTTGAGGATAATTTTGTGAAAAAGTGGGCATCCCCCGCAGTGGACCCTCCGGTGGCTCGTCTGAATAAGGCAACGACCATCCCCTTGGAGGGGTCTCCCTTTTTTAAGGATCCGGCCAATAGGCGGACGGAGGCGGTATCCAAGGCACTGTTCTTGTTGGCGGGGTCGGCCATGAGACCGGCCCTGGTGTCGGCCATGGAGGCGGAGTTCCTTACCGAGTGTGCGACTGAGTTGCACAATGAGTTGAGCTGCGGGAGCTCGCTTGAGGCATCTCAGCGAGCAGACCATCTGATACAGGGTCTTCGGTACCTGTGTGACGCAGCTTTGGACCTGCTTCCCATGCTGTCTACGATGTCTGTTTTCGCAGTCATTATCAGACGAGTGCTGTGGTTACGCTGTTGGCCGGGTTACCACGCGTCTAAGAAGGGCCTCACGGATCTTCCCTTTCAGGGTGGTCGGCTCTTTGGGGCACAATTGGATGAAATCGTTAAGGATTTCACCGGGGGGAAGAATACTTTTCTCCCGGAGCCCAGACGGCGGGAGTTCCGCCGTAAGCAGGGTCCTGCTTCTTCAGGTCAGAAGAGGTTTTTTCGTGCAGCGGGCAAGGGCTCAAGGCCCGACAACTCTGCCTCGGGATCCAGTAAACGGCCCTGTCAGCGCAAGAGTGAAAAGGCGGAGGATAAGTCCTCCTCCGCATTATGGGTTGCCCGACTTCTGGGGTTCGCAGACAGGTGGACTGCCCACATTTCCGACCGATGGGTGCAGGAAGTGGTGTCCTCCGGATACAGGATAGAGTTCAGCACTCTACCTCCAGACAGGTTCTTCCCATCGAACTTGAGGCTCCCTTAGGGGCGTTGAGAGGCTCTCCTAGGGGCTGTTCAGACGCTCTCCGAACAAGGGGTGATTGTGCCGGTACCTCCGTTGGAAAGGTTCCGCGGCTTCTATTGAAACCTCTTTGTGGTGCCCAAAAAGGGTGGGGTCAGGCCAGTTCTGGACCTAAAAGCGCTAAACCACTTTGTGAAGGCGCGAAAGTTCAGGATGGAATCTGTCCGTTCGGTTGTGGCCGCCCTGCACCAAGGGGACTTCATGGCGTCACTGGATATCAGGGACGCGTATCTCCATGTTCCCATTTGTCCCCGGCACCAGCACTTTCTGTGCTTTGTGGTGGGGGATCTACATTATCAATTTGTGGCACTTCCCTTCGGTCTGGCCTCGGCTCCTCGGGTGTTCACCAAGCTGGTGGCTCCGGTGCTGGCGCTCTTGAGGCAGAGAGGCATTGCGGTGGTAGCATACCTCGACGACTTACTCCTGAGAGCAGAGTCTGCTTCGGCCCTGGAGGAGAATGTGGCTATCACCATGGCCTTGTTGAAAGACTTCAGCTGGCTGATCAACCTGCAGAAGTCGACGTTGACCCCATCCTGTCAACGGGAATATCTGCGTCTGATTCTGGACACTGAGCAGGCGAAAGTGTTCCTGCCTCCGGCCAAGTTACTAACACTGCAAGCAGCGGTGCGAACCCTGCTGTCACGCCAGTGGTCCTTCTTACGGTTCTGTATGCGGATGTTGGGGCTCATGGTTTCAGCCTTCGAGGTGATACCTTACCTTGCGCTGCAGCGAGCGATTCTGTCACGGTGGGACAAGTCTCCGCTGTCCCTGGACCAGCTGATCAGATTGGATCATCAGACCAGAGTATCGTTGACCTGGTGGCGTACGTGAACCATCAGGGCGGAACGAGGAGCTCGGGAGCGGCTGCGGAAGCGGCTCTCATTCTGAGATGGGCAGAACTTCACGTGCCGGCAATCTCCGCCATTTACATTCCGGGAGTAGAAAATTGGCAGGCGGACTTTCTCAGTCGCCAGACGCTGGATCAGGGGGAATGGTCCCTACATCCAGAGGTGTTCCACCAGATTTGCCAAAAGTGGGGCACGCCAGACGTGGACCTCATGGCGTCCAGGTTCAATCACAAGGTGCAGACCTTCGTGTGCAGAACAAGGGACCTGTTGGCGGCCGCCACGGACGTGTTGGTAGCACCTTGGGGTTGGTATCGGCTCCGGTACGCCTTCCCGCCCATCAAGCTTCTACCATGGCTACTGCGCAGGGAATTCCGACAATCCTGGTAGCTCCGGATTGGCCTCGGCGCCCTTGGTACGCCGACGTGGTGCAGATGGTGACAGATGGTCCCTGGCGTCTGCCGCTGCGAGAAGATCTGCTGTCACAGGGACCCACCCTGCACCCTGCTTTACCATCGCTGGCTTTGACGGCTTGGCTATTGAGTCCCAGGTGCTGAGGGATAGGGGTGTCTCTGACTCCGTGATCCCTACCATGCTTAAGGCGCGCAAGTGTACTTCACACAAGATTTATCATCGCACCTGGAAGGCCTATATTGCCTGGTGCGAGGCGGGGGGTTGGAACCCCCGCTCTTGCGTTGTGTCCCGGGTGCTGGCTTTTTTGCAGCAGGGCCTGGATAACAAGTTGGCATTGAGTACTCCTCAAGGGTCAGATTTCGGCTCTGGCGATTCTCTTTCAACGGCCTTTGGCGTCACATTCGTTGATACATACATTTGTACAGGGTGTATGCCATGTGGCTCCTCAGATACGGTCGCCTTTGGCGCCGTGGGCTTTGAATTTGGTACTTTCCGTACTGCAGAAACCGCCATATGAGAAAATCAGGGATATTCCCCTACAATTGCTGTCCCAAAAAGTGTCTTTCTTGGTGGCCATTACATCCGCTAGGCGGGTGTCTGAGCTGGCAGCGTTGTCCTGTAAGTCTCCTTACTTGGTCCTTCATAAGGACAAGGCGGTCTTGCGACTTTCCGCTTCGTTTCTACCGAAGGTGGTCTCCTCTTTTCACATTAATGAGGATATTGTTCTCCCTTCATTATGTCCGCACCCATCGCCTCCCAAGGAATTTGAGTTACATTCCTTGGATGTCGTGAGGGCTTTGCGGGTGTATTTGATGGCTACAGCTTCTTTTCGGAAGTCTGATGCGTTGTTTGTGCTGACAGAAGGACCGCGCAAAGGGTTGGCGGCCTCGTCGGCTACTGTTTCCTGTTGGATCATGCAGACCGTGTCTCATGCGTATACTGTCCGGGGCAAAGTCCCTCCGTTTCCAGTCACGGCTCATTACACCAGGGCAGTTAGTACTTCCTGGGCTTTCAGACACCAAGCTTCGGTGTCCCAGGTGTGCAAGGCGGCTACTTGGGCCTCGGTGCACACGTTTGCTAAGTTTTACAAAGTTGATATGTCAGCATCTGCGGGTGCTGCTTTTGGCCGCAAAGTTTTACAGGCGGCGGTGTAGGCGCGGCTGGCGCCTCCTGAGAGGATTTTGTTGGGTGCAGTTGTTGTTGTTGTTTACCCACCCCTCTTGAATGACACTGCTTTGGGACATCCCCACTTGTCAATGAAGGGCTGCGTCTGTCAGTAAACTCAGAGAAAAGGATTTTACAATAAGTTCTTAATAAAATCCCTTTTTCTGTTACGTTCACTGACAGACGCAGCACCCACCCCTCTGTGTTGTGTTTGTACGGCTTGTTACGAACTGATATAGAGCAGGGGGGTTGTATGCTGGAGTGAGGACGGCCCCCTGGGAGGGGTCAGCTTGCTTTTTTATCTATTTGCCTAGTCTACTCCTGGTAGGATGAACATAAACCCCACTTGTCAATGAAGGGCTGCGTCTGTCAGTGAACTCGGAGAAAAGGATTTTACGGTAAGTTCTTAATAAAATCCCTTTTTTTTTCCTATCTTCAAAAATTTGAGTCTTTTTTTAAGCAAAAAATAACACCCAGTGGTGATTAAATACCACCAAAAGTAAGCTTCATCTGTCTAAAAAAAAAAATAAAAAAATAAAAATGCTACTATGTTTGGGTAGAGTGTTGCATGGCTGCACGATTATCATTCAAAGTGCAACAGCTCTGAAAATTGGCTTGGGCAGGAAGGGGGTGAAGGTGCCCAGTAGGCAAGTAGCTAAGTTTATGTATTTTTTTTTTTTTTATATTTACATATCAGTTCTCTTAGTTTCTAATAGATATTCATGTTCCAGGTTGTGTGTAAAGATAAGCTCTGTTAGCACATTTTCCATGGTTTGTAAGTTAAAAAAAAAAAAAAAAAGTTGTGTGGTGGGGTTGGCAACTCTGTCCCTCACTTCTGTTTGTTTGGAACAAGCATTGCACGTTGGTTGCAGTGATGTGCAGTGCTCTAGTCTATGCACAATGCAAACCCAATACTCCATCTTGGGAGAGTGAGCAAGAGTGGGTGGCTACGTCCCTAAATACAGAACAAATGTAGCCACTAGTGATGGGCTCAGGCGTATTTGAAACCGCACGTGCCCGATCCCACCAAGAAGCCGACACTGCTCAGCGTTTATCACAGGCAGTGAAACCTTTCCCGATCTGTGCAGCTGCAGACCGGGAAATGTCTCACTGCCTGTGATTAGCGATGTGCAGTGTCTGCTTCCTGGCGGGATCGGGGCACTTGGGCTTTCAAACACGACCAAGCCCATTCCTACTAGCCACCCTCAAAAATATAAATAAATTAAAAATCAGATCACAGCAGAGATTTGGAGGAAGCCAAGCACTACAGAAGGCACTGACAGGGTGGGCGGGAGCGCACTCGTTCTGGGAGGATGTCATATGATGTCCTCCAACTCTTGCCGCATTTGTGTCCCAGGGGCCCAGCGGGGGCGCACAGCAATCAGTAGTACGACTGGCCTTGGGACACGGCGATCACCAATCATGGTAAAGAGGCAATGATGAAGCTCTGTGCCCATCTGATTATCTGTGCTTATGCTGACTGCACGTGAGGAGAGGAGAACCGATCAGCAGCATGGGGAGATCTGCACAGATAATCAGGGCAGTGATCATCAGTGCCTATCAGTGATGCCTTTCTGTGCTGCATATCAGTGCCACCTATCAGGGCTGCATATTGGTGACCATCAGTGCAGCCTCAGTGTACATCAGTGAAGGAGAAAAATTATTTATTTACAAAATTTTATAACAGAAAATAAAAAAAATAAGTCCGCCCCCCCCCCCCCCCAAAAAAAAAAAATTCAGATCTTTTTTTGTTTTTACCCAGTGGTGATTAAATACCACCAAAAGAACGTTCTATCGGTCTCAAAAACATGATAAAAATTTAGTTTGGGTACTGCTTTGCAAGACCCCGCAATTGTCATTCAAAGTGTGACTGCACTGAAAATTGGCCTGGGCAGGAAGGGAGTGCCCAGTAGGCTACTGGTTAAACAATATGTGCTGACCCCCAATAGTTGTCAGAATGGTAGCTGCCTTGCGCTGTCTTGTGTTCCCACAACCTAATGTAACTAAAGTCTAAATAAGCACTGTGCTGCCTGTATCAAATGCAACTGTACTTAAAACCAATCACATACGTGAATATAAATAACAGAAAATGGGTGCTTGTATAGAAAACCAACAAGTGAGAATAAGAGATGTAATCCATTCATAAATATTCTGTGACCGTGTGCAGGCTGATTCCTTAGCTTCAATTCATGCATGTGAACTTCAAGCTTATACCTTCTTTCCATCCACCACTGTGCCCACACTATGCTCACCTCATTTAGTTGACCCACATTGCATGTGAGGTCAGAAAGCACGTGTTGTAGAAACAAGGTCTGGGGTCACACAGTGGTTTCTGTGAATTTAATGCCAAGGTGCTCGCTCCTCCTGTCCGCTAGGGTGCCTTAACTACTTCCAGCCCAGGCCAATTCTGACATTTCTCTCCTACGTGTAAAAATCCTAATTGTTTTGATAGAAAATTACTCAGAACCCCCATAGTTTTATTTTAAATTTTATTTTACGAAGAGGCCCTAGAGTATAAAATCGTGGGTTTTGAAATTTTTCATGTCACATGGTGCAAAAAAAGGCAATATACAACCCAATTTTTTAAAGGTATTAGAGATGATGAAATATAAAAGATGATGTTATGGAGAGTAAATATGGTGAGTAAATAGATACCTAACATATCGCCCTTTAACCACTTCCCACCCGAGGTACGTACATGGACGTCCTGGACTGTGAGTGTGGATATCTGAATGATGCGGGCAGTTACAGGCATCCTTCAGATATAATTTTTTCCAGCTGTCGATTCCCTGCATCATAAGAACGGTCATAGCGGCAGTTCAGCCGCTTGATCATTCATATAGGCAGCAAGAGGGGAAGTCCCCTCAAACCCCGCCCACCAGTCATCTCTATGACCCTCGGAGGCCCGGGTGCGACCTTATGATGTCACGTCCGGGGCGGCTTTAGGAAATAAAGCCTTAATAAAGTAAACAAAAAAAAAAAAATTAAAGTGCTCCCGTCCCCGCGAGCTTGTGCACAGAAGCGAACACATATGTAAGTCGCGCCCGCATATGTGAACGGTGTTCAAATCACACGTGAGGTATCGCCGCATGCGTTAGAGCAAGAGCAATAATTCTAGCACTAGACCTCCTCTGTAACTCTAAACGTACCCTGTAAAAAAAATTTAAAGCGTCGCCTATGGAGATGTTTAAGTACCAACGTTTGGTGAAATTCCACGAGTGTTCACAATTTTAAAGCGTGAAATGTTGGGTATCTATTTACTTGGCATAACATCATCTTTTATAATATACAAAAAAAATTGGGCTACTTTTTTTACTGTTTTTTTTTGTTTTTTTTATATGAAACTTTTTTCCCTCAAAAAAAGTGTTTGAAAAATTCCTGCGCAAATACTGTGTGATGCAAAAAGTTGCAACAATCGCCATTTTATTCCCTACAGTCTCTGCTAAAAAAACATATATAGTGTTTGGTGGTTCTGAGTAATTTTCTAGCAAAAAAAATGATGATTTATACATGTAGGAGAAGAGTGCCAAAAATGGCTCGGATGCGAAGTGGTTAAAATTGCACGCTACTTAAAAATCTCCATAGACAACACTTTCAAATTTTTTACAGGTTGCACAGGAGGCCTAGTGCTAGAAATAGTTTGTGCCGTAACATTCACCGTGATGTGTGGTGCGAACACTGTTCGCGATGTGTGTGACCTATGTAAGTGTGGGGGTGCTTTAGAACATTTTTATTTATTTGTTTTATTATTTTGATTATTTCTACACTGGCGCTTTAATTTTTTTATGTTATCACTTTTGTAGGTCTTCTTTATGGAGACATCTGGGGTCTAAAGGACCCCCAGATCTCTCCTCTACCCTGGAAAAGCATGAGATCAAAAAATGAAATCTTTATCTCATGCTTTCCAGTAAATGGCAGTGGTTACATCTGCCGGGGTTACAATTGCTGTGGATTGCCTGGTTCACAGCCAGTGTTATGAAAACCCGGCATCACGGGCGCATCGGATCCTGAGCTCTCGGATCGCACAGGTGAGATTGGAGAGGCGAGGCACCACCCGTAAAAGCCACCCAACTGCTAATTATTACAGGGAATCACTGGCTGAAGAAGAAAAAACGATACTGGCATGATGCCTGCCAGTATAACAACTGGAAGTCAAGGATGTCCATGGACGTCCACCCAGCGGGAAGTAGTTAATCTTCCACAGGACTCCTCTAGAAAATAATTGAAGTTGGTCCCTTTTAAGGTAGTTTTCATATTTGAACTGGCATAATCTCTCGTTCCAGTGGTGTGTTAAAAAAGGGGGAGAAATTAGCCTCCAATAGTGTAGTGCATTGATTAAAATGTTAAAATAAAAAACACGCTCAATGATAGAATCATTTAGCATTTCACAGTAACAAATCTAGTGAAATTCACAATGATAAAAGTGCTAATCGCCCAGTGCAAGATTAATCCTCACATAAATGGATAACCGGAATTAAATAGCTCAGGTAATTAAAGTGCTTGAACACCACATCAACACTCTGCCTGCTTACCAATAATTAGAGGTTAACAGTGCTTATGTGCAGGAAAAACTGCCTGGCAGCACACGAACAGAACAGAACACAATATGGAACTCTGGCTCTGTATCTTTCATCCTCAGTCAAAACCACAATAGCCCAAGATAAGTGCCCCAGGATAGCAGCCAGGTCACATAAAGTATGGCTCCAGCAAACCCTAAGCAATAAAAGAGAGCAGATAGACTGAAGTGCATTACCTTAAACTTTTTTATTCATTAAAAAATATACTCACAAGGGACTAAAGATGAAACCGCTTAAAATGAAGCTGAAAGCATGCCGCTGATGAAGAACACATGGACAGTGTCAGCCCTCCAGGTGCCGTCCAACGCGTTTTGTCTACATGGACGTCCTCAGGGAAGGAAGACTATGTAGACAAAACATGTTGGGAAGTGTGCATATAGGAGTGTGCACGCATGCGTGTCTCCTTGTCGCCCAGCTAGCTAAAGGAGGCACAGAGGATGGGGGGCTGCATAACAGGTGAGTCTGCACCTCATCTATTACTTCACCCTGTCCAAGACCGAGCAGTTATGTGTGAGTGGCCCTCCCTGAATGGCTGCAGGAACTGTCAACCTTCCATTGTTTTAATGGGGCTAATCGCAGGGAAACTTTGCTGAGTCTCCCTTAGCGAAATCGCAAACAGCCACATTTGCAAATGTTGCTTTCAACATGCTGCTGGCAGGCTTCAGTAAACACAACTAAAGCTTGTTGAAAGCCTTTTTAACATTGCCAAACTGCAGCTGAATGATGCTTCAACAAAGCTTGCCGAAATGTTCACAATAACATGGTGGTCACACTGCTTTTATAAAGGCTGAAGCGTGTGAAGAAGGCCTTAATATCACATTTTATCATATGTATGGTTTGCTGTTGATCGATAGATCGATTTATAGGTATATAAAGAGAGCGAGATGGATATATAGATATTGATATACTGTATATTCTGCATTTATTACAGGCATTTGTATAATGCTGACAATTTGTGCAGCCCTTTACGTGTGTGTGTGTGTGTGTGTGTGTGTGTGTGTGTTTTTTGGACCAGACTATATACGTGTAGATGGCAAAAGGAGCAGAGAATATATAACTTATGGTTGACTTGGCCCACTACCCCCATTTTACTTTACAATACTTTTCCAGTTATGTACTTCTCAAGAATTTTATAAAACTCCATTCTAATTTTTCATATTCTGTGAATACTGACAAATGTTTTAGAAAAAATGCTTATAAAAGCAAATGCCCATAAACGCTCAGACTGTACAATACGAGCCACTGTGGGCATTTTTTATGCTGCTTTCTGCCAGAAGTTATTGCATGCATGGACCCATACTTAAAGCGTTTGTTAACCCACAAAAAAAAATGGATCCTTTAAAGCATGTTATATGACACAGTGCTTGTCCTGTGTCATTTGGCCCCCTGTAACACCTGAAAACCTGGCTGATCCTGCCTGGCTATACCCTACCCCCTGTACTTAAACTATGATAGATCAGGGCAGCTGAAAACTGACACTGGAGTCATCCATACCTGCCTCTGTCATCCAGAGCCTGCTGTCTGCTCTCTTCTCTGCTCCTGTGTCCTCCTCTCCCCTCCCCTCTCTGCTTGTGACAATGCTGCCCCTCCCCCCTCCTGCTGCTTACAGAACACTAACCTGTTTACACCATCAGCACTGCCTCCTATTGCAGTGCGCTAGTCTGTGTATGATTTATATAAATGCTGAAAATGCCTCATTTCACAGCCGAGATTGCGATCACATGACCGGCCAGCTCTCTCCTCCTCTTCTCCTCCCCCCCTGACTGACATCAGCAGAGGAATCTCAACCCCTCCCACTGCATCTGTCAGAGGAGGGAAGGAGAAAGCCAGCCTGCAATAGGAGGCAGTGCTGATGGTGTAAACAGGTTAGAGTGGCTTAGCAACCACTCTAATCTATTGAATTAAAAATGTAGCCATGCGCAAATCGAATCACTTAATCCTATATTACATGATACAGGGTCTTCGTTTTGGACAATTCGGTTATGCAGCTACCTTTAGGCTACTTTCACAATGAGGTGTTATTTAGCTAAAAAAAAAGCACCTTTAAAAATCCCCCCAATCCACTCCAATGTGAAAGCCCGAGTGCTTTCACACTGGGACTGTGCGCTTGCGGGACGTTACAAAAAGTCCTGCAAGCAGCATCTTTAAAGCGTTCAGGTGAGTAGTGTATACACCGCTCCTCCACCACCCCTGCCATTGAAATGAATGGCAAGCGCTTCCGAAGCGGCTGCACACTGCCTCTGAAGCGTGGAGCGCTGACACTTTTAACCCCGTTTTAACACCTTTTGGGGGATTAAAAGTGCCGTGCTCCTGACTGAAAAGTGGTTAAACTCCGGTAAAATTAGTGGGGTTTTGCTGTGGCTGCAGTCTGAAAGTAGCCTTGGGTGATTGGACACTAGCAAACAAAGCTGTAAGGACAACACTAACATAACCGCTCCCACTACCAGTGACCTATGCACTGCAGGGGTTAAATGCTCATTATGTCTAGGGATAAAGGGGGCTGGATTACTTATCTTATTCC
Source organism: Glandirana rugosa (assembly GCA_018402905.1). Classification (NCBI taxonomy): domain Eukaryota; kingdom Metazoa; phylum Chordata; class Amphibia; order Anura; family Ranidae; genus Glandirana; species Glandirana rugosa. The sequence goes on along the minus strand of BLSH010352329.1, from coordinate 898,652 downwards.
CTACTTCCTACTCAGTTTAAGCACTTTCCACTTCTTCCTGGTGCTGTGGGTGGTCCCTTGGTGTCGTCACATACAATGCAGGGCTATTTACCATGTGGATAAGGTGAGCATGTGATCACGGCTACCATAGAGGGGGCAGCTGGGTGTGTAGTGTGCCCTTAATTTTGAGGGCATAGTTTGGTTTTAATCTGTTAATTCACTTTATCATGTGTTCAATAAACAAAACAGCTAAACAGAATTGTCTGATACTAAGTTCTTTATTAAAAAAAAACTTGCTAACAGTTCATATAATATAACGGTGCAGTGCTTACTTTTTTGGCATGCTTGTTTTAGTAGTCATTTCTTTTTTCTTCTCTCCATTCTGCTTACTAACCTGAAGGTTTCTTAGGAGGCTGAAGTACCGGCTCAGGTTGGTGTAAAAATGTTGTACTCTGAGGGTTACCTAGCTTTGAAAAGCTGGCCTGCATGCTTACTCCCTAGGTCAGAGGTCCCCAACCTTTTAATGTGTGAATGCCATTATCAGGAAAGCTAGAATTTAGTGACTTTAAAGGGAATGTATAGTGTCTTTGTATATGTTTTTATTCCTATATTCAGGACAAAAATGTATTGAAATTTTTTTTTTTTATATATAATTGTGAAATACTGTACATGCATATTTCAATATTGTGAATGCAAATTAAAAAGGCACACCTCATAGTTAATAAAAAGTCACAAAGTGCTCCAACACCCTAAGCGTACCCAGGCGCAAAACGGGGGGCACTGGTGTGACAGGCAAAAAATGATAATTACCACAGATGATAAATGACCTAAAAAGCGAGTATTCAGACCATGCAAAAGTCCATATAAAACACTGTGGAATGAAGGTCACATTAGGCTAACCTCAGCAGTCTCTTTTAAGCAGAATCTGGGGAGGCTCCCATCAGCAAACTATGCAATGGTACAGTGGCCATTTTTCTGTAGTCCTGTGGTAATTTGTGCTGGGCTGCAATGTATCTTTTATAAACATGCATTTTTTGTGGATGGGCAGGCTTGCTTAACAAAGGGGTGCCCCGCATCGTAACGCCTAGTCATGCCCACTTATGGCACATATGACATCATCACAGCTATCTGGTCGGCCTTTAATGCTTCCTTGCTGTACACAGTGGTTATCATCCATGTGATATACACATACAGATTGCAGCTTATGCTGATTGTTCCTGGCGTTACCTTGGTTGACTTCCTGGTTCCAAGCACCTTACATTACCACCTGGAATGCTGCCACCTGCAGGAGACCTATGGATATGCTTTTTAATACATTTTACGCGGGAGCGTATATTTATTTTTCATTCTATTTTTTTTTTTTTTACTAAATGCTACACTTGGATAGTGGCTTCCCTCTTTCTCACTTTTTTTCTTTTTGCTTACACATCATAGTTAATCTGCTGCAATATAATCAAAGTTCCTCTATGGCAGTGGTTGTCAACTTATGAACTGAAGGGGACCTCAAATGCGGCCTCTGACATCACCAAAGCGCTGCACATAATGTTCAGTATATGTAATGCTTGAGAGGACTGAAGACCTAAGAGAGAAAACGAGGGTCAGAGAGTGTGGACATGCTACGTTTTTTATCTGGGGATAGGTCACAGAAGACAATACGAAACTGGGAACATGTTACATGAGGCAAGTATTGATCAATGCTTTTACCCTAATTCATGTTCCCACTACAGACTGCTGAAGTGTGCGGGCGGTACAGCATATACCTAAAGGCGGCATGAGATAAAAATAATCCTGTAAGGTTTAGGAATGCTTTTCTTCAATTTCTCAACTCTCATTTGCCGAAAACTTGGTAGGGCAGACACAGGGCCAGAGTCTATCAATATGAGATGATGTTGGCAGGAAGAAGTTTTGGACTGGTTTTAAAACTTTATCGCTATCCCTTCCAATCCTGGAAGGTATCCCCATTTCCCATTCTCTATTCACACAGACATTAGCACTTGGCTAAATAAACTTGTCTGCAGATTTAGACCCTCTGTGCACCTACCAGTATCCTTTTATCGCTGCCAGCTTTAAAGTAGTTAAAATCTTAAGGTTTTTTTTTTTTTGTTTTTTTTTTCACTTAATGCATTCTAAAACGTAAAAAATAACCTTCTGTGCTGCAGGATTCCCTTAGTGCCCCCCCTTTTCTTGCTGGATCCAATCCAGCGATGTGTATGATAGCTATCTGCTGTCAGTCAAATGCTGTGGTGGGAGCATGGCCTAGCCACCCGCTCTGTGTCAATAGAGGCAGACAGGGCGGCTTGGGAGCATGCAAGCACGAGTGCCCCCATTGAAAGTGGGTTTCTGTGGGGGCATTCGCCGGAGAGGGGTCTGGAGCACTGGCAGGGGACCCCAGAAGAAGAGAATCGGAGCTGCTGTGTGCAAAAGCATTGTACAGAGCAGGTAAGTATGACATGTTTGTTATTTTAATTAAAAAAAAATGTTTAATATCCCTTGAAGCTCACCATAAATTCCTAGCTGGCTGCAGAGAAAAACCATCAATTTCCCCCTATTTACGCTAAACCGCATGAATGGACAAAACTTTCCTGCCAGCACCTGTGACTGCAGTTGGTTGACTTTAGTCCATGTTCAGCTAACCATTTTCTGCTTGGCTCCTTAGATATTTCAGGCAAAGTTTGTCCACCCATGGTTAGAATACTATTAAATGGTTGGTGATCAGAAAGGGAATATCAGAGATGCAAAAGAGAAACGTGATTCACAGCTGAGGGAAGAATCATAACGTGATTAGCCTGTACCATTAAGATCACTTACATTGACCAATCGCTTAAAAGTATGCTGCTAACACCAACATTTTGGTTGTCCATTGTTGATGGATAATCCTCTTTCTGCATTGTCTGACTTTTCCCCTAATTTATAGTGTTTGCCATATTGCACTGAACAAGCATACTCTGACACAAACTGTGATAATAAAAATTCTAGGTGGTGCAGCAGATGGTCCTTGGGGATGTGTGCCACCCAAACAACCTCAGTGTGTCAGAACTTTTGTGAATGAGGGGAGACTGATGAATGACAGGAACACTTTCCCTATTCACAGTATGTTACACTTTTTTCAATGAAGGAGATGGGAGAAAGTGTCTGTCCCCAGTCAGGACTTTCTTCAGTCTACTGCAGTGTTGGACCCAAAGCGGTTAACCCCCGCAGCACCAGATGTTTAGCACTATGACGAGGACCTGGCATACAGGAACCATCAGCCTGCAGGACATGGTACATACTTTATTATAGATAAGTTATGTGACTGCAGCTTTAACCCCTTCCCATTGACCATACGCATATATATGCGGCCTCACTGGATTGGACTTTTTATTTTTTTCCATGGGGCCGCATACATATATATCTGTTTTTGTGCTGGGAGCGTGTTGCACAGCAAGCTTCCAGCACAGAGGCCTGAGTCTAACTGGTAGCCGCGGGTCCCGTACTAACGATCGGGACCCAAAACTCCCAGTTCTGAGTCACCTGATCCCTGTGATAGCCTCTGATTGGATATCATAGTTATCAGTCACTGTGAAGCCCGCCCCTGTGTTTTCTTTCACTCAGAATGGAGGAGAGATACATTGTATCTCTCTCTCCTTGCAGGGAGAAAGAAATATGTAAAAATGCATTAAAAAAAAAAGAAAATAAAGAAAAAATAGCTATATCAAGGTTTAATCTAGGTCAGTGCCAGGGTTAAGGTTTGGGTCAAGGTCATGGTCAGTATTTCTTCTTCGTTCATTGACGGACACAGCCACTCCTTAATCTTGACCAGAGGGTTATATCGCCTCTGCAGGAGTAGGATTAGGCAGAACATAAAACTCGGCTACGCCCCATGGGCCGTCCTCAGTCCCTATATATACCCCCTCTGCTCCAGGTACTCAGTTTTTTCCTGTCTAGTCAGGAGTAAGGACCTAGCTCCTTGCTGGGATCTTTTGGGTCCTAGCAATTTCTTTTATTTTTTCTTCCTTCCATGCATTTCCTGGAAGAGTTACAATCAATTGCCAGGCTGGGCGATGGGCTGGATAATCTAGATCCAGTGGTCTCCCCAGTCCAGCCAACGAGCGCGTGCAGACCGCAGTTACGCGCTAGGTTGGCCGCGACTTGGCCTCAACGGACGGAGGCTAGCCCGCGAGTTAAACGTCTTGCAGGGTTGCATACGACCGCCCTCCCCCCCAGGTGCATGCCCTGCTTTGTAGTGCAGCGTGAGGTATAGGTTTAGGGGCCCCAGTGCAGAGTGCACAGCGGTAGCAGAGTCCTCTAGGTGTTCATCCTGCCTAGTGGGTTACAGTACCTTTTTGTGGGTCCCCTTGCAGAGAGAGCAGCAGCGAGGATCCTGGCAGCATGCTTCAGCAAGTCAAACGACTTGCGGCCATCTTGGAGAAGTCCGATGACATCACAGCAGCCATTTTCCATTGGTTTCACTGGTCTACGGCTGGGGGCCATGTTTGTGTAGCTTGATGATGTCACGGCGGCCATTTTTCATTTTCGCTGGAGATGCCGGTGCTCCTCCTCTTTCTCCTCTTCCTGCCCGGGATATATGAAGTGGAATGGTGTCCATGGTGTTGTTGGGTCTGAATGGCGGAGCTCCTCCGGTGGTAGGTTGAGTCCTTGAAGGTCCCTGTGATCTCTCTCGCTGCTGACAGGTACCCTGAGCATTGGGGGATCCCTTAGTAGTGCCAAAAGATATTTTGTACTGCAGGGTCTTCCCTTTCCCTATGATTCCCTAGGGGGTTACGAGTCCCAT
>BLSH010352329.1:890988-893892 GCA_018402905.1 Glandirana rugosa | reverse complement strand
TACCCTGAGCATTGGGGGATCCCTTAGTAGTGCCAAAAGATATTTTGTACTGCAGGGTCTTCCCTTTCCCTGATGGAGCCTCAGGGTCACATCTATCCCCCCCCCCCCCCCCGACCCCTTCATGGAAGGGGGCAGGTCCCTCAGAACCCCAGCTTCCCATGGTTGCGCTGACGGCAGTCCTGGAGTCATTTTGTACCACGGGTGGAAGTAGCATGTGGGCAAGGGCCCAGGAGGAAGCGTTCCCCCGCCTTCCCCTGCTCAGTCTGTCTCCTCTGATTCTGAGCCTGCTGCCGCTGGGGACGTGGTCTGTCCAGGGAGGCTTAATAACACGCTCCCTGACCCATCCAATAGTGAGGATGAATCCCCCATGGTCACAGCAGCGAGTAAAAAAGGCTTCTTGACACATTTATTACTGCGGTGCGTGAGACTTTAAAAATGGAGGATGCGGCTGGTCTGGTCACGAACGCGGCTGGTGTGTTCACCATTTGTGGCCCCCTAACGTTTTGCAGTACCCCCTTGAGGAATCTCTTATAAAAAAGTGGACCAGTCCACCAGTGGTGGACCCTCCTGTTTCCAGGATGAATAAGGCAACCATGATTCCAGTAGAGCAGTGGTTCTCAACTCCGGTCCTCAGGACCCACCAACAGGCCAGATTTTAAGTATTACCTTGGGGAGATGCAGACAAGAATACTGCAATCACTGAGCAGCAAATTATATCAGCTGTGATGTATTTCAGTTATCCTGCAATCCTGGCCTGTTGGGGGATCCCGAGGACCGGAGTTGAGAACCACTGCAGTAGAGGATTCCCCGTCCTCTAAAGACCTGGCCGATAGGAAAGCGGAGTCTGTGGCGCATAGCATGTTCACTATGGCAGGTTCGGCAATGCGACCGATCCTAGCTTCGGCCCTGGTGTCTCAGACACTGACTAAATGGGCCAAGCTTCTGCGCCAAGGTCTGGGGAATGAGCAGGTTCCTGCTGCTTATGTTGATCTGTGGACCTGTTGGTCCAAGGACTGCAGTTTGTATGTGATGCATCTTTGGATGCGACTCCCCTGCTGTCAAAACATTCTGTTTCAGCGGTAGTGATTAGACGTGTGCTGTGGTTTAAGAACTGGTCGGCAGACCAAGCCTCTAAGAAAGCGCTCATTGATCTGCCCTTTCAAGGCGATCGCTTGTTTGGGGCTACCCTGGATGACATCATTAAGGGTGTTACAGGGGGAAAGAGTACCTTCCTGCCACAGTCTAAGAAAGGAAAGGGGGCCCCGTAAACGTGGGGCCTTCCTTCTCAGACCATATGAAATTCTTTCGGGCCCATGGGACTGCAGACAAGGGAAACAGATCTTTCAAGTTTTCCTCTGGGGGGTTCCAAGCAATCTTGGTCTTTGTAAGCCTAGTGCGGGCTTCCCCAGTCCCACAGACAAGACCCCTTCAACATGAAGGTCTGTCCTCACCCATTACTGGGGTGGGAGGACATCTTCGCTGGCTTCTGGCCTTGTGGACCTCCTTCATGAGCGTCAAAGGGATCCACGAGATGATGCTTTTGGGGGTTCCCAGAAAGTGGGGCAAGGTTTGTCCATTTCAGGTTCTTTAGTGCCTGAATCTCCCTGTCTGGATAGAATTCCTGCAAAGGTTCAGGTGATGTCAGGACTACCTAAGGCCCCCCCCACCCCATCCCTCTCTAGGGAATTGGATTACCTAGGTCTGATTTGCATTCTGACCAGGGGGGTCCTTCCTCTGGAAACATTTCAGGAACCACAGGCTGTGGTTCACCAGCTGCTGTCACAGACAGCTTTCTCTTCCGACTTGCATACAGGTTCTGGGTCAGGTGGTATCCATCCTCAAGACAGTTCTGCTGGCCGTAAATGTCCCTTGGGGGCTGCGCCTCAGAGAGGATCAGATGGCCCAAGGTCTGTGCTCCCATCCTACTTTACAGTCACTGGTTTTAATGGCTTAGCTGTTGAAAGCCAGGTACTGAAGGATAGAAGTTTGTCTGGGTCAGTGATCCTTACTATGTTGAAGGCAAGGAAGTCGACTTCTAGCAAGATATACCATTGTACATGGAAAGCGTACATTTCTTGGGGGGTCGTTCTCGCTCCTTTTCTCGGTTCTTGGCCTTTCTTCAACGGGGCGCTGAGCAAAAGTTTGCCTTGAATACCATCAAGGACCAGGTGTGTGCCTTGGCAATCTTCTTTCAGCGACCCCCTAGCCACTCACTCTTTAGTTTGTACCTTCATTCAAGGAGTCCGGCATGTGGCTCTGCCTGTGCGGCCTCTTTTGCCGCCATGGGATTTGAACTTGGTACTCAGTTCTCCAGAAACCTTCATTCGAAAATATTTGGGAGATTCCCTCATTACGTTGTCCCAGATGGTGGCATTCTTGGTGGCTATTACATCTGCCCGTAGGGTGTCAGAGTTGGTGGCATTATCCTGTCGTACTCCCTATTTGTCCACAGACAAGGTGGTTCTTCGTCTCTACCTAAAGTTGTCCCTGACTTCCATTTGAATGAGGACATGGTGCTGCCGTCCTTGTGTCCCAAGCTGGCTCATCCCAAGGAATTTGCTTTGCATACCTTGGATGTGGTTCGTGCAAATTGGGTGTATCTGGCAGCCACGGAGTCCTTTCGGAGGTCAGACTTGCTTTTTGTGGTTACACAAGAACCAAGGAAAGGGCTGGCTGCATCGTCAGCTACCATCTCCAGATGGATCAGACAGACGGTGACTCAGGCCTATTCTATTAAAGGTCAGGTTCCTCCGTTCTCTGTCACGGCGCATTCTACTCGGGCACTTGGTACTTGTGCCTTCCGTCATGAAGCGTCAATATCACAGGTGTGCAAGGCGGCCACTTGGTCGTTAGTGCATATTTTCATCAAATTCTTCAAAGTAGATATCTTGGCATCTTCGGATG
>BLSH010352329.1:883488-885988 GCA_018402905.1 Glandirana rugosa | reverse complement strand
AAACTGATTTTGGGGTGTCATTAGCTTTCTATTGACACTCCCCACAGTTCGCATAGTGCAGTGTGAACTGCCACTGGGAGACGTGATGCGGGAACCCGCAGTGGATTTGCAGGGTTCCTGCATCGCTGCAGTGTGAACCGGCCCTGAAGGTGGAAAAAGTTCTGAAATTATTTCTTTGTCTCATTTTTTTACATTGCAGAAACCTGACATTTTAACGGGTGTGTAGACTTTTTATATCCACTGTACACTTTTAGAATATAAGCAATGTAATAACAATGCAAACAATAGCTATATTTGACAATCCAATCTAAGCTTTCTTGAGTTCTGCTTCTCTGCTGGTCATCTCTTTCCACAACTTCCTGGATTCCCTGCCTGCTTTGCAACTTCTCCTCTGCTGTTGTTCACTTTCCATTTCTAAAGGACTGCATATTCCAATTTACCTTATTGCCTGCAAGCGGTTATTCCTGTACTGACTCCGCCTCTCCTCCTCATCAGCTCTGTAGTTCAGAAGGCAGGCTATGTGAAATGTGTGACAGCGCAGGGCCTACTCACAGGGCATTGTGAATGTGTCACAGAATTTAAAGGAAGTAAATGTGTGGGGATCTTCACAATGTAAGTTTAAAAACTTCAAAATAGTGAAGATGATGATTAGTTGTAGTCTGGAAAGAATTAAAATACAATGTGGAAATAAATATTACATTTTGACCATAGATGCTCTTTAATCAAATTCTGCTGCACTTTAGAAACCATGATTATGAACTATAGATCTTCCTGTGATTCTCTGAATATAGCATCTACAGTATTATGGAATCTCACTGCTTGCATTTACACACTAGATATCTCAGTAGTATACATCTTTTAACATTCAGGCCTCATACACACGGGCGTTTTGGACGCCGGCGTTTGTAGACGTTTTTTGCAGCTCTCCATGTTATTCAATGGCCCTCTAAAAACGCCGGCGTTTGTGAGCAGTAGGGGGCGTCGGCGTTAGTGAGCTGCAGCTAGAACGGGGGACCAGTGCGTTCTGAAGCTGCAGCGTCATGACGTTTTCGATGCCGAGGCAGCAAAACGCTCAATAACGTTGCTTAACGTTGTATACACAGCGTTAAGCCTCGTCAGGCGTTCTATTCAAAATCAATGGTTCCCTATGGGAGCCCATTGATTTGAATAGAAGCCACACCAGAAGTCGGATCACGGTGATCCGACTTGCGGCGCGACTTGTGTGCTAGGTGTCTTAAAGGGGAACCCCGCAAAAAATTTGCGTGGGGTTCCCCCCCCAGAGCATACCAGGCTCTTCGATCTGGCAGGGATTTTAAGAGGAGCCCCCACACCGAAAAAAAACGGCGTAGGATCCCCCCCCAAAATCCATACCAGACCCTTATCCGAGCACGCAGCCTGGCAGGCCAGGAAAGGGGGTGGGGACGAGCAAGCAGCCTCCCCCTCTTCCCGACAACCCTGGCCGTTGGTTGTTGGGGTCTGCGGGCGGGGGCTTATCGGAATCTGGAAGCCCCCTTTAACAAGGGGCCCCCAGATGCCGGGCCCCCCACCCTATGTAAAGGAGTATGGGGTACATCGTACTCCTACCCATTTACCTGGGGGAAAAAGTGTACAAAAAACTTCTCCCCTCTCTTCTCCCGGCTCTTTTGCGGGGTCTTCTGAGGGGGTCTTCAGCTCTTTTGCTGCTGTCTCCCTGGCTAGCTTCTCCCGCCGCTGCTGCCGCTTCTTCTTCTTCTTCTTCCCCTTCTGGAGATGTTGACTCGTCGCTCTCTTCCACTCGAATGCCGGGTCCGTGCTGCGCGGTTGCCTTATATTGGCATGGGGCGGGGCCACACGATGACGTCATCATCGACCCCACCCTCATGATGTCACATCCTGGGGCGGGGCTGTGATGTGATGCCTGCCCCAGGATGTGACATCATGAGGGTGGGGCTGATAACGTCATTGTGTGGCCCCGCCCCATGCCAATATAAGGCAACCGCGCAGCACGGACCCGGCATTCGAGTGGAAGAGAGCGACGAGTCAACATCTCCAGAAGAACGGGAAGCAGCAGCGGCGGCGGGAGAAGCTAGCCAGGGAGACAGCAGCAAAAGAGTTGAAGACCCCCGCAGAAGACCCCGCAAAAGAGCCGAAGAGAGGGGAGAAGATGCCGGAGCGGATTTAATAAAATATTTTAAAAAGCTGTGTAGTGTTTTTTTTTTTTTGTACACTTTTTTTTCCCCCAGGTAAATGGGTAGGGGTACGATGGTACCCCATACTCATTTACATAGGCTGGGGGGCCCGGCATCTGGGGGCCCCCTTGTTAAAGGGGGCTTCCAGATTCCGATAAGCCCCCCCGCAGACCCCGACAACCAATGGCCAGGGTTGTCGGGAAGAGGCTCTTGTTCCCATCAACATGGGGACAAGGTGCTTTGGGGTGGGGGGCGCAGAGCCCCCCCGAGACGCGGGGGGTGGGGTTTCGTGGAACAGGGGTACAACTACCCTTGTTCTCGGAGAAGGGCTG
>BLSH010352329.1:857534-867861 GCA_018402905.1 Glandirana rugosa | reverse complement strand
CGGCAAGTGGTTAATGTGGGATTTTTAGTGCTCATACAGACATGCTTTTATGTGAATGAAACCGTTGCACCTCTACTTTGTATAACCTTTTTGGCTTTTGCTCCCTATATTTGAGATATGCTAATACATTAGTTCACTTTAATGTAATCAAATATCTCCTGCAGATACTATTTTTAAATGTGAGCAAAATGCAGTCTACTCCTTGAGTAACACTCAGAAAATGGAGGATTGGCGTAAATGGAGCACACTTGTTCATAAATTAATTTTAAACATTGCTCTGATTGAGGCTGGCTATAACGTACATGCCAGATGGTACTTGGTCCCGGAGCGTTTTTCAAAAATGTACCCGGGATTGTCCGCCTCCTGCTTTAGGGGTTGTGGCCAGATAGGTATGGTTCTGCACACATGGTGGACTTGTCCCAAGGTGCACAGTTTTTAAGATGAGGGTACATTTCTTTATTTTTTCAGTCACAATGGTTAATATTACTAAAGATGCAAGCATTGCCTTACTAAACAAACCAGTTGAAAATGTACCAAGACGCACACAGACCCTAATATACTCTGTTTTTAGCAGCCAAAATCGCTATTGCGACTGCTTGGAAAAGCCCAGCTTTAGACATGGCTTTAATGAAACGTAAACTCACATGGATTATGTTACACAAAAAAATAGTGAGCGTCCTGTGAGACAAACGGAGCCCCTTTTTGATAAAATATGGTCCCCTTGGCTTGCCAACATGCAGGTACCAACCATATGGTGTTGACTCCAGGAACACTTGATGTTAGATCCCTGGATGGACTCTCCTTCTCTTTTTCTTCTTCCTTTACTTATTCTTTTCTTTCTTAAAGTGGTAGTATACCCCCTATCATTTTCATCCAAGGAAGCTGCCATCTTGGCCTCTGTTTAATCTACAACTGCCATGATGCTGCACATGTGATCAGCTATGGCACCAGCCATTTAGAGCACAACCAATGGGAGTGTTACCTTTCTGGCACGTGCCGAAAATGTAACTGGTTTTGAAAATGTTAAATACATGGGTTTACTACCGCTTTAACCCCTGAGACCGGTCCGCACCCCCCTCCCTCTTTTCATCCTAGCTTACCAATGTTCAACAAATTGAAGAGGAGAGGACACACACTTATGACACGTTAAATTTCATAATTCCTATATATACCATAGACGGACCAGATAAGCCCTCTCTGTGTTGACCTTTATTCATTCTTATGGGGATAAGTTAAGTACCTTTTCGTTTCATAAATGTGATCTCCATTTTAGTGGGGAATTATAGGGGAGACCATGGTCAGTTTCTCTTCTCTGCCATGGCTCTTCTATGTCCCCTCTTTTATTGCGTGTCTTTATATTATGTATGCAGGTTTTTGAAGGCACAGAGCTTAGCGAGAATTGTTCGCTGCTCTGCTTTTATACTGTTTGTTCTTTACTTTTCAAATATTTGATAAAAACAATTGAAACAGAAAATGTAAATGTGTTGCTTTAAAGTATAACTAAAGGCAAACCATTTTTTTTGTTTTAGTTTTGGACATATTGAAGAACGATTAGAACCCCTGTCAGTTTTTTTTATTGCTGTCTGTAGGAGATTCACCCTCTTTATTTGTCCTGTTTACCATTATTACTAAAAGTTGAAAGTAAAAGAAAATCCCAAATTTTGGGTTGTCTCCAGAATAGTAATAGAGGGTACATCTTCTGATGGGGACACTAGTTCTGATGACCTGGGGGTCCCCAAGTGATTCCCTTAATTTGTATGGATTTCTTCTCACTTCCTTGTTATGGGATAGGGAGGGAAGGGAAGGGAAATCTCTGCAATGGGACACAGCAGGAAAAAAAATCTGACTGTGGTTATAACCCTCCCTTATTGTATCCAAAAAAAAAAAAAATCTTGCCTATAGTTTTACATTTTACTAGCCCTTCTTTTTTTACAATTGAAGCTTGTAGTTTGTTAATAATGTGTGTTTTTGTTTCAGGCAACTGCTAATAAAGACCACATTGATGAAGCCAACAAGAAAGCTAAGAAACTTATTGAATAAAGAAACCAACAGAAAGTCTTCCCCCTCTGGGACTCGGCTAATGTAAACTGTAAAACAACACAATATCACAGATAACGGGTTTTAGAGCAGGGATCGACCTGAGAATCCATCCTGATACTCTGTCCTGTTTGTATTCTCACAAAGGGTCCTGTCACCTCTTAAGCCATCATGGAGCAAAGTATATGTTTTCCCATATTTTGCATGCATTAAACGTTGTACAACAGTTTCCCTGTTCTTACACAAATTACAACTTTCCTCATGTAAATACCCCTGACTTCCCTTTTTAATTTAGCTGCTCTGGGTTTTATCTAGGCTGTAAGAAGGATTCTGATTCCATATTAATGCATATTTTGGTGCATTTTTTTCGTTCCTTGATGATGACTATTGTTTTGGATAGAAAGTTTTAGGGGAGGAATCCATCCTGATGCTGTGTCCTGTAGTGTATCCTCATGAAGGGTCCTATCACCTCTTGGCAAAGTATGTGTTATTGTGTTATCATTTTTGCAAGCACTGTTCAACCGTTCCCTGTTTTAAAAACTACTTTACAACTTTCAGCATTTAAATACCGTGACTTCTCTTTTAACTTGGCTCTTCTTTAGGCTCTAAGGAGGATCCAGAATCAATTTTCATGCACATTTCAGTGCATAGATTTTTCTCATCAGCGTGTTCCTTGGTAATGCCTATTCCAGGATATTAATAAGTCAGGTGTTAACCAAAATCCTTTAATGGAGGATGTAGTGGTGGTGGGCTTATTAGTGTTGTGCAATTATACAGAAGTTTGTTCGATATGCCATTATCCAAAGAATGTCCAGCCTATTTGTTTTTAGTGTCTGTGTTTGCTCATTTCCACATATCCATGCTTTTCATCCAAGCTTCATAGTATTCTTCATGTACTATTTGAACTCTTAAGTGTGGCAGATTTGGAATTCTAACCCATAGCAACTATGCAGTTACCCTCAGTTTAGAGCAGAGCAATGAAAGAGGATAACATTTGATTGGTTGCAGTTAGTTACCGCCAGCAATGGGCGTTTTACTAAACCGGACTGCTTGAACAGTGCCTTAATGAAACGTTACATGAATTCCTTATTGCTGTATGCATACTGCCCCTGCCATGTTCCTATTGGTCAGTGAGTCCACACTAATAGCAAGTGTCAAAACTTGCTCTTTATAGCGCCCAGGGTACAGAAATAAAATGTGTGCATGTATTACTCAGCCCCTGTTTTGTACTTATATGGTTTTGACAGGTGTGCTGCCGCAGTAAATAAGCCTTAAAGTGGAATTCTAACCATGCTTACAATTGTCCCCCTCCTGCAACCTAAATTGTGTAAAAAAAAAAAAATGTGTATATTTTAGGTATTTTTTAATCCGGTCACGTGATCCCATGGCAGCGAGTTTTGGCTGCAGGGAAGAAGAGGGAATCTTGGGAGCAGTGACGTAACCCATAGTCTTCTAGGTCCCAGGCCATTGGCTATACTCCCTCCTTCTATCCTGCAGCCGCTGCTCCCCAACACACACAGGGGAGGCGGAGCTGCAGTATGACCAAGCCAGACCAGAGTGGACCAAATGTTATATACACATATTTTTATACAGGTAGCCGGAAGGGGGGGGGGGCATTTTCTAAGCATGGTTAGACTGGAATTCTACTTTAATATGTCTGTTAGAAGTGCATTGTTACTATGAACAATTGTTGGGTAAAGATTTTTCATTTTCAAATGGAAAAACCTTTTTTGTTTTTTTTGACTGCCTCTTTAAATATATATAATCTTCAGGGAGCGATGACATTCTCCTTCCTAAGAAAAATATTTGTAATGTCATTATTGTGTCTACCATATTGCAGAATGTAGCTACCTGTAACAAAGCTTTATGGCAAAATATTTAACATCTTTCAGCCAGTATTTTCATTTTGAGGGTAGGAGAATGGAAACTGTATGATCCATGGCCCGGTAGTCACTATGTAAGGAGAGCATTCAGGCCTTTGCTATAAAACCTCTCAACTGAATGTCTCTGTGGTTGAGGTTCCAATCCGTTCAATTACAACTCTTCCAGTTTAAGTTGGAGAATGAAGTTTATGGTTGCTAATGGCAACTCAGGGTTCTTTACCTCTAGTAGTGTTAGTGGTCCTCTCTTATATGGAAATATACAGGTTTAGTGGCCTTTTTACACATTAAAGGGGGGCAGTTGTGTGAAAAAATAATCCTGCTCCCTTTATAAATTGTAGGCAATGGTACAACACGTCTTGGCTGAGGAACCATTCCCTGCAATTCACCAAGGGAGTGCTCATATCACCAAACGCCTAGGCCAGCCTTTCTCAACCTCTTTACCACAGAGGAACCCTTTGAATAATCTTCAGGTCTCCAGGAACCCCTGCTAAAATTCATTCATTGGAAAATAGACCCTTACATTTGTAGTCCGTGGAGATGCCCTCCTTACGTGGTTGTCAGAATGCCACCCTTACAGTTAATAAGTTGTCATGCTGCTGGCTCTGCCAAGTGGCCTTGGACTCTGAAGGTATCTGATGGGAGATGAGGCAGCCACAGGTCAAGTAAGCCCTAGCAACCTCTGCAGGAACCCTAATGTTCCATGGAAACATGGTTGAGAATGTCTGGCTTAGACATTTGATCATGTGACAGCGCCATGAGATCTCAGCAATAAGGCATTGTATGTCTGTCTTTTGCCATTTGGGTGTAAAGGGAGGGTGGGTATCTTCTTGTTATTAGAGGTCTACTTTAAACCGGTGATTTCACCAAGTCATTCAGTGAAGGGTGGTGAGGTGAGCCTAATGAATAAATAGGAATCACATTTGCTGTCCATCTGCTTAGATGCATTTAGTGAATCTTTCCTTTAGGACATCATCTTGCCTAACAGGCTGTGGAAATGCTCATCCTAGAGAGAGAATGTAAAGTCCATGTTCGCGTTTGAAATCATATCAGAACAACTCAGGCTCTTAACACATTAGAACAAAAAAATAATTTAGAATTGTTGAAGATGTATATATGAAAAGCAATTTCGGTTACTATGCAGCCATTTTATCTTTCTCAGGATCCTGTCGGGAAATGACTAACCCCAAGAGAAGTGCAGGTCAGGGCTTGTTACTATTACTTTACCACTCCCCGGTCTCCTACATTGAAAGCAAGAGTCGTACAGCCAATAGGATTAAAATCTGCTTATTAGACATAAAATGTTAAAAAAAACAAAGTGGCTGAATTCACCCTATCATGGCAGTAGCTGGTGGATTAAAACTAAAAACTAAAGAGTAAATTGGCGCAGATTTATAAAAGAGAATTTGTCAGGATTTTATTTCTTCATAATGTGAGCGGTAAAATCTGGTGCTTGTGGCTCCATTGTTTGCTAGTTTCTCTTCTCATGAATCGGCCTCAGCATCATTTCTGTTCCATTATAAAAATATTTTTTTATCAAGCATTTTGTACATGAAAAGCCATTTTTATCAGCTTTAAGGCCCCTTTCACACTGGCGGAGTCCGCCTGCTCAGCGCAGGATCTGTCTGTTGATCCCCAATGAACAGGGCAGATGACAGGTCCATGCCAGCTCCACTGATGCAGAGCAGACACGGACACAGACTGCTGTCATCTATAGGCTGTCAGATGTAAGCGACCACCTGTCCCTTTCCATCCAACTGTCATCCAATCCTCCAGATGGATGGGAAATGGATCCCTATCCGCCTGTTTAGTGGACAGGATCGGATGTCACATGTGCGTTAACATACGTCGCTCCATAGAAAGCAATAGATGGTCTGATCGGGTCCATCTGAAAAACTGACAGGTGGACCCAATTGGACCATCCGTGTGAAAGGGGCTTAAAACTACTGGCAATCCTTAAGGTATATATATGGTTTTTTTTTTTTGTAGAGCAGATCTGGCCAAACATAGGGATAAAAACATTCAACCGCTTTGTATTTGTTACTCAAGAACAGAATCCTATGATGAGTTTGTTCTTTTTTCATTGAATGTATCTTGAGATGAGGTCCTAAAATATGTATCTCTGCATATTCTAAATATAACATTTTTGTAGTTGTCAAGTATCCTAGTCCACTCAAAATTATATTTTTGGTGTAAGTAGAGCCCGGTAGGTTGGCCTCTGGCTCTTCTTCACTTTCCATAATCCCTGACATTGTTCCTTCCCACTTTTGGTGTAGAGAGCCCGTCTTCACCAACACAACAGATGAGCAAATAGAAGCAGCGATCAGGTAGTTGTAACTGTGTAGCATCTTTCAGAAACAGAAATATCAGTTTTGGGTGGACTGGCCCCTTATATATAAAAAGCAAATTTCTAATTGTTCAGTGGTTTACTGCACTTGTCTTCCTCTGGAGTGCTGATGGCTGTGCAAGTCTTTATAAAATCAGCTGAGGACAAGGAGCTTCCATTGTTATCTATTTGTTATGACACCACTCAACAAAGCTGATTTTAAATAAGGGCTCCAACTCCACAGCCTTTGGCACGGTCAGATGTTGACTTTACCTCTTTGTTAAACCTTTGGAAAGTATTGTTGGATGAATACCAGCATCTATCCCTGTACCTTGAATTGGATCATAGAAAGTATTCTAATTCTATCAAATGTTAGCCTTTATTTTCTAACATTGATAAGAGCAGTGATATGCATTAACACTTAGCAGACATGTATTTCCTTTTTCTAAATACATTGTCCTTCTAATGTTCTAGTTTAACAGGACAGAACATTAATGGTATTTTTAATTTGTCATATTAGTCCATTAGCCCTTTATTTGTTATCTACATGCTTTATTAGCTACATTTAAAGCTGAAGTCTGAAGGGAAAAAAAACAACCTTTGCTGCAAGGGTTAAATGCTCCTTTTGTCTTGGAGTTACATAAAAAGCAAATATACTTCATTATCCCCCGCCCTGCATGACTGGTCCCCTGAACCGGCTTCTCTTTGCCACACTGTTGGTTGCGGGTACTCTGATGTCATCACATACTGTGTAGGAAAAGTGCTCCTGCATTGTAAGTGAGGATGTCTAAACCCTAAGTCTCAAGAGAGGAGTAGAGCGCCAACTGCTGGGGAAGGGAGATTGATGCCTTTTCTGTTCTCTTAAATGAGCCTTGCAGTGCCGAGGGCCTCCTATTGCAAGGGTTGTTTTCAGGGTTCCATATAGTCAGACTAACTCTGTGTTACTGAAGTCCTAGTGCTTTATGTACTTTAGACTAGCACCTTAGCAACCCATGAGCCTTATTGCATCATGTGCAGAATAACAGACTCCAATCTAATACTGGAACCCTGTATTAATCCAGCTGTCACTTTGTGCCTTATATTTCTACAGAGTTGGGTAGAATATTTTGTATATATTTTTTTTTTTAATGTTTTCAAACTGTGAAGGTCATTTTGAATAGTTTAAAGGCTGTATATGAAAGTATAAATGTTTTGCCTTAAATTTTACATTGTATCCATGTCCTCGATTTTAAAGGTATTTCAGGACATTGACATTTCTTACGTAAAAAAAAACTCAATATTTGGACCGGTTTATCATATCAAATATTGAAGCAGAATTGTAACTCTTTTCTCTAACTATACACTAGTTTTGATCTATATTTTGTAATAAATGTCTAGGATGAATATGACTTCCTTTATTCAAATGGAAATGTTTTTTTAAATGTTAACCTTCCAATAAAGTGGCTGCAGTTATCCTGTTCTTGTGTCATTTGAGACTTTAATTTCCTGCACTGAAGGTGTTAAAGAATGTCCCTTTTGTCACCCCAAAACGTGAGTGAATTATATCCAACTCCAGTCATTGAGGGGTACTGGGAGTTGTAGCTAGGCAATGATCTAAATTGGAAAATGAGACCTTAATGAAATGAAGCCTCATACAATAGTGTGAAGTCTCGGGGGCGTGGCTTGCTGGCTCTAATGGATGGCAGCATAGAACTTCGGCTCTGCTGAACTCCCAGCCTAAGTGACCACATGAAGGTTGACACCCGAGTGCACTACATCCCAGGTACCTCTGCATTCTTTGGGCACCATGTATAAAAGAAAGGACAGGAAACTCAGTTCTTCTCCATGGCGGCCCTGGCATGCAGCCAATATGGCGCTGGCTTGGTGCATGAACACTGTGTGGCCTTCTCCTCTTTCCAGTCGAAGCCTTACACAGCAGTCAGAGGGTTCTCTCTTCACTGAGGCAGATGGTGACTTTTCTGCCCCCAACTCACCCTCCAAGGCTAGCCCAGTCCAAATAGTGACGTCTCTGATGGAACATGTAACTCTCTGACATCTGACCTATATTTCTATTAATGTGGTGCACACCCCAGAAACTGGTATTTGTATAAGAAATTTCTTTTATATTATATAAAGGAGATTGTACTACGTGTATGGTCAGCTTAAAGCCCATCTCTCTGGGAAAAAAGTTTGCATTTAATAACTCCAGGTTACCTTTACACTTTTAATAGTTAATTTCTGGTCATCTCCTCAGAAGGGATGTGCCAGAGCTGGAGAGACTCCAGAGAAGGGCAACAAAATTAGAGGACTGGAGGATCTCCATTACGAGGACTGGCTACAAGCGCTAAATGTATTCTCCCCGGAGAAGAGATATGATAGTAATATACAAATATTGCAATGGTGATCCTAGCATAGGTAGCAAACTATTCAGTCTCAGGGAGTGTAGAAAGACATGGGGCCACTCAATGAGATTGGAGAAGTGGTTTAACCTTAAGCTGCATAGGGTTTTTTTCATTGTCAGGGCGATAAGCACATGGAACTCACTTCCACAATCGGTAGCGTCAGCGGGAAGAATTGATCGTTTTAAAAGACTCTTGGATGTGCATCTTGGTGTACGCAATATACAAGTAAATGGGAAATGATTATTGATATTGACACATGTACACCTACACAAGTTGGACTGGATGGGCCAGTGTCTTTATTCAACCTTGCCAACTATGAAACTATAATTTTGGTCCAAGCTGGCCCAAACAAACCACTTCCATTACTAATAGATGCACCTGCTTTTAGAGTTGTATAAAAATATATGAAGTTGGATAAGAAGCAGTTTAACCTTAAACTGTGTAAGGCGGTTTTTAGTGTTGGAGTGGTAAGGATGCAATATACAGGCAAATGGTAGGGTCATGCACACACAGGTTGAGCTGGAATCTTTATTCAACTTTATGAAGTATGTAGCATCAGATAGCACATACAATTTACAGTGCTGTGTTCTGAAAGCAGCACGGGAACATCTCTTTCCAGGAACAAAAACAAATCTGAGTGCTGCTCAGCCACACAGGAAGTTTTGTATTTTTAGGAATGAATACAAGGCTTCCTATGAATGGCTGAGGTGAAGCAGCTGGTGGATGATGCCTTGAGCTTCACCACAGCTAAATAGAGGAAGCCTTATATCCATTCATAAAATACAAAACTTCCTGTGAATGGATGAACAGTGCTCAGCTTGACTTGTTTTTGTTCCCAGAATGGGACAAGAAGCTGATGCTATATACAGTGCTGACAGTGGGCACATTTCTTAGTAATGGGTATAGTTTAAGTCAACTTGGCCTAAACTATCCATTTAAAGTTAAAGGATAAGTTCACCTTTACAAAAAAAAGGTAAAGATCCCCCACTTGCTGTCGGAACGGGGGATCGGGGGCTGGTGTATCCCAGGCATAGAACCGCACTTGACTTCCTTCCGGGTTCTGTCTTTTATTGACAAGTTGCCATAACAATGGGGCAGGAACTTTTGCCACCATTGTTATGGCAGCTAAAGGAGAGATGGCTGCACCCTGTCTTCACAGAAAATCCTTTATTGGAATGCTTAAATCATGAGACATGACACACCACAGAAGAGCCTAGCCAGAGGCGATGTGGACTAGTTTCACACACCTGATGTGTGCTTACTCATCACCCCAATCTATGCTGACACCATATCTTAACCACTTCAGCCCCGGAAGGATTTCCAGCTTTAGGACCGGAGCCCTTTTTGCGATTCGGCACTGCGTCGCTTTAACTGAAAATTGCGCGGTCGTGCGACATTGACCCAAAAAAACGTTTTAACAGCGAGAAGAAAACAAATATCGCCGCTAGTCTTTACTGCGTCTCCACTAGTTTATGGTGGTTTTCTTTCGAGATAAACACCCTTTTTTTCCTGCGTTTAAAGCAAACCCATGTTACAGCGTGCTGGCGCGTTAAAAGTCAATTTCGCTGCGTCACGGCTTAGCGTTTTTCCCGAGGCCAGGATTTCGACCTTTAGGAAGGCCCCGACTTCACCAATTCTATACCACAGTCGTATCTAACCCCACTACTCATTCGTGTGTAGTCCACACACTTTGATCAGGTGTA
>BLSH010352329.1:837930-857338 GCA_018402905.1 Glandirana rugosa | reverse complement strand
AGGCATAGAACCGCACTTGACTTCCTTCCGGGTTCTGTCTTTTATTGACAAGTTGCCATAACAATGGGGCAGGAACTTTTGCCACCATTGTTATGGCAGCTAAAGGAGAGATGGCTGCACACTGTCTTCACAGAAAATCCTTTATTGGAATGCTTAAATCATGAGACATGACACACCACAGAAGAGCCTAGCCAGAGGCGATGTGGACTAGTTTCACACACCTGATGTGTGCTTACTCATCACCCCAATCTATGCTGACACCATATCTTAAACAGGCATATCTCTCTCACACCACCAGTGTGGCAGGTGCGGGGGAGGTGTCAGTATAATGCCTCTCTAGACCCCAAGAAAACACGTAGAGGTTTCTCCTCGCTCTCCTCTGTGCTAGGCTCACAAGGAGGGGAGGGTTTGTAACCCCACTACAGTGGATGTGAACACTGGTACAGTACTTGGAGAGTTTAATGAATATTTCATTTTCTCCTATCGTTCACTGACAGACGCAGCTCTCCATTACGTGTGGGGTTTATGCACGCTCTAACTAGGCAGGGAAAAGAAACAGCTGGCCCCTCCCATGGGGCTCTCCTCTCTTCCCACATAAACCCCCTCCATAGAATAGCTCACCAGTCTAAATGCCTAGTTTGCAAGGAGTTGACCTGGCTTCCCTTTAGGGGAATTGCGGTCCTGTTTGTGACCATTTCTTTTTATTTTATTTTATTTTCTTGTCTTCTATCAAGATGATCTGCTATCAAGAAGCCGGTCGGGGTATGGAGAGTCCATGGGCTCTGTACTTTCCCCGACCTGGCCGACTGATGCGAGCCAGTCCTGCAGTATGGGGACCCGCCGCATAGTGCCCGTTCCGTGCCGGTGGCCTGGGGTGATCCCCACCTACACCCAGCCCGGATGCGATTCGGTAGGCCGAATTCTGGCCTGCAGTGTGCCGTCCAGCCAGGGGCGGAAAGTCTGCGACTGGGTGGCTACCCATGGCGCTCGCGGAGTGGTGAGTGAGAGTTCCGCTCTTCCCCCCCTTTTCAGGGGCGGAAGGGGGGCCGACGAAAAAAAAAAATATTTTTTGTCGGGGTAGCCGCCCGCAGGGGCGCATGGAGCTCTTGCCCCCCCTACCCCCGCACCCCGTCCGTCTGCACCGTCATTTTCATTTTTGCCGCCATGCGGTGATTGGCCGCCATTTTGTGGTGGACCGCCACCATTTTGCCGTAGCCGCAGACATATCTAGCCTATGTTGCTTTCCCTCTAGCGCTCAGAGCGGCCGTTTGCGGTACTGCAAGTCTCTGTTCAGGGGGTTTCGGCCTCTAGTGACTAACGGCGGCCATTTTGACCACGTCTCTGCAAAAAACGTGTGTACAGCATTTTCCCTTCTCTGTGTAGCGGTGGTGATCGGACGTCGCGGCTCTTCTGATGGTCATCTGGGGTTACTAGCAGCACAAAAACAGCAACTAGCAGCTGGGCTCCCCTGGTGCACTGGGGGGTGGTGGTGTGCGGCAGTGTGGGGGTGCCTCTTCCTCTTTAGTACCACGGTGTGTCACTGAGAGGGGTCTGGGGGCAAAAGCAATGGCAGATTACACTGCTGAACCTGCTGAGGAGGCATCAGCGGCGGCGCAATCTGCGCAAGGGGCTTTTTTGGACCAGCTACGGGCGGTCTTTAGTGAATTTCTTCCCCGGGCGGAGGTCGCCCAACAGGCCTCCAAGAAGCACCCCCTTCTCCCCCATATTTATCGGGGGAGGATTCAGACCTGGACTTGTCCTCTGGGGTCTCATGGACCCCTGTGGACCTATCTGATGGGGAACTGGGCCCATCGGACGGTGAAGAGGATCAAGGGGCGGCGGCTGCGCGCAAAAAAGCGTTGGTCGCTGCATTCGCACTACGCTGCGATTGAGCCAGGATGGTGAATCGCAGACTTCTGCGTATGTGTGTGGGTCCTCTAGGGCCCCCAAGGCTTACCCGTACGATCAATTTTTTGATCGTTTTCTTTACCGTGAATGGCAACGTCCGCAGCTTTCCATGTCGCTGTCAAAACTGTTCGCTGCTCGCTATCCCTTTGAGGAAAGCTTTTTGAAAAAATGGGAATCGCCTGTGGTGGACCCACCAATAGCCCGCCTTAGTAAGACGACAACTATTCCTCTGGAAGGGTCTCCTTCTTTCAAGGACCCCGCTGATAGAAAAACAGGCGTTTTTAAAATCGCTTTTCCTGGTGGCAGGTTCTGCTGTGCGCCATGGCGGCTCAACATCTGTCTGAGCGTATGGCGGAGCTTAAGTCCGATCTGGAATGCGGCCGCCTGATGGATGCTCCACAGAGGGCTGAGTTTTTGCTCCAAGGGTTCAAGTACCTTTGTGATGCGGCCATTGATTTACTGCCGATGTTATCCAGGATAGCGATTTTTGCCATTATCCTCAGAAGGATACTCTGGTTTCGTTCTTGTTCTGGCGACCATGCTTCCAAAAAATGTCTTGCTGACCTCCCTTTTCAGGGTGGACGTCTATTTGGTCCACGTTTGGATGAGATCATAAAAGACTTTACGGGGGGTATGAGTACTTTTCTTCCGGAGCCCGGAGGCGTGAGTTTCGCCGTAGACAGGGGCCCCCTCCCTCGGGTCAGAAAAGGTTTTTTCGCGCCTCGAGCGCAACAGGTAAGGGGACCCGTCCCGGTAAGGTCGCTGCAGGGGCCGGTAAGCGGCAGTGGCAGCGCAAAACCGAAAAGGCGGAAGACAAGCCCTCCTTGGCCGTATGGGTTGCCCCCACCCGGGTTTCGGGTGGGGGGCCGTCTTCTGGGGTTCGCAGACCGGTGGCTGGCTCACATTCCCGATCGTTGGGTCCGGGAAGTTGTGTCCGCCGGGTACAGGCTAGAGTTCAACACTCTACCCCCAGACAGGTTCTTCCCATCAAACTTAGGGCTCCCGCAGGATCGCCGGGAGGCCCTTTTTCGGGGCTGTTCAAGCTCTTTCAGACCAGGGAGTGATTGTGCCAGTGCCTCCAGAAGAGAGGTTTCAAGGTTTCTACTCAAATCTGTTTGTGGTCCCCAAAAAAGGGGGGGTTCGGCCAGTACTGGTCCTAAAGGCCCTGAACCGGTATGTCAGGGCGTGGAAGTTCCGGATGGAATCTATCCGCTCGGTCGTGGCAGCCCTCCATCGGGGGAGTTTCTGGTGTCCCTGGACATCAGGGATGCGTACCTCCATGTACACATTTGTCCACGGCATCAGCACTTCCTGCGCTTTGCAGTGGGAGACCTTCATTTTCAATTTGTGGCACTCCCCTTCGGTCTGGCCTCAGCACCCTGAGTTTTCACAAAACTGCTAGCCCCGGTGTTGGCGTTGCTGCAACAGAGGCATCGTGGTAGTGGCCTACCTAG
The DNA here is from genome assembly GCA_018402905.1 of Glandirana rugosa. NCBI lineage: Eukaryota > Metazoa > Chordata > Amphibia > Anura > Ranidae > Glandirana > Glandirana rugosa. The sequence goes on along the minus strand of BLSH010352329.1, from coordinate 853,976 downwards.
ACGACCTGCGAGCGAGTCCGCCTCGGCTCTGGAGGAGAATGTGAGGATCACCATGACCTCGCTGCAGGATTTCGGCTGATTACTCAACCTGCAGAAATCGTCGGTGTCGCCTGGAGTACCTGGGTCTGATATTGGACACAGTGCAGGCGAAGGAGTTCTTCCCTCCAGCCAAGTTGCTGTCTCTGCAGTCGGCAGTGCGAACCCTTCTGTCGCACTGTTGGTCTTTGTTACGATTCTGTATGCGGGTGCTAGGGCTCATGGTCTTGTCTTTCGAGGTGATACCATTTGCCCAGAGTCTCACTCGTCTCCTTCAGCGAGCAATTCTGACTCAGTGCGACAGGTCACCTCGGTCCTTGGACCTTCTGATTCGTCTGAGCTCACAGACCAGGGCGTCCCTGACCTGGTGGCTTCTGGACTCGGCCCTGAATCAGGGGAAGTCGTTCCTGCCCCTCCAGTGGGTGATCATCACCACGGATGCCAGTCTTTCAGGCTGGGGAGGGATCCTGGGACAGCTGCCTGCCCAGGGCCGTTGGTCGGCACAGGAGGCTCGGCTCCCCATCAATGTACTGGAACTGAGAGCAATCAGATTGTGCCTATTTCACTCGACAGTGAAATTGCAGGACCGTTCGGTCCGAATTCAGTCGGACAATGCCACAGCAGTGGCGTATGTGAACCATCAGGGTGGCACAAGAAGTCCAGCAGCTGCGGCGGAGGCAGCTCTGATACTGCGTTGGGCGGAATGTCACGTTCCGGCAATCTCCACCATTTACATTCCAGGTGTGGAGAACTGGCAGGCAGACTCTCAGTCGCCAGACGCTGGACCAGGGAGAGTGGTCCCTCCACCCGGAGGTGTTCAACCAGATTTGCCGCAGATGGGGGACGCCGGACGTGGATCTCATGGCATCTCGGTTCAATCACAAGGTGGAGACCTTTGTGTCCAGAACGAAGGATCCGTTGGCAGTGGCCACGGATGCTCTGGTGGCCCCCTGGGGCCGTTACCGACTTCTGTATGCCTTCCCTCTGATAAAACTGTTACCGCGCCTGATCCGCAGGATAGTGGCGGAGGGAATACCAATAATCCTGGTGGCTCCGGATTGGCCTCGGCGCACTTGGTGCTCCGATGTGGTGCAAATGGTGGCAGACGCCCCGTCGGCTCCCACTGAGAGACTATCTTCTGTCTCAGGGGCCCATCTTGCACCCTGCTTTACCTTCGCTGGCTTGGTTTATTGAGTCCCAGGTGCTAAGAAACAGGGGAGTCGCTGACTCTGTGATTCCTACATTGTTGAAGGCTCGCAAGTGTACTTCTGGCAAGATTTACCACCGTACCTGGAAGGCTTATATAGCTTGGTGCGAGGCGGAGGGTCATAACCCTCGCTTTTATGTGGTATCCAGGGTCCTAACTTTTTTTGCAGCAGGGCCTGAAAAAAAACTGGCTTTGAGTACTCTTTAAGGGCCAGATTTCGGCTCTGGCAGTTCTTTTCTAGAGACCTTTGGCTTTGCACTCGTTGATTCGTACCTTTGTTCAAGGTGTACGACATGTGGCGCCTTGGGTGAAGGTTCCTTTGGCTCCTTGGGATTTGAATTTGGTGCTTTCTGTACTTCAGAAACCGCCTTATGAGAAAATCAGGGAGATTTCATTACAACTGCTCTCGCAGAAGGTGGCTTTCTTAGTAGCCATCACCTCCGCTGCAGGTCAGCCTGTATTTGTAGGAGGAGTCTGGGTCATATAACCCAGCCTCCTCCTACTTGCTCGCTCGGCTTTTTCCTGGGGAAGTTTCATGACGTCATTTCCGGTTCCACAGCCGCGTCATCCGTCGTTTTCACTGGGGACAGGCCGGACGATTCCCACATTCACAGGGGCATTACCGGGGGTCGGGTAAGCGGGGCTGAGGGCCCGGTATGTTAGACACACATTTCAGCCAGCGGATCATACGGGGACACGGTTGTGTGATCTCTGCAGCAGCAAGGGTGGGGGTTTCGGAACTGCAGCAGTCAGGCTGGCATGCGGCGCTGGGAAATGCAGGCGAGGGACTTTTTCTGCTGCCGTGTTGGGAAAGGCGAACCTGCTGGTGCTGTGCTTCTTCTGGGTACCCTGGTCGTGGGATTTCCCTCACTTCCTCCTGGTGTCACCATTGGCTCCATGGGGGAGAGGGGAAACCTTTGGGGCAGGTCCCTGAATGCGGCTCCATACAGGGATTGCAGGCCTTTTCTCAGCCTATCACAGGTTGGGCTGGTCATAGCTTTCCCAGTGTTGCCACCTCACGTCTGGGCTTGCCACTTTGCACTAGGTTGTGTGGGCCGCCGGGCCTGGAAATGCAGGAACGAGGTTCCCGCTCCACTTTGAATTATACCCACATGTGTCTCCTCCGGGGGGGCCTGGGCCGCGTCGGGCCATGGTCGTTCATTAATTTGCCCCAGCCCATGTTCCAGGACGAAGGCGGCAGGACACAAGCGCTATATGTTTTTTATTTTGCATAGCAGAGAGGGGAGAATTTTTCAGTCTTGTCCGTACTGAAGAAGCTCTCCTTCCGCCCACACGGGGCCACGGAGGAAGGAGTAGCATTTCATTTTATGAAAGAAAAAAAAATTTCATTTCATTTTTTGCTTATCAGATGGGGGAGTTTGCTTTTTCACTAATTTCGGTACCGGCAGCTCTCCTTCCGCCCACACGGGGCCACGGAGGAAGGAGCAGCATTTCATTTAAAAAAATAAAAAAATTTGATTTTTCATTTCATTTGGCATATCAGATAGGGCGGAAGTTTCTTTTCACTCCTATCCGTACTGACCGCTCTCCTTCCGCCCACACGGGGCCACGGAGGAAGGAGCAGCACTTCATTTCAAACAAAAAAAAAAAAAAAGTTGCACTCAGCCTTAGGTGGATACTAGTATTCTTGCCAAGTCAAGTGCTCATTTCTATTTCTGCCAGCTGGCTTGTAGGGGTTTACTTTCTGCTGTTCAACTTTTCGGCTCTCCTTCCCCGCCCAAACCTGGGCCACGGAGGAAGGAGCAGCATGTCTTTCCAAAAAAACAAAAAAAAAAAGACTTTCCCTGGGTCAAGGCATCAGGTGGTTGCTTCTTGTTCATTTCGCTCAGTTCAGTAGGTACGAGTTGGCAGGTTGGCATTCCACCAGCACATTATTCACGACCGGTCACGTCTACAGGTCTCACAGATGCTGTTGAGCGTTGTTGATTGGCTTGTACGGTGGCAAGCATGCACATCTGTGTCACCTACGCCACACGCATCCCACGTCAACGTCACTCGCTTTTCATTTCTCATACCTCTAACAGATGCCTGTCACATCTTTAGGTACTCTTAGGTCTGAGTGAGCATTTTAATTGCCTGTGTACGCCCAGGCAGTTCGACCTAGCCCTTTCCATTTGATCACGTCTATCATATGGAGGTACAAAGGTTTGAGGATTCCAGGTTACGGTCAACGTCATTTCATAGATCTTACATCTATGCTCAGGCATTTTTTTTTCTTGATTATGTAGGTTATGTCTCAAGCCGAGGATATGAGAGAGTACCCATCTAACCCCCCCGTCGCCCACCGAACATGGGGGGTTCCCCTTCTCTGAGTTTATGGAATATTCCCAAACTAATGGCAGTTCTGCAACCTCGGGGCATTCATATCCAGCTTCGGCAAAAAGTGGAATTATGCAGACTTTTGTTCCCAAGAGTCCCAGGGTCAGACACGGAACAAGTGACCGTAGGCGCAGTTACGTCCTTTTATCTTAGTCGTGCTTCTCCAGTCCTGGTCGCTCCGGGCTAGAGCTAAGGGGCAGGGTGGAAGTTGGAAGTCATCCGTTCGCAGTGCCGGATGGGGGTGGCCGCGTCAAGGTTTTTCGGAGGCCCTGGCACCCCAGCAGTGCTGGTTAGCGCACTTACTTTATCAGGTACCAGTAGGTTCTCCCTCAGTCACTCTAGCACATTTTATCCTGGCTATTATCAAGAAGGACATACTGGAAGGGAAAGTAGTTATATGTCTTGACTAAGCCAGGCATATGTTCCCTTGCCATGGGCTTGGTTGGCAAAGCACCCTTCTTCCACCATATAGGAATTTTGATTTCAGGTTTGCTACGGGCCTTCAGACCGGTTTCGTAGCCCCTCTGCAAGCAGTCTTGTAGACATACTGAAAGGGAAAGTAGTTATAGGTCTTGACTAAGCCAGGCATATGGTCCCTTGCCATGGGCCTGGTTGGCAAAGCACCCTTCTTCCATCATCTAGGAATTTTGATTTCAGGTTTGCTACGGGCCTTCACACCGGTTTTGTAGCCCCTCTGCAAGCAGTCTTGTAGCCCTATCCACAATCCCATAGTAGTATGTGGATGCATTTGCAATCAGAAGTCGACAAGGGGTTTGTGTTAGGCCTATTTCCAGAACCACCGTTTTGACAGCTGGAGGGTCAGTCCGATCAGGGTATTCCAAGGTCTTTTGACAAAAATGTAGTTTGGCTACAACTTGTCAGCCCCTCATTCTCCATAAGGTCTTCTGCCTTATTTGTATTTATCTTAGTAGCTGCCACCCAGGTTGGGGGTCACTGTGGGTAGGACTAACGGTCTATATCTTCACAGACAATGCAGCTGCCGTTGAAATTCCACAAGGGCAGATCTAAATCTTAGTAGCCGTGGCCTTTCTACGCAGGTCAACTTGGCTCCCACTTCTGAGGAATTCTTCGCGTCAATTGTGTTTTCCAAGAGGCATAGAGTTAGTGGCAGCTGACGCGTTATCACGCTTTAATTACTCATTGTTGTTCAATAGGCTCCGGAGCCAGGCCACCACGAACAACGCATCCAACTTCCGAAAGGAGGCTGTGACTGACAAATATACCCACAGAGCCCTCACCACATCCAGGGAGTGCAACGTAACCTCCTTAGGATGAGACGGGCGCGGACGCAAGGAAGGAAGGACAATGTCCTCATTAATGTGAAAAGAGGAAAACCACCTTCGTAAGGAACGAAGGAGAAACTCGAAGCACCACCTTGTCCAGGACCAAGTAAGGAGACCTACAGGACAAAGCCGCCAACTCAGACACCCGCCTGGCGGATGTGATGGCCACCAAAAAGGCCACCTTTTGCGAGAGCAACAGCAAAGAGATGTCTCTGATTTTTTCATATGGCGGCTTCTGCAGTACTGAAAGTACCAGGTTCAGATCCCACGGCACCAGGGGCGACCGCACCTGAGGCGCCACATGACGTACCCCCTGCACAAAGGTACGAATCAAAGAGTGCGTCCCTAACTGACGCTGGAAAAGAATCGCTAGGGCAGAAATCTGCCCCTTGAGGGTACGCAATGCCAGATTTTGATCCAGGCCTTGCTGAAGAAAGGCCAGTACATGAGTCACTGAAAAGGAACGGGTGTTCCCACCCCCCCCAGCCTCGCACCAAGCAATATAAGCCTTCCAGGTGCAGTGATAGGGATTTTGCGTGACGTGGACTTATGTGCCTTAAGCATGGTGGGGATCACTGACTCAGAGACCCCCCCCTATCCCTCAATACCTGGGATTCAATGGCCAGGCCATCAAAGCCAGCTAGTGTAAAGTAGGTTGCAGGATGGGCCCCTGCGACAGCAGATCTTCACGTAGCGGAAGCCGCCAAGGAACATCCATTACCATCCGTACCATGGATGCCGAGGCCAATCCGGAGCCACCAGGATAGCCGGAATCCCCTCCACTTCTATCCTGCGCAACAGGCGCGGAAGAAGCTTGAGAGGAGGGAAGGCGTAAAGGAGCCGGTACGAGACCACGGAGCCACAAGGCCGTCCGCCAACGGATCCCTTGCTCTGCGCACGAAGGTTTGCACCTTGCGATTGAACCGGGATGCCAGCAGGTCAATGTCTGGCATGCTCCACCTCTGGCAGATCTGACAGAACACTGCAGGGAACACTCTCCCTGATCCAGAGTCTGGCGACTGAGAAAGTCCGCCTGCCAATTCTCTACGCCCGGAATGTAAACTGCGGAGATGGCCGGCACATGAAGCTCTGCCCACCTCAAGATGTGGGCCGCTTCCGCGGCTGCTGCCACGCTCTTTGTGCCGCCTTGGTGGTTTTACATACGCCACGGCCGTGGCGTTGTTCAACTGCACCCGAACCGGTCAACCACGTAACCTCTCTGACCACTGGGAGCCTGATCGCCCGCAGTTCCAGCACATTGATCGGAAGGCGGGACTCCTCCGAGGACCATCGGCCCTGGGCAGACAACCGCCCCAGGACTCCTCTCCAGCCTGCTAGGCTGGCATCGGTTGTGACAATTGACCATTCCAGGGGAAGGAACGACTTTCCCAGACTCAACGCCAGGGCCCGCAGCCACCAGGCAAGAGCTCCCCTGGTCTGGGGATCCAACCTGATCACCCGATCCAGAGACAACAGAGACTTGTCCCTCTGCAGCAGAATCGCCCGCTGCAGGAGCCGGGTGTGACTCTGGGCATACTGCACCGCCTCGAAAGCTGACACCATGAGCCCCAACACCCGCATGCAGAAACGTAACGAAGACCACCGTCGTGACAGCAGAGCCCGTACCGCAGTTTGCAGCATCAGCAACTTGGCCGGAGGCAAGAACACCCTCGTCTGCTCTGTGTCCAGTATCAGGCCCAGATAGTCTAGGCGGCGCGACGGGACCAGCGTCGACTTCTGAAGGTTGATCAACCAGCTGAAATCCCACAGGGAGGCCAGGGTGATCGAGACGTTGTCCTCCAGGGCAGAAGCCGACTCTGCCCACAGGAGCAGATCGTCTAGATATGCCACCACCGCAATGCCCCTCTGCCTCAGCAGAGCCAGCACCGGAGCCAACAGCTTGGTGAAGGGGAGAGCCACAAACTGGTAGTGGAGGTCCCCCATCGCGAAATGCAGAAAACGCTGAAGCTGAACACAAATGGGAACATGGAGATACGCGTTCCCTGATGTCCAGAGAAGCCAGGAAATCCCCCTGGCGCAGCGCGGGCACGACAGAACGGACTGACTCCATCCTGAATTTGCGCACCTTCACAAAGTGATTGAGCGCCTTCAGGTCCAGAACCGGCCTGACCCCATCATTCTTTGGTACCACAAGGAGGCTGGAATAAAACCCGCTGAACCGTTCCGCTGGTGGGACCAGGACAATCACCCCCTGCCCTAACAGAGCCTGGACGGCCCCCAACAGAGCTTGCCGACGCCCCGGAGGGAGTCTCAGATTTGAGGGGAAGAACCTGTCCGGGGGCCGGGTACAAAACTCTATCTTGTACCCGGACGTCATCACCTCCTGCACCCAAAGATCCGAGATGCGGGCGGTCCACGAACCACAGAAGCCGGCCCACCCACCCGAGCGTCGGGCGGGGGCAGCCCATCATGTGGAGGCGGGCTTCTACTCCTCCTTTCCAGACTTGCGCTGCCAGGAACGCTTCTGGTTCCCTGCGGCAGCCTTGCCAGGCCGATTGCCTGCGCCCGCTGCGCCGGACGCACAAAAACACTGCTTCTGAGCAGAAAAGGAGGGGCCCTGTTTACGGCGTTGCTCCCACCGCTTGGATTCTGGAAGAAAGGTACTCTTCCCCCCCCAGTGAAATCCCTAATGATTTCATCCAGGGAAGTCCCAAACAGCCGACCGCCCTAAAAACGGCAGGTCCGTGAGACCTTTTTTCGACGCATGGTCGCCCAACCAGCACCTCAGCCACAGCAGCAGTCTAATAATGATAGCAAAAACTGCCAGTTTTGACAGCATGGGAGCTACATCCAAGGCCGCGTCGCAGATGTACCCGAGACCCTGCACCAGCTGGTCAGCCAGCTGCACTGACTCCGAAGGGACCCCGAGGTCCCCCAAATCCCTGTGCAGCCCCGTCGCCCACTCCATGAGTATCTGCGTCACCATTGCTGATGCCAGCACCGGCCGCATCCGCCACCAGGAACATAGCCTTGGACAACGCCTCAGTCCGCCTTTCGGCAGGATTCTTAACAGACGGTGAGCCCTCCATTGGAATCGTGGTAGCCTTGTTCAGGTGGGCCACCGGAGGGTCAAGCACGGGGGACACCCACCAAAAGGATAGCGCACAGAAAAGCGTTTAGGCAATGTGAACGAATTCTGAGGACGCTGCCATTCCCGGTAGACAAACTGGTCAAAGTATGGCACATAAGGGAAAATCCTAGGAGTCCGAGCCGGCTTATGGGACCCAAAGGCGTAAGCCTCCTCTTGCGACGTCCCGGCCTGGCCCAAGTGCAGCGTCTAATGGACGGCAGCCACCAGGGAGCCCACCAGCGCCTTTTCCCACGCTACGGTGGCCCCCTGCTCCTCCTCACCGTCAGATGGGTCCAATTCCCCATCTGACAAGTCCATGGGGGTCCCTGGGATCACATAACCCCCTTCTGGCTCCGAATCCTCCTCAGAGGCTGGGGGAGGGGGTGGACGCTTCTTCGCCACCCCCCTACCACGGACCGGTTCCACCCGGGCGAGAAACTCTTCCAAATTGAAGTAAGTTTGTCCAGTGGGACTACAGATCCCAGCACCGCCGGAGCCTCCACAGAGACTTTCGGAACCGACATACCCGGTTCAGCCGCCATGTGCCACCCCCGGACTCTAGTGAGGCCTACAGGCCGCACCTCTACCACAGGCCACCACTCAGTCATCCCTGCACAGCGGACCGGAAATGCACCGGAGGACCTGCACTGTGCTGCTACCAGCACCCCAGGGAGAAGCCAGCTATACTTGCTGAAAGTGAGCCTGCCTCCACTGCCGCTGCTACTGCTGCTGAGCTCCCCCACACGTGTCGAGCGCGCCGTCCGCAATGAGGAAAAACGGCGCCAAGCCCATGCTATAAGCTCATCAGGAGACCAACCAAAAATGGCCGCCGTAGCAACACTAGAGGCCAAACCACCACCCAGATGGCCGTGACTCCGGCAAAATGGCGCAGCAGGGTCAGGGGGCCCAAAAACAGCAGCACTGAGGCAGAATCGGCGGGGAGGGCGGCTATGAACAACCGGAACCACCCTTGCCACCAGGGAAGATAGGGCACCCACCGCACCCCCGAGGAGGGGAGGGGTAAGCGTACTCACACTTCCAGACGGGCGCAGCGGGTAGCCACCCGAGAGAGGCCTGCCGCCCCTACAGGTGGGGAGGGAGCTGTCGGGGCCAATCGGCGCCTTGACGCGAGCCGCAGCCCGGTCACTCAGTGCGCTGGCAGGATGTTTAACCCGCCGGCCGCCCAGCACGGAACGGGGCACGATGCTGGGGAGACCACCTGGACCTAAAGATCTCCAGCATGTCACCCAGCCGGCTACTTGATTGCATTCATCATATCTTGAAAAAAAAAAAAAGAAATTGCTACTCCTTGCACTAGGCAGATAAAAACTGAAGTGCTAGCAGGGTGGAGGGGGATATGCAGAGTGAGGACTGCCCCCCTAGGAGGGGCTAGCTTGCTTTTTGTCTGAACTGTGTTCTGCCTAGTCTACTCCTGGTAAAAGATGCATACCCAATGTCAAGATTAGAGGCTGCGTCTGTCAATGAATGAAAGAGAAAAATCGCAATCGGCGTTTGATTGGTTTGCGCAAAAGTGGCCACGTTTATGGATGATGAGAATTCATTTCTGGGGTTATTAATATTATTTTTTTTTTTTACTAGTTATGGCGGTGATCTGCGGTACTGCGATATTGGGGCGGACATGTCCGACCATTCTGACACTTTTTTGGGACCAATGACATTTATACAGCGATCAGAAATTTAAATATCCACTGATTACTGTGTAAATGTCACTGGCATTGAAGGGGTTAACCTGCAGGGTGTAGTGAAGGGGTTAACTGTGTTCCCTGGGTGTGTTCTAACTGTGGGGGGGGGGCGAACATGGGCATAAGTGATCTAACTGATCCCAGTGACAAGGATCAGTAGATCTCCTGTGCCCCCACTAACAGAGCGGGGAACTGCCGTGTATACATCTGCGGTTCCCCGTTCTTTTGCTGTGGCCGCTCATCTCGGCTTGCCGGCGGACATCGGGTCCGCCCAAGCTGCGGGCACACTCCTCAGAAGTACATCTTATTTACAGCTATTCTCGGGACGCAGCCACACTGCTGCCGTGAATATACGGTAGGCAGTGTGGAAATAGTTAAGCATTCCAATAAAGTATTTTCTGTGAAGACAATGTGCAGCCATCTCTCTTTTACCTAGTATCTACGGCTTGCAGTCCAGGGCTTGCACCTGCATCTATATCAGAAATCATTAGTGTGGATCTCTTACCTGGAGCGGCGATCCTCCTTGTGCCATTGTTATGGCAACCTGTAAACAACACAGTGCGCAGCCACAAGATCGGGATGTGCATTCTGGGTAGCCAGCTGCATGGAATCCCAGAAGAAAGTAGGAGGGGGCTTTAGATGCCCACACTAATAATGACCTCTGCTGGGATCCTGTGATAAATATCATATTTGTAAGGAAGAAGATATACACTGAACAGGGGTGCTTTTTTTGTTTGTTGAGAAAACTGGCAAAGAGACTGAAGCTCTGCTTTAATGATTAGACTGTAATGAAAACTTTAGAACTGGTACTTTCAGGAAGGAATGTCAACAGTGGCAGCCTTCACAAAGGTTTATTTTATTCCAATAAACACACTTCCAAATATCTAACCATTCTTACTTGTGCACAGCCTAAGCCGGTCCAAGTAAAATTAATATTTCATTTTAGGTCACTCATTTCAACCTATGATTTACATATTTTGATTTGTAAGCAAATATATAAAGATTAATTAACTAGTACGGTTATCAAAGCTGGATAATGGTAGCTAAATTAAAAAATTGGTCAAATTTGATATTGCAACAAATAAAACAAGAGTTCTTTGGATGTATTACTGAAACCAGTGTGTCTTCCAACAATTACACAGTCCACTCTTGTCCTAACACGCCCAGCTCTCCAGGCTTGCTGTAGCATGTGTCTGCTCTAGGCGATATAAGCAGTGAGTGCCAGAAGCAGGCTTTGTTATCCCCCACTGGCCCATGAACATAGGGTAGGAGGGACTGGATACTAGCTTGGTACAAACGGTCTAGCATATGGTGTTCCATCACACAAACTTCTTCCGAGTAGCTGTGAATCGTTCCATGTACTGAAACAGAAAACAAATTGTAACTGGTCAATAATCAAGTAACTCTGTATGTTACTACGGTTAGGTTAGATATATATGCCAATATAATCCATAAGGGCACCAACTGGGAAAGGTCTGTAGTAATACAAACCGCAAAAACCAAGTATCTTAATCACCTAGTGCTTTGAAATGTCTGGGGAAAAAAGGAATTTTGACTTGCCTGTGAATTCCATATCTTTGGAGTAAAGGCTGCTACCTTCCTGGAATTGGACACTAGCAAAGTTTTTGAATGTAACCCTATAACACTACCCCACTCTGACACCGGTTTTTTGCTAGTGTTCTTAGGTGATGGGCCACGTCTCCCTTATGGAGATGTTTTTGTTATCACTCTTCACTGCTGTCTCCTGTAACATTAGAAGCAGTGCATCTGGAATTGGTGTAAATTTGGTAATATCACACATTTACCACCTCTTCTGCCCAGAGCCTATTATAAGGCACTCTTTCCTAGGAGGAGGACTTCACTACAGGACGGCTGACACCTGGTTGCTGTTTATCCCCCTCTGGACACACTTGCCTATAGGTGTGCACCCCTAAGCTCAAACACACATGCCTTTCTCTGCAGTTTCAGCTGTACTGGACAATGAATGAATGGGAAGTGCTCTGTGCTGAGCAGTTTCCTGTTCTTTCACAAACTGAAGCACAGTAAACACAGTTATGAATGAACACAGTGTGTTCATTGTATCCATTTAGAAAAGAAAGGGGCCGATAAATTACATATTGACTAGCCCTTTCCCAAGCTCTTCATCTCGAAATATCCCCCACAGTAGCCAAGAGGAGGGAAAGCAGTAGCACTGTGGGAGAGGCAACATGGGTAGAAGCCTTGGCAGTAGGGGGAATTGGCACTGCATAGAGTAATTAGGGTGTGACAAGGCACACCTAACTGCGCTTACCCCATCTTCAGATCCTACTTCCAGCTCCTGCATTCCCCCCCTCCCATCCCGAGCCAGTGGGCAGGGAATTTTCAATTTAAAAACAAAAGGGACTCCAACACATGGCCACATCATTCATTGAGTGGTGTGAATAAACAAACTACAAGTACTGCTGGCCCTCGTGGCCCGGGAGGGCGCTAGTAAACGCTCTCAATGTTCATTGAGTCTGCCCCTCTGCATTGGAGGTACAGGCAGACAGTGTACTGAGAGGTTGCAGGACCGCGGCATTGCACCAATGCTTTATAGGCTCCTTAAAAAAAAAAGCTACTTTTTTACCTACATAAATACTTGCATTTATTTTTAACATATATAAAAAGGTGAACTTATCCTATAAATCAACCATCCAACCCCCACTGTCTCTTGTGAAGTAGAAAGTGAATCTACCTGTTCTGGAAGGTGCAGAGAAGGAAGACCGTCACTGCTAAAGTAGGTTGTAAAACATTTCTCACCCCCAGGCCCATAGACAGCCAAAGCTGCCTGTAAAAGATGGAGGAGGACATCTCTTGGTGATGCACTTGACAGGTACATTAAGGCGGCCACATGAGGAAAGGCACCAAACCCCTTCTCCTCAGGAGTTTCCACCTCCTCTAAACGAAGAGCGCCCCATTTCTCTCACCAGGCTTCATCTACAAAGCCAAACTGCAGCTCTTGCTTTCAGCACAAGACTTGAAACACCAAGTGTTTCAAGTCTTAAAGCGTCACTAAAGGTAAAACTTTTTTTTTAGCTTTGGAGAGGGACTAAAGCACTGGTTTTCAACTCTGTCCTCAAGTACCCCCAACAGGCCATGTTTGCTGGTTTTCCTTGATCTTGCACAGGTGCTTTAAATCAGAGTCAATGGCTTGGTATTTTGGACAGTAATTTTACCTAAGAGAAATTCCCAAAGCATGGCTTGTTGGGGGTACTTGAGGACAGGGTTGAGAACCACTTGATTAGAGCACCTATTAGGTTTTTATTGATGTTTGTGTGTGATTCACCCTCTTTTTAGTTCAGTCTGCCATAATCATCAAAAGTGAGCGTAAAAGAAAATCCCACATTTTGGATGACATCAGAACAGGTATAGGAGGGGGAATCTTCCAATGGGATACTAGTTCTGGTGACGCCCCAGGATTCCTTCATGTTGTAGGGATTTGTTTTCACTTCCTGCCTAGGCTATGGGGCAGGAAGTGAAGGGAAATGCCCCAATGGGACACAGATGACAACATAAACCATTGACAGGGGTTATTAACACAGCACCCCCCCCCCCCCCGTTTTCCAAAATGAAAAAAAAAAGTTTTGCCTTTAGTGACACCATAAGAGTGGGGGTGTCAGTTGCAGTTTTCATCCCTCTGGGTAACAGGTGTTCCTGATGGGTTCAATCAATGGTTTCAAATAGGTAAAAAATAGCTGCACATTATACACCCTCTCCATTTTCTTCTCTCACACCAGCCAAAATTTGCCAAAGGACAGTTAGATTTGTAGGCTGCCCTGAACCAGGGCACATTCATTTAGGTCTCTCTAGAGCCTGGTTGGGCCCATTCGTCTTCTTCTGGACCTAAATTCCCTAAACAAGTGCTTGCATTTTGCAAAGTTTAACATGGAATCTGCAAGCTTAGGAATTGCATCTCTGATACAAGGGAAATATCTTGCATCAGTAGACATTCAAGAGGTCTACCTGCACATTCCCATTTAACAAACTCATCAGAGCTTTCTGTGATCCTCAGTAGGAGAGAAACGTTTTCTTTTTGTTGCACTGCCATGTGGCCTATCTTTGGCCTCAATATTTACAAAGGTGCTTGCACCCCTATTCACCCCCCTAAGATCTAGGGGCCCTAAAAAAACAAAAAAAAACAACACCTTCTGAAAGATTTATCCCCATCAACACTATCTGCCAACATCTAAAACAGGAGTCTTCAAACTATGGCCCTCCAGTTGTTCAGGAACTACAATTCCCATCATGCCTAGTCATGTGTGTGAATGTCAGAGTTTTACAATGCCTCATGGGATGTGTAGTTCCGCAACAGCTGGAGGGCCGTAGTTTGAGGATCCCTGATCTAAAATGACTATACAGGTGCTTCAGGCTTTGTTTCTTCCCATGGAAGGCGATAACAGATGGCAGCCTAAAAAAAAAAAAAAAAAAAAAAACCACGGTCTCGCCACGGTTCAAGTAATCTGTCCTCATGGTGAGCAAATCTTCTCATCAACATCTTGGAGCAATAAAACTATCTCTGCATCACTTCTCCCTTCTACAGGGACAACCAAATCAGGGTGGAATCATACAATGAAAGTGCAGTGCCCTATTTCAACCATCAAAGCGTACCAGGAGTCAAGCAGCTTTAAGAGAGAAGTATGGTTTTGGGTTTTTTTTTTTTTTTTTTTTTTTTAAGATTAATACAGGCGGTCCCCGGGTTACAAACAAGATAGGGACTGCAGGTTTGTTCTAAAGTTGAATTTGTTTGTAAGTCAGAACAGGAACATTTTTTAAGTATAGCTTCAGCCAAAAAAAAAATTTTTAAGCTTTTTGGATAGCACAGGGAAGGGGTAACATCCCTGTAATGTTTGTTTTGCTGTCTAGGTTTCTGTTTAGAAGATTTCACCTCACTTCCTGACTCAATAATTGGATTTTTGAAAATTTTGAGTTGTTGTGGAATCAAAGCTTGGTGATAAAGCATCAGTGGAGACACCTTTTTCCCATAATAACTCTTACAGGAGTGAATTTCCCTTCCTAGGGGGAGATTTCCTCTCACTTCCTGTTGTCTCCCTCGGTTTGTAAGTAGGAGTCGTTCGTAAGTCGGATGTTTGTAACTAGCGAAAAACAGGAAAAATTTGGTCAAAGGGACTTTAAATGAGTACCAATCACTGATAAAGTAAAGACCGTAAAAACTATTTGTACTCGGAGTTGGCCGTCTGAAATGTATGAAATGATTGTCGGGAGGACAATGTGACCTGCGGAGTGCCCTGGTCACGTGTATGGTACGCCTAAAGTGGGCATACCCAGGATAAAATAAAGATAAAGATAATCTCAGAAGAAGAGGGAATAGGGAGGGTGGGGCCACGAGAACCGCCGTCCTATGGGTAGGGGGAGGCTGGCTTAAATGTGCCAGACTCCTCCTACAAATACAGGCCAACCAATGGTCGGCCTTCTTACTTGTACTCGGAGTTGGCCGTCTGAAATGTATGAAATGATTGTCGGGAGGACAATGTGACCTGCGGAGTGCCCTGGTCACGTATATGGTACGCCTAAAGTGGGCAAAAAGACACTGTTAGGTTGAAGCAAGAATATTTATTTATACACAATACATGGTAATCACTCATTCTACTAATTGTGAAAAGGCCCTAGCCATCTCAACATGTGGTTCAGGTATATACCTCATGTAGCATGCTGACTTCCATCTACCCAACTTCCTAATAATATGTGCCGGGATGCCTTGCCGGGAAGCTGCGGACGCGGCTCCGATCCTGAAAGAATGTCCGGTATATTGCTTGGGGTTGACACCACATCTACCGAGCAAAATGCGAACGTGTTTAATAAACTGAGGAGTGGTGAGGTGTGAGCCCCGAAACGTCAATAACGGACCTTCACTATGAGCTCCCAGTAATAACGACTGTAATGCTACCAGAACCTCAAACGGACACCAAGAGTTGTTGGTACGAAAGTATACGATCGAGGTCCCTGCACCGGTCTGCTGTGTTTTGCACGTTGCTAAATTGAGCCGAGTGGGATAGTTCCGGTAGAACTCTCCCTAAGTCTTCCAATTGAGGGGTTGTTGATAGTTATCTGATGGCTAGTGCCCCTGGAATAAAGCCGTTAACAGATCGTACGACCTGTCAGTGGGCAAGCCGCGGTGTCTGTCAGACCACTAATTTCGTCGGTACATGAACCGGAAGATGCCAAAGGACTCCGGATCACTCAAGAGTCCATGGCCGTTACCAGCCGGGAACCGCTAATTTGTTGAGTAGTTTGCCGTGCTGGTAAAGGTCGAGTTAAATCGTTGCACGTTTTGTGTCGTCTGGCCACGTCCCTGGAGCTAGCATATGAAAGCATGGTTGTTGAGAACC